>CM045764.1:127070379-127470379 GCA_025200525.1 Camellia lanceoleosa | reverse complement strand
AAACAGGCTCGGCTAACCCTAAACATGGCACATGAGATGCAACAACTATCACGTATTCAATTTGGAATTGAAAGTACGATGTAGTTTGCATGATGTGCCGAGCCCGATGCATGTAAACAAATGCATGAATGCACACATGCATTGCATAAGGTATGCTAAAATAATCATGCCCTAATCTATTACCATAAGTAGGTAAATAAAAGGGAGAAAGAAATGGGGATTGGAAGACATACACCCACTCACACACACTTATTACAATTGCGCCCTCACTCGGAGAGACCAAAATAATAATACAGTCCGAATAATGAATAAAATTAATTATTACAAAACTTCTAACTACTTAATAAATAAACACAAAAGAAGGGTGGCCACAGCCTCCGCCTCGGGATACGCGAATGATGCATGCTTCAGCCCGACTTGCCTGGAAAGCCCACACCACAGCACTGTTGCCTCTGTTCTTGCAGCCCTGTCTCTCCAAAAATTGCCAAAGTCCTGGGACATGCTCCTTGAACACTGCAGATCATCATCGGCTGAATAGAATGCCCACCGGCCGTGTACAATAGTCACCGGCTGTCAATGATGTTATCGGCCACCTATATAGTGCCGGTCGGCACTCTATACTGCCGATCGGCAGAAAATTCCTACAGGAGACAGTTTTGACAGCAACAGCAGACCAGCAGTGCAAGGCATAGAATTTTGAACATATGTAAGCATGGCCAATGCCTCCTATCATGTTTGGGGACTCAAGGAGACATGGCCCTTGGTTCTTGGGCCATCAATTACGCATTTGATGCATGATGGCCTAAGGAACCAAGATTGCAACTTTGATGGTAATGCATGCAAACAAACAAATGAAATCCAAAGCCTTATCATATGTTAGTCAAAGGTCTTGGTAACCAAGAATTGAGACGAGTTGCACCACTTGAAGTGTGAACTCCTCTCAATCCTATGCTTGGCTTGACAATCCCCAAGCCAAACCATAGAATGCATATATGCAACATAGCTCAAATGATGCAACAATGGGACTAAGATGCAAGGCCTACCAAGTGTCATGCAACTATCACAATAGGCATGCAAAATACTAGAGCATGCAAGGTATAAGTGGCATGCAAACATGGGCCAATCAAGTATATAACTAGCATGTACTCAAAGCTTCATCAATCAAACATGCAACACCCATGATATAAGCATGCAATGGTGGACTCAAACCATAGAGGGCAGCCCTCAAACCAGCCCAAAACAGTGGCAAAACATGCCTCAAAACATGGGCCAAATGCTATACAAACATGCAAGTTCATGGGCCTAAACCTAAGGCACCCAAAAGAGCATCTTGCTACCACTTACACAACCACTCATGGCATGAATCTAACAACCAAAAACAGATTTTTGGTATGCAAAATGACACCCAAATCCTCACGTGGCACCCCAAAATGCATTAATCATGGAAGCATACACAAGGCCTATTCTTAGGCATAAAAGGACACACCTTTGAAACATGAAAGAGATGGCAAGCACAAACATGTGAGCATGATTTAGGGACTGAAATGTGATCTAAAATGATGCCACATCATAAGATCAAGGCAAGCTAAACATGCTAAAGACTCACACACCCCAAGGCTAGCAAGCCAAAATGCAAAGTGACTATATAAGGCATGTCATGGATGGCCTAAACAACCAAAAACAGATCTTATACATGGAAAAATAAGCACATTTTCAGTTTATGACCAGCCACAAAAACAGAAGTAAGATAGGCTAACAAAGCATGCAAGATTACGGTAAATAGAAGAGATTTCAAAGCAAGTAGCACATAGAGTATGCAAACAATGTTGAGCCCTTCAACAATGTTGAAGAAGGGCTCAAAATAAGCCTACTTTCAGTTTATTACATGCTCAAAAACAAATTATACACCAGCCAAATATACTATGCAAGAATCATGGCATACAAGGGGGTAAAGAGATAGGTGCTAGATGCTACCACCAAACGGCAAGGGGTCCTTAATCAAACATGAAGAGGACCCCAAAATAAGACTATTTGAAGTTTGGGTCGGAGCCCAAAAGTGCTTGCAACTAGGGCTAAGAAATGAAGCAAGAAAATGCAAGAAAAGGGAAAAGGATGACTCACCCTTGAAGACCAGCAAACCAGCACCTCTTGGACCAAGTTTAGGTGCTCCTAAGCTCTGAAGAACAGCCCCAAGTTGCTGGAATGGATGTTGGAGGTGTTGTGCTATGGGTTGGTGAAGGAATGGCCAAGAATAATGGACTTTTGGAGGCAAAGGAGTGAGATATAGAGAGAGATAGAGGGTTGTATCTATCTATATTAGATATATATCTATATATCTCTGGTTTTTGTTCCAAACTCCCAACCCTAATCAAAGGAGGAGAGGGCCTCCTTATATAGGCCAAGCAAAACAAGACTTAGAGGCTAAGTTTCAAAGGGTCAAAGGGTGCAAGGCTTGCAAGGGAACCTTGGCAGGCTGGTAAGGCTTCTTGAGGAAGCCAAGACAAAGGGGTCAAGGCTTCCTCAAGAAGCCATGAGCAAAGGGTGCAAAATAAGGGCCAAAAGGTGGTCAAGTGTGCAAAATAGGCATATGGATGCACGTGGGTCGAGTTCTGTGTATCCCAGCTGGCACAGCTGGCATGCACCAAGCTTGGGGGGTGCAAAGGGTTCAGGTCGGCCAGAAGGTTTGATCATCGGCCAAAATAAAGTGCCGGTCGGCACTCTTTTCTGCTGGTCGGCTAAATAGAGTGCCGATGGATGATTCCTTGGTCAAAACATGGCTGGTGGGTATGCAAATTGAAGCCCCGGAAGTTAGCTTTCCAATGGCGCAAACCTTGCATCAAAATTCCTCCTATGCAAAAAGTTATGCCCTTTTCCGTGAAGTTGCGCAGACTCGATCCAACCGGGATGATCCCCTGCTTCAACCCAACATATCTCCTCCACCCGGACTTGGCTTTGGGAGATTCTTGAGTACAAAGTGAAGCCCCGGAAGTCTTCTTTCCAACGATGGTGGCCTCATAGCTTAACTCCAAGTATGCAATTGAATAAGCCCGATTTAACGAGGGCTGCTCGATTCTCTCCTACCCGGATTCATGGCGAACTTCTTCTTCAACCTATTTTCTCCCCTCCTCTCCTCTTTTCTTCAACTCCAAACCCTAAAAAAAAGTGTTTGGGAAGATTTGCCTCTCTTCTTGCCGAAGAAACTGAATCTTTGCCCTGCACATCTCTCAACACCGAGCAAACCATCAGTAATGCCCAAGTCTTGAGGGTGGTCAAAAATGGGGTGTCTCTGATTGCCCCTCTTTGTAACCCTGGAAGTCATCACAATGACGGGAGTGAATGTCAAAGCCCCGAGACGACCCATTTTTGATAAGGCCGAAGACTTGGACAAACAAACAAAATATAGATAGATAAATGGTTGTGCCCAGAGGCTGCCTACGTATCCCTTTGCAAGGAATCAAACCAGCGTAGTTCAGGGGCAGGATGCAAAGTGATGCACAATGCAAGTGCATAACTTATGATCATGCAAAGAGAGCTGTGATGAAGCAATTATGCAAAATAAATGCAACATTTTAAGCGAATGCTATGCCAGCAAGTAGACGTGAACCAACCTACATCTCATGCAGAAAGGATGTAAGAGAATTATGCAATTCTCACGAATATGTGCGTTAGATACACAAAAGTGAACGAAGTGTGATAGATACACTAAGTGGACAAACATGTGTGATGGATACACAAAAGTGAAGAGAGTGTGATGGATACACTATATGAATAAAGTGTGGTTGATACACTAAGTGAAGCAAAGTGTGACAGATACGCAAAGAAAAACGAGTGTGATGGATACACTAAGCAAATATGTGATAGATATACTAAGCAAATGTGTGGGGTGGATACACAAAGGGGGCATGTGATAGATACAAAAAAGGTGAACGTGTGTGGTAGATACACAAAGTGAAGCGAGTGTGATGGATACACTATATGAAGCAAAACATGATGGATACACAAGGTGAGCGCAGTGTGATGGATACACAAGATGAGCATAGTGTGATAGATGCACAAAGAGAAAGTGTGTGATTGATACACAAAGCAAGTGCGTGATTGATACACAAAGCAAAAGGGTGTGATTGATACACAAAGCGAGCGTGTGATTGATACACAAAGTAAAAGTGTGTGATGGATACACTGTATGAAGCAAAGTGTGATGGATACACAAGATGAATGAAGTGAGCAAAGCGTAATGGATACACAAAAGTCAAACACAAAGTGTGATAGATGCACTAAGTGAACAAATGTGATGGATACACAAAAGGCAAACACAAAGTGTGATAGATGCACTAAGTGAACAAGTGTGATGGATACACAAAAGGCAAACACAAAGTGTGATAGATGCACTAAGTGAACAAGTGTGATGGATACACAATAGGTGAACACGAAGTGTGATGGATGCACTAAGTGAACAAGTATGATGGATATACTAAAGGTGAACACAAAGTGTGATAGATGCACTTAGTGAACAAGTATGATTGATATACTAAAGGTGAACACAAAGTGTGATAGATGCACTTAGTGAACAAGTATGATTGATATACTAAAAGTGAACACAAAGTGTGATAGATGCACTTAGTGAACAAGTATGATTGATATACTAAATGTGAACACAAAGTGTGATAGATGCACTCAGTGAACAAGTATGATTGATATGCTAAAGGTGAACACGAAGTGTGATAGATGCACTTAGTGAACAAGTATGATTGATATACTAAAAGTGAACACAAAGTGTGATAGATGCACTTAGTGAACAGGAGTATGATTGATATACTGAATGTGAACACAAAGTGTGATAGATGCACTTAGTGAACAGGAGTATGATTGATATACTGAATGTGAACACAAAGTGTGATGGATGCACTTAGTGAACAGGAGTATGATTGATATACTAAAAGTGAACACAAAGTGTGATAGATGCACTTAGTGAACAGGAGTATGATTGATATACTGAATGTGAACACAAAGTGTGATGGATGCACTTAGTGAACAGGAGTATGATTGATATACTAAAAGTGAACACAAAGTGTGATAGATGCACTTAGTGAACAGGAGTATGATTGATATACTAAAAGTGAACACAAAGTGTGATAGATGCACTTTGTGAACAGGAGTATGATTGATATACTAAAAGTGAACACAAAGTGTGATAGATGCACTTAGTGAACATGAGTATGATTGATATACTAAGCGAATGAAGTGTGTGATTGATACACTTGCAATAAAGTGAATATGTGCGTGATAGATACACAAAAGGTAATGATGTGTGATGGATACACTAAAGTAATTGAAGTGAATCTGTGTGTGATAGATACATAAAATGAAAGAAGTGTGATTGATACACTAAGTGAGCAGAGTGTGATTGATACACAGAATGTAATGAAGTGTGTGGTTGATACACTAAATGAAATGAAGTGTGTGATTGATACACTGAATGCAATGAAGTGTGTGATTGATACACTGAACGCAATAAAGTGTGTGATTGATACACTAAAATGAGAATGGGTGTGATAGATACCTAAAATGAGAATGTGTGTGATTGATACACAAAATGAGAGAAGTGTGATTGATACACTGAGTGAACATGTGATAGATACATGAGGCAAATGAAAGTAAATGAGGTGTGATGGATACACCAAAGTAAACACGTGATATGAAGAGAAGAATGGTGTGATAGATAAACAAAGTGAATGAAGTGTGATTGATACACCAAGTAAAGAGAGTGTGATTGATACACTAAATGAGAATGAAGTGAGAAAAGTGTGATTGATACACTATAGCAAATAAAGCGTGTTAGATACACTGAGTGAAGCAAATGAATGTGTGTGATAGATACACAAAGTGAATGAAGTGTGATTGATACACTAAGGCAAATAAGAGTGTAATTGATACACTAAGTGAGTGAAGTGTGATTGATACACTAAGTGAATGATCTTGAGCTTGAGGTAGAGGCATACTCATACTTCAGAGTATTGACAAGGCCTGACGAGGTGCATACGGAATGCAATCTTGGAGCTTACTGAACTTGGAACAAACTCAGATGCCCGACGTTTTCCTCTTTTGCTTTTGCCTTGCAGTCCGGAACCATATAGCTTCAAATAGGTCCTGGTTTTACTGTTCACACTTATCGGGGGTGGGCCCTGCAGTTTTATGAAAGAACGAATCTGTTTTGCACAAATGTGGAGAATGGCACGGCACTCTGAGCACAAGGTGATTTGATTTCTTTGAAATTGACGGTGAGAATAAGTTCTCGACTGGGTATTGAGCCTACGACTGAACACAGCAAAAAAGACTCAACAAAACAAAAGCAAAGGTAAACAACCTAAACACATCTATTGACACTTGAAACGACTCAAAACAAGAATCGAAACAGACAAAACAAAACACAAGACTCAAATGTGCACAGGGAGCCTGTTTCACCGGGTATTATTTCCCACCCTTTCTCATTTGTGATTCTCACATCACTCGGCCCTCAAGCTCTGTTTTTCTGAAAAAGCCCTTTTCCTCACTTTTTCTCTCAACGTACATCTCTCTATTCTTCAATCTCTCTATTTTTTATCCCTTCCCAGAGCGGTTGGTAGATAGACAAGAAGTTGCGGGCTCTTGCCCCTAGCATTCTGCTAGATTCTTTTTCTTCCGCACACAGCAGTGAACTTTCCCACAGAGAGGTTGTGCGCTAACATCGGTTGATGATGCCCTTGGGAGTTTGGACATGGTTAGATCTGTCCAGATGAGGAAGTGGAACATCTTGATCCATTCCAATTTATGCTTCGCGCATGTCTTGATACCTTGCTGCTTGGAGGAAGAAAGGGCTTTTAGCCCTTTCGCTAACTTTAGTTGTGCCCTCTTCTGGCAGGTAGAGTGCCCTTCTTGGCAAGTATGTTGAAAATGGGGAAAGACAGAAGCTTTGACTCACGTGCCTCTAGTTCATTATTTCGACCATTTTTTGTTTTAAAACAATTTTGACCAACATGAAAGTTAGATTAACATGCTTATTCGATTTTTGATTTGAAATCATGCAAGTCAGGTTGTAAGCACTGAAAATTTTCCTTTTTTTGGGTCCAAGAAAATGGTCCAGTTTTGGAAAAATGGAATGATTTTTGAGAGAATAGTCAACCTCAGTAAAAATTCTCAAAAACTGTTTTGCAAACGGCCACCGCTCAACAAGCAGGGAACCAACTCTTTGAGATGCACAACCTCGGACCCATAGCAATGGAAAAATGCCCCTTGTCTGAAGGACACTGCATGGCAACGGAAAGTTGCCCCTTGTTTGAAATGACACCGCAGTGCATTGAATGGCAACGGAAAGTTGCCCCTTGTCTAAATGGCACCGCATCGTATTAAAATCAGTCCTCAGAGAGATGATTACAACCGAACTCTCGGATACAGAGAAGGCAAGGATGGTCAAAACCATTTCATGGACACAATTGAATTTGAAGTGTTTTAGGGCTGGACTTCAGAATGAAGTTGCCTACGTATCCCAAACATGGGAATCAAGCCTTACGTAGTTCAGGGTTAAGGTACACTCGGGTATTTAACCTCTCCTTTTTATGCTCTAACTTTTGCCAAGGCGCCTATTGCAGGTTTTCGACCTTGCGAGCTTTGTTCTTTTTTCTTTTCTTTCTTTTTCATTTTTTCTCTTTTTTTCTTTTAGGCTCTAACTTTTGCCAAGGCGCCCGATGCGGGTTTTCGACCTTGCGAGCTTCTTTTTCTTCTTCCTTTGTTCTTCTTTTTTTTTGTATTTTTTTTTCTTTCCTTTTGTATGTATTTTTTTTGCTTGCTCTAACTTTTTCCTGGGTCGCCCTTCCGGGTTTTCGGCCCAGCGAGCCTCTCAAAGGGTAAAAGTGTAGCAAATCCATGCCAAATGGTTTTAGGGTTTTGATGCCATCCGTATCCAGGAGAGTGGCTGTTGATTCGCAAGAGAACTCATCTTCGGCTCTTCGAGCACGTCTGACATCTTTGCCCCTAGTTTGAGGGGGGACTTCTGATCTAGCTTCCCAAGCCTCTCTTGACGACATCTGATATTCTTGATTTGACTTTCTTGCCTCTTGTTTGAGGGCTGCTTTGAATCTGGCCTCACGTTGTAGTTAACCGTTGAACATTCTGAGTTTGAGTCCAAGGTTTGAAAATGAGGGGTCGAGTCTCGAGGCTGAGAGCGATCCTAGGCTGCACAATCTCAAGAGCAATTCCACACATGTCTTCGCAGGACCAAGAAAACATTTTTGAAAGTTTTAAGAAAGCGACAAATCGCTCATACCGAAGACGATGTAGAACCAATCTGGATCAAAGCTAGGATCCTTCCCAAGACACACTAACAAGCATGATTTCATTCATTAAGGGCTTAGCACTCTCTTTCTCTCATTTGATCAAAGTTTTGCAAATCGAGAATTCCTTCCTCTTCGTTTTCACCGCAGATGTTTGAAAAAGTTTTGAAAAACTTAGGCTAATGCAATGACTTCAAGGCCTGTAAAAGACAGAGTTCTTAGTCAAATACTTCCATCTCATTTAGAATTTCGCACAAGCGCACACGGCAAAACACGAGTGTGAAAATCACTTCTTTGTTTCATTCAAGATCTGTTGGCACAACGGCTCCTGGCGTAACAGACTCAAAACAAAATGAAAAGATGACGCATAAAACAAGCAAGTGATGTCCGAGGTAACTCCCCCGAAATCACCCGACTCTGACAAAACAGGACTGACTCGATACAACAAGACAGACCCTTAATCAAAAAGACTGACTCAGGACAAAGAGAGCAGGCAAAACAAAAAGCAGCGAATCGACCCAATATCCAAGCCAGAACATACAAAAACCAGCATTCGCAAATTCTCAAAACAGTGCGTGCCATACGCCATATCTGGTAAATCGAAAGACCTTGCCGCAGGTGGTTTGTCCCCCGATCACATACTTGTACTATCCCCCAAGTTTGCTGACCCAGTGACGATAGACCTTACTGAGCTGGTGCGGTGATGATGTTGTTGTCAAACAAATCTTGTACATCATGGCGCAGACGAAAGCAGCTATCGGTCTCATGACCGGTTTGTTGATGGTACGCACAGTACTTAGTTCGGTCATGTTTTGGAGGGAGAGGATCAGGTAAAGGCCGTTGTTCCAATGGTTTCAGATGTCCTTTCCGGATTAAGACCTCTAGAGCCTTTGACAAAGGCATATGAAGTGGGGTGAAAACCCTCTTGACTCGAGGTGGATATTTGGTTTTCTGTGAGCTACTTCCGGACGCACCGGTGAATGGGGTAGCTTTTTGTGATGTGGTGTTGGTGACCATGCCCACTTCAGAAGATCTTGCAGCTGCATCACCACTGGTGGTCGCATTTGAACTGCGGGTAAACGCCCTCCTGGGCTGCTCCTTCTCCTGGTCAATGAGGCCCTGCTTTATAGCATCCTCGATTTGAACCCCAATCTCATGGAGGTCTGCAAAGGTGGGTAGGGGGAGCACAATCATCTTCTGCATCAGCCTGGGTTGGAGATTGCGCACAATCATCCGTATCTGGTCCTTGTCGACCGGCCTGGTGGTCATCGAAGAAGCTTTGGCTCTCCAACGGGTTACAAAGTCAGAGAAGCCCTCTTTCGGCTCTTGCCTGGTTGTCTCAAGATCACGGGTTGTGATCTCGATCTGGGTATTGTATGAATATTGTGCGACGAAGGCCTCGGACATCTCCTCCCAGCTTCGTTTCACTGAGTCCTCTAATTTGGCGTACCAGATGGCCGCGATACCCGACAGGGTCCTGCTAAAGAGGGAGAGCTTCTGTAATCTTGTCAAGCCCATCGGGCGCAGAACATCTGAAAATAAACTCAGGTGGACCATGGGATCTCCTGACCCGTCAAAACGGTCGATGTGAGGCATCTTGAACCTGTCCGGCAATGTCACAGCTGTGTCCGTGTATCCATCTTCAATGTCAGGGATGGTCTTGACTCCCTGGGATCTCTTGAACAGCTTTTCAAGCTTGCTCAACTTCAGTGCTGTGGGATCCGTCTCGAACTCAAAGGGAGAGTCCGGTAGGTTGGTGGGTGTTTTTGACAACTGGGGTAAAATTGGGGGCAGAGCTGGCCCTACCGGAATGTCTATACCTTCCTGGATATTTGGCGTCTCCCCAGGTGCTGGAGCTCCTACTGGGGGAGGAACTTGTTGTGAAGCAGACGCACCGCTTTGCTATTGCAGCCTGGTGATGAGCTCAGCCTGCTGAGCCATGATTGCAGCTTGCTGCTTGGAAAATTCCGCTTGGCGGACAGCGTCTTGTTGCATGAGTTTCATAGTTTCCTGCATTTGACGCATCATTGCCTCCATCCCTCATGTATTCTGCTGATCCATCCGGTGACACATTCCTTTGGAGGGATGGACAAGGGTTCTTGATCCGTAGCTGGCGAGCCGGTGATCCGTGCTGGCTGACCGCCTTTTACTCTGCCTTTGGAAAACTGAATCTCTATCCCGACAAAGTCTATCAACACGAGTCCAATGTACCCGGGGGATATTGGAGCCTTCTGAAGCTATGGTTCCAAGACTACCTAGCAAAAGGGAAAACAAACATTCGGCTCAAATTTCACCAAAAGCAGAATCTGAGCATTGTATTCTATTCTCGATCCTGTTCCTCGAATCATCGCCCAAATCTGAATCTGATACCCGCAGATATAACTGATTCTCAAAATATCGACATCGGTGCCCGTAGGCCGGATACCCAGACTCACAAACTGGTATATGCATTCCCTGGAGAGATACACTCTAAAAGCACATAGCAAGTAAATGAGAGCCAAAACACCCCTATGTTGGGGTAGGGTTTCCCTGTCCTATTTTGTCAGGAACTAGGGTTTCACTACACACGCAGCGGTTTCAAACAACCTATATCGGGTAAGGACCCTGTCCTAGTTTGGGATGGTCACTATGGATCTCGATATGCACTAGGTCGAATGGTCAAAGAGGGTGCCCCGGTAAAACCGGGGTTTGTGTTCCCATACTGGCAGAGCCCGCAACCGGTCAGCCTTATGGACATGCCTTGACAAGACAAGCCTCTGGCAAACCGCTCAGGAATAGCAGATGGCCAACACGGTGTCTTAGGCGCACCAATGCACATGCAATGCAAAGAAACACATAAGTGTAGTCAAAACAGGATATCACGAGTTCGAGTCAAGCTCTCTAAAATCCCCAGCAGAGTCGCCAGAAACTGTAGACGCGCCCGTGGGCTTCACTCTACAGTTCGGACTCGATTTGTGTCGCGGTTCTAAATCTGAACCAAAGAGTCCAAATCCGGCAAATCGTTTGAGAAAACAGATTTTTGAAAAGTAGTGCCAAACATGGACTGCTTTGCCAGATTACAGAGTCGCCACCTAAATATTTTAAAATGGGAAATTTAGGAAACCCTGACTCGGTGCCGAAGGCCACATGTCCGTCATCACCAAAGTGGTCTTGCCCCGGGAGTTTGGGTACGATCGGGAAGGTCGACTATGAGCACCCTTCGCCGTCCAAAGACCGCCTCTACTAACCGTGATATCCGTTTTTGAAAACATTACATGCCCTTGTTCCAATTATTAGCCTAAAATTACTATGTTATGCGCATAGCAAACAAGTATAGACTAGATTGCCTAATTTGAAAACAAGCATTGCATATTTGTTTTGTCTCAAAACGTGTTGGTTTTGCTACTGCAAGTAGGCTAAAATCACAGATTTCAATGAGTTGTCCCAACTTACGTAATCAACCTCCACCCACAGGCATTCAAGCAGTTTATAACACATAAGCATTTAGCCGCATGGCAATCATACTGTCATGGCAAACATTCACACGCATGCGATATGCTAAAGCATAAAAGCTCACCTAGTACTCCAAGCCAAAACAGAAACTTATTAGAAATCCATGCATGACCTAGTTCATGTTAAATGGCTAATGCATCACATACAGGGGTGCAATCTAAACAGGCTCGGCTAACCTAAACATGGCATGTGAGATGCAACAACTATCACGTATTCAATTTGGAATTGAAAGTACGATGTAGTTTGCATGATGTGCCGAGCCCGATGCATGTAAACAAATGCATGAATGCACACATGCATTGCATAAGGTATGCTAAAATAATCATGCCCTAATCTATTACCATAAGTAGGTAAATAAAAGGGAGAAAGAAATGGGGATTGGAAGACATACACCCACTCACACACACTTATTACAATTGCGCCCTCACTCGGAGAGACCAAAATAATAATACAGTCCGAATAATGAATAAAATTAATTATTACAAAACTTCTAACTACTTAATAAATAAACACAAAAGAAGGGTGGCCCTGACCTCGCCTCCTCTGATGAATGATGCATGCTTCAGCCCGACTTGCCTGGAAAGCCCACACCACAGCACTGTTGCCTCTGTTCTTGCAGCCCTGTCTCTCCAAAAATTGCCAAAGTCCTGGGACATGCTCCTTGAACACTGCAGATCATCATCGGCTGAATAGAATGCCCACCGGCCGTGTACAATAGTCACCGGCTGTCAATGATGTTATCGGCCACCTATATAGTGCCGGTCGGCACTCTATACTGCTGATCGGCAGAAAATTCCTACAGGAGACAGTTTTGACAGCAACAGCAGACCAGCAGTGCAAGGCATAGAATTTTGAACATATGTAAGCATGGCCAATGCCTCCTATCATGTTTGGGGACTCAAGGAGACATGGCCCTTGGTTCTTGGGCCATCAATTACGCATTTGATGCATGATGGCCTAAGGAACCAAGATTGCAACTTTGATGGTAATGCATGCAAACAAACAAATGAAATCCAAAGCCTTATCATATGTTAGTCAAAGGTCTTGGTAACCAAGAATTGAGACGAGTTGCACCACTTGAAGTGTGAACTCCTCTCAATCCTATGCTTGGCTTGACAATCCCCAAGCCAAACCATAGAATGCATATATGCAACATAGCTCAAATGATGCAACAATGGGACTAAGATGCAAGGCCTACCAAGTGTCATGCAACTATCACAATAGGCATGCAAAATACTAGAGCATGCAAGGTATAAGTGGCATGCAAACATGGGCCAATCAAGTATATAACTAGCATGTACTCAAAGCTTCATCAATCAAACATGCAACACCCATGATATAAGCATGCAATGGTGGACTCAAACCATAGAGGGCAGCCCTCAAACCAGCCCAAAACAGTGGCAAAACATGCCTCAAAACATGGGCCAAATGCTATACAAACATGCAAGTTCATGGGCCTAAACCTAAGGCACCCAAAAGAGCATCTTGCTACCACTTACACAACCACTCATGGCATGAATCTAACAACCAAAAACAGATTTTTGGTATGCAAAATGACACCCAAATCCCCTCACATGGCACCCCAAAATGCATTAATCATGGAAGCATACACAAGGCCTATTCTTAGGCATAAAAGGACACACCTTTGAAACATGAAAGAGATGGCAAGCACAAACATGTGAGCATGATTTAGGGACTGAAATGTGATCTAAAATGATGCCACATCATGAGATCAAGGCAAGCTAAACATGCTAAAGACTCACACACCCCAAGGCTAGCAAGCCAAAATGCAAAGTGACTATATAAGGCATGTCATGGATGGCCTAAACAACCAAAAACAGATCTTATACATGGAAAAATAAGCACATTTTCAGTTTATGACCAGCCACAAAAACAGAAGTAAGATAGGCTAACAAAGCATGCAAGATTACGGTAAATAGAAGAGATTTCAAAGCAAGTAGCACATAGAGTATGCAAACAATGTTGAGCCCTTCAACAATGTTGAAGAAGGGCTCAAAATAAGCCTACTTGCAGTTTATTACATGCTCAAAAACAGATTATACACCAGCCAAATATACTATGCAAGAATCATGGCATACAAGGGGGTAAAGAGATAGGTGCTAGATGCTACCACCAAACGGCAAGGGGTCCTTAATCAAACATGAAGAGGACCCCAAAATAAGACTATTTGAAGTTTGGGTCGGAGCCCAAAAGTGCTTGCAACTAGGGCTAAGAAATGAAGCAAGAAAATGCAAGAAAAGGGAAAAGGATGACTCACCCTTGAAGACCAGCAAACCAGCACCTCTTGGACCAAGTTTAGGTGCTCCTAAGCTCTGACGAACAGCCCCAAGTCGTTGGAATGGATGTTGGAGGTGTTGTGCTATGGGTTGGTGAAGGAATGGCCAAGAATAATGGACTTTTGGAGGCAAAGGAGTGAGATATAGAGAGAGATAGAGGGTTGTATCTATCTATATCAGATATATATCTATATATCTCTGGTTTTTGTTCCAAACTCCCAACCCTAATCAAAGGAGGAGAGGGCCTCCTTATATAGGCCAAGCAAAACAAGACTTAGAGGCTAAGTTTCAAAGGGTCAAAGGGTGCAAGGCTTGCAAGGGAAGCTTGGACAGCTGGTAAGGCTTCTTGAGGAAGCCAAGACAAAGGGGTCAAGGCTTCCTCAAGAAGCCATGAGCAAAGGGTGCAAAATAAGGGCCAAAAGGTGGTCAAGTGTGCAAAATAGGCATATGGATGCACGTGGGTCGAGTTCTGTGTATCCCAGCTGGCACAGCTGGCATGCACCAAGCTTGGGGGTGCAAAGGGTTCAGGTCGGCCAGAAGGTTTGATCATCGGCCAAAATAAAGTGCCGGTCGGCACTCTTTTCTGCTGGTCGGCTAAATAGAGTGCCGATGGATGATTCCTTGGTCAAAACATGGCCGGTGGGTATGCAAATTGAAGCCCCGGAAGTTAGCTTTCCAATGGCGCAAACCTTGCATCAAAATTCCTCCTGTGCAAAAAGTTATGCCCTTTTCCGTGAAGTTGCGCAGACTCGATCCAACCGGGATGATCCCCTGCTTCAACCCAACATATCTCCTCCACCCGGACTTGGCTTTGGGAGATTCTTGAGTACAAAGTGAAGCCCCGGAAGTCTTCTTTCCAACGATGGTGGCCTCATAGCTTAACTCCAAGTATGCAATTGAATAAGCCCGATTTAACGAGGGCTGCTCGATTCTCTCCTACCCGGATTCATGGCAAACTTCTTCTTCAACCTATTTTCTCCCCTCCTCTCCTCTTTTCTTCAACTCCAAACCCTAAAAAAAAGTGTTTGGGAAGATTTGCCTCTCTTCTTGCCGAAGAAACTGAATCTTTGCCCTGCACATCTCTCAACACCGAGCAAACCATCAGTAATGCCCAAGTCTTGAGGGTGGTCAAAAATGGGGTGTCTACAGATGCGCAACATAGCGCGAGTGTCAACTACACAAAACAGTGCGACGCGCAAAATAGCGCGAGTGATAAACTGCACAAAACAGTGCGATGCGCAAAATGGCGCGAGTGTAAACTGCACAAAACAGCAGGATGCGCAAAACCACGTGAGTGTAAACTGCACAAAACAATGCAATGCGCAAAAATAGCGTGAGTGTAAACTGCACAAAACAGTGCAATGCGCAAAATCGCACGAGTGATAAACTGCACAACACAGTGCGATGCGCAAGGAAGCGCGAGTGATAAACTGCACAAAACAATGCAATGCGCGACATAGCGCGAATGTGAACTGCACAAAATAGTACGATGTGCAAAATAGCGTGAGTGTCAACTGCACAAAATAGTGCGATGCGCAAAATAGCGCGAGTGATAAACTGCACAAACCAGTGCGATGCGCAAAATAGCACGAGTGTAAACTGCACAAAACAGTGCGATGCGCAAAATAGCGCGAATGATAAACTGCACAACACAGTGCGATGAACAAGAAAGCGCAAGTGATAAACTGCACAAAACAGTGCGATACACAACATATCGCGAGTGTGAACTTCACAAAACAGTGCGATGCGCAAAATAGCGCGAGTGTCAACAAAAGCAAAGGTCGATCGCGTAAAATAGCGCGATTGATAAACCGCACAAAAGCAGTCGATCGTAAAATAGCGAGTGTAAACTACACAAAATGCGATCGCCAAAATAAGCGCGAGTGATAAATCGCGCACAACCGGTCACGATGGCCAAAAGTCGACTAATAAAGCGCACAAAGCGGTCCGATGCCCAAAATAAGCGCGAGTGTAAAATGCACAAAGCGGCAATCGCCAAAATAAGCGGCACAAAGCGATGCGATGCGTAAAATAGTGCGAGTGTAAACTGCACAAAATAGTGCGATGCAGAAAATAGCGGCAGTGATAAACTGCACAACACAGTGCGATGCACAAGAAAGCGCAAGTGATAAACTGCACAAAACAGGGCGATACGCAACATAGTGCGAGTGTGAACTTCACAAAACAGTGCGATGCGTAAAATAGCGCGATTGATAAACTGCACAAAACAGTGCGATTCGAAAAATAGCGCGAGTGTAAACAGCACAACACAGTGCGATGCACAAGAAAGCACGAGTGATAAACTGCACAAAACAGGGCGATGCGCAACATAGCGCGAGTGTGAACTGCATAAAACAGTGCGATGCGCAAAATAGCACGAGTGTCAACTGCACAAAACAGTGTGATGCGCAAAATAGCGCGATTGATAAACTGCACAAAACCGTTGCGATGCGCAAACTAGCACGAGTGTAAAGTGCACAAATAGTGCGATGCGTAAAATAGCGCGAGTGATAAACTGCACAAAACAATGCGATGTGCAACATAGCATGAGTGTCAACCGCACAAAAGAGTGCGACACGCAAAATACCGTGAGTGACAAACCGCACGAAACGGTGCGATGCGCAAAATAGCGCGAGTGTAAACTGTACAAAAGAGTGGGATGCGCAAAACAGCGCGAGTGTAAACTTCACAAAACAATACAATGCACAAAATAGCACGAGTGTAAACTGCACAAAACAATGCGATGCGCAAGGAAGCGCGAGTGATAAACTGCACAAAATGGTGCGATGTGCGACATAGCGCGAGTGTGAACTTCACAAAACAGTGCGATGCATAAAATTGCGCGATTGATAAACTTCACAAAAGCGGTCACGATCGCCAAAATAAGCGAGTGTAAATCGCACAAAAGCGATGCAATCGCGCAAAATAAGCGCAGTGATAAAATTGCACAACGGTCGCGATCGCAACAAAGCGCTAGTGATAAACTGCACCAAACGGTGCGATGCGCAAAATAGCGCGAGTATAAACTGCACAAAATAATGCCATGCGCAAAATAGCGCGAGTGATAAACTACACGACACAGTGCGATGGACAAGAAAGCGCGACTAATAAACTGCACAAAACAGTGCGATGCCCAAAATAGCGCGAGTGTAAAATGCACAAAAGCGATTGCAATGCGCGCAAATGTAAAAAAAAAAGACAAAACAAAAGCGGTCACGATGTGTAAAATAGTGCAAGTGTAAACTGTACAAAACAGTGCGAGGTGCAAAATAGCGGGAGTGACAAACTGCACAGCACAGTGCGATGCACAAGAAAGCGCGAGTAATAAACTGCACAAAACAGGGCGATACGCAACATAGCGTGAGTGTGAACTTCACAAAACAGTGCGAGGCGCAAAATAGCGCGATTGTCAACTGCACAAAACAGTGCGATGCGTAAAATAGCGCAATTGATAAACTGCACAAAACAGTGTGAGTCGCAAAATAGCACGAGTGTAAGCAGCACAACACAGTGCGATGCGCAAAATAGCGCGAGTGATAAACTGCACAACACAGTGCGATGCGCAAGAAAGTGCGAGTGTTAAACTGCACAAAACAGTGCGATGCACAAAATAGCGCGAGTGTAAACTTCACAAGACAGTGCGATGCGCAAAATACCGTGAGTATAAACTGCACAATATGATACGATGCTCAAAATGGAACGAGTGATAAACTGCACAACACAGTGCGATGAGCAAGAACGCGCGAGTGATAAACTGCACAATACTGTGCGATGCGCAACACAGCGCGAGTGTGAACTGCACAAAACAGTGCGATGCGCAAAATAGCGCGAGTGTCAACTGTACAAAATAGTGTGATGCGCAAAATAGCGCGACTGATAAATTGCACAAAACAGTGCGATGCGTAAAATAGCGCGAGTGTAAATTGCACAAAATAGTGCGAGGCGCAAAATAACACGAGTGATAAACTGCACAACACACTGCGATGCACAAGAAAGCCCGAGTGATAAACTGCACAAAACAGTGTGATGCGCAACATAGCGCAAGTGTGAACTGCACAAAACAGTGCAAAGAGCAAAATAGCGCGACCGATAAACTACACAAAACCGTGCGATGTGCAAACCAGCACGAGTGGAAAGTGCACAAAACAGTGCAATGCGTAAAATAGCGCAAGTGATAAAATGCACGAAACAATGCGATGCGCAACATAGCGCGAGTGTCAATTGCACAAAACAGTGTGACGCGCAAAATAGCGTGAGTGATAAACTGCACAAAACAGTGCGATGCGCAAAATGGCGCGAGTGTAAACTGCACAAAACAGTGGGATGCGCAAAACAGCGCGAGTGTAAACTGCACAAAACAATGCAATGTGCAAAATTGTGCGAGGGTAAACTGCACAAAACAGTGCGATGCGCAAAATAGTGCGATTTATAAATTGCACAACACAGTGCGAGGCGCAAGGAAGCACGAGTGATAAACTGCAGAAAACAATGCAATGCGCGACATAGCGCGGGTGTGAACTGCACAAAATAGTACGATGTGCAAAATAGCGTGAGTGTCAACTGCACAAAATTCTGCGATGCGCAAAATAGCACGAGTGATAAACTGCACAAACCAGTGCGATGCGCAAAATAACACGAGTGTAAACTGCACAAAACAGTGCAATGCGCAAAATAGCGCGAATGATAATCTGCACAACACAATGCAATGAACAGGAATGTGCAAGTGATAAACTGCACAAACCAGTGCGATACGCAACATAGCGCGAGTGTGAACTTCACAAAACAGTGCGAAGAGCAAAATAGCACTAGTGTCAACAGCACAAAAAAGTGCGATGCGTAAAATAGCGCGATTGATAAACTGCACAAAACAGTGCGATGCGCAAAATAGCGCGAGTGGTAAACTGCACAAAACAGTGCGATGCGCAAAATAGCGCGAGTGATAAGCTGCACAACACATTGCGATGCGCAAGAAAGCGCGAGTGATAAACTGCACAAAACAGTGCGATGCGCAAAATAGCGCGAGTGTAAACTGCACAAAATAATGCGATGCGCAAAATAGCGCGAGTGATAAACTGCACAACACAGTGCGATGGCCAAGAAAGTGCGACTAATAAACTGCACAAAACAGTGCGATGCCCAAAATAGCGCGAGTGTAAAATGCACAAAACAGTGCAATGCGCAAAATAAACAGCACAAAACAGTGCGATGCGTAAAATAGTGCGAGTGTAAACTGCACAAAACAGTGCGATGTGCAAAATAGCGGGAGTGATAAACTTCACAACACAGTGCGATGCACAAGAAACCGCGAGTGATAAATTTCACAAAACAGGGCGATACGTAACATAGTGCGATTGTGAACTTCACAAAACAGTGCGATGCGCAAAATAGCGCCATTGTCAACTGCAGAAAACAGTGCGATGCGTAAAATAGCGCGATTGATAAACTGTACAAAATAGTGCGATTCGAAAAACAGCGCGAGTGTAAACAGCACAACACGGTGCGATGCACAAGAAAGCACGAGTGATAAACTGCACAAAACAGGGCGATGCACAACATAGCGCGAGTGTGAACTGCATAAAACAGTGCGATGCGCAAAATAGCACGAGTGTCAACTACACAAAACAGTGTGATGCGCAAAATAGCGTGATTGATAAACTGCACAAAACCATGCGATGCGCAAACTAGCACGACTCTAAAGTGCAAAAAATAGTGCGATGCGTAAAATTGCGCGAGTGATAAACTGCACAAAATAGTGCAATGTGCAACATAGCGAGTGTCAACTGCACAAAACAGTGTGACGCACAAAACAGTGCGAGTGATAAACTGCACAAAACAGTGCGATGCGCAAAATAGCGCGCGTGTAAACTCCACAAAACAGTGGGATGCGCAAAACAGCGCGAGTGTAAACTTTAAAAAACAATGCAATGCACAAAATAGCGCGAGTGTAAACTGCACAAAACAATGCGATGCACAAAATAGCGCGAGTGAAAAACTACACAACACAGTGCGATGTGCAAGGAAGCGCGAGTGATAAACTGCACAAAACAGTGTGATGCGCGATATGGCGCTGGTGTGAACTTCACAAAACAGTGCGATGCGTAAAATTGCGCGATTCATAAACTGCACAAAAGCGGCGATCGCAAAAATAAGCGCGAGTGTAAAGCACAAAAGCAGTCACGATCGCGCAAAATAAGCGAGTGATAAGCCGCACAACCGGTCGATCGCAAGAAAGCGCGAGTGATAAACTACGCAAAATGGTGCGATGCGCAAAATAGCGCGAGTGATAAACTGCACAAAACAGTGCGATGTGTAAAATAGTCCGAGTGTAAACTGCAGAAAACAGTGCGATGCGCAAAATAGCGGGAGTGACAAACTGCAAAACACAGTGCGATGCACAAGAAAGCGCGAGTGTTAAACTGCACAAAACAGGGCGATACGCAACATTGCGTGAGTGTGAACTTCACAAAACAGTGTGATGCGCAAAATAGCGCGATTGTCAACTGCACAAAACAGTGCGATGCGTAAAATAGCGTAATTGATAAACTGCACAAAACAGTGCGAGTCGCAAAATAGCGCGAGTAAAGACTAACCAAGGCACGCGCAAAATAAGCGCAAGTGATAAACTGCACAACACAGTACCATGCGCAAGAAAGCGCAAGTGTTAAATGCGCACAAAATAGTCACGATCGCCAAAATGGGAGTGATAAAGCGCAACCTGGTCGATGCACAACAAACCGCCAGTGATAAAGCGCACAAAAGCAGGCGCACATAACATAGCGCGAGTGTGAACTTCACAAAACAGTGCGATGCACAAAATAGCGCGATTGTCAACTGCACAAAACAGTGCGATGCGTAAAATAACGCGATTGATAAACTGCACAAAGCAGTGCGATTCGAAAAATAGCGCGAGTGTAAACAGCACAACACAGTGCGATGCGCAAGAAAGCACGAGTGATAAACTGCAAAAAACAGGGCGATGCTCAACATAGCGCGAGTGTGAACTGCATAAAACAGTGCGATGCGCAAAATAGCGCGGGTGTCAACTACACAAAAAGTGTGATGCGTAAAATAGTGCGATTGATAAACTGGATAAAACCATGCGATGCGCAAACTAGCACGAGTCTAAAGTGCACAAAATAGTGCGATGCATAAAATAGCGCGAGTGATAAACTGCACAAAACAGTGCAGTGTGCAACATAGCGCGAGTGTCAACTGCACAAAACAGTGCGACACGCAAAATAGCGCTAATGATAAACTGCACAAAACAGTGCGATGGGCAAAATAGCGCGAGTGTAAACTGCACAAAACAGTGGGATGCGCAAAACAGCGCAAGTGTAAACTTCAAAAAACAATGCAATGCACAAAATAACGCAAGTGTAAACTGCACAAAACAATGCGATGCGCAAAATGGCGCGAGTGAAAAACTGCACAACACAGTGCGATGTGCAAGGAAGCGCGAGTGATAAACTGCACAAAACAGTGCGATGCGCGACATAGCGCTAGTGTGAACTTCACAAAACAGTGCGATGCGTAAAATTGCGCGATTGATAAACTGCACAAAACAGTGCAATGCGCAAAATAACGCGAGTGTAAACTGCACAAAATAGTGCGATGTGCAAAATAGCACGAGTGATAAGCTACACAACACAATGCGAAGCACAAGAAAGCGCGAGTGATAAACTGCACAAAACGGTGCGATGCGCAAAATAGCGCGAGTGATAAACTGCACAAAATAATGCGATGCGCAAAATAGCGCGAGTGATAAACTACACAACACAGTGCGATGGACAAGGAAGCACGACTAATAAACTGCACAAAACAGTGCAATGCCCAATATAGCGCGAGTGTGAAATGCACAAAACAGTGCAATGCGCAAAATAGCGCGAGTGTAAACAAAGACAAAAGCGGCGATGTGTAAAAGCAGTCAGTGTAAAGCGCACAAAAGCGGTGTGATCGCCAAAATAGTGGGAGTGACAAACTGCACAACACAGTGCGATGCACAAGAAAACGCGAGTGATAAACTGCACAAAACAGGGCGATACACAACATAGCGTGAGTGTGAACTTCACAAAACAGTGCGATGCATAAAATAGCGCAATTGATAAACTGCACAAAACAGTGCGAGTCGCAAAATAGCACGAGTGTAAACAGCACAACACAGTGTGATGCATAAAATAGCGCGAGTGATAAACTGCACAACGCAGTGCGATGCGCAAGAAAGCACGAGTGTTAAACTGCACAAAACAGTGCGATGCGCAAAATCGCGCGAGTATAAACTTCACAAAACAGTGCGGTGCGCAAAATAGCGCGATTGATAAACTGCACAACACAATGTGATGCGCAAGAAAGCACGAGTGATAAACTGCACAAAACAATGCGATGCGCAACATAGCGCGAGTGTGAACTGCACAAAACAGTGCGATGCGCAAAATAGCGCGAGTGTCAACTGCACAAAACAGTGCGATGTGCAAAATAGCACGAGTGTCAACTGCACAAAACAGTGCGATGTGCAAAATAGCACGAGTGATAAACTGTACAAAACAGTGCGATGCTCAAAATAGCGCGAGTGTAAACTGTACAATATAGTGCGATGCTCAAAATAGAACGACTGATAAACTACACAACACAGTGCGATGCGCAAGAACACGCGAGTGATAAACTGCACAATACTGTGCGATACGCAACATAGCGTAAGGGCGAACTGCATAAAACAGTGCGATGCACAAAATAGCGCCAGTCATAAACTGGACAACACAGTGCGATGCGCAAGAAAGCACGGGTGATAAACTGCATAAAACAGGGCGATGCGCAACATAGCGCGAGTGTGAACTGCACAAAACAGTGCGATGAGCAAAATAGCGCGAGTGTCAACTGCACAAAACAGTGCGATGCGCAAAATAGCACGATTGATAAACTGCACAAAGCCGTGCGATGCGCAAACTAGCACGAGTGTAAAGTGCACAAAATAGTGCGATGCGTAAAATAGCGCGAGTGATAAACTGCACAAAACAGTGGGATGCGCAAAAGAGTGCGAGTGTAAACTGCACAAAACAATGCAATGCGCGAAATAGCGCGAGTGTAAACTGCACAAAACAATGCGATGCGCAAAATAGCGCGAGTGATAAACTGCACAACACAGTGCGATCCGCTAGGAAGCGCAAGTGATAAACTGCACAAAAGAGTGCGATGCGCGACATAGCGCGATGGTGAACTGCACAAAACAGTATGATGCGCAAAATAGCACGAGTGTCAACTGCACAAAATAGTGCGATGCGCAAAATAGCGTGAGTGATAAACTACACAAACCAGTGCGATACGCAAAATAGCGCGAGTGCAAACTGCACAAAAAAGTGCGATGCGCCAAATAGCGCGAGTGCAAACTGCACAAAATAGTGCGATGCGCAAAATAGCGCGAGTGTAAACTGCACAAAATAGTGCGATGCGCAAAATAGCGCGAGTGATAAACTGCACAAAATAGTGCGATGCGCAAAATAGCGCGAGTGATAAACTGCACAACACAGTGCGATGCACAAGAAAGCGCGAGTGATAAACTGCACAAAACAGTGCGATGCGCAACATAGCGCGAGTGTGAACTGCACAAAACAGTGCGATGCGCAAAATAGCGCGAGTGTCAACTGCACAAAACAGTGCGATGCGGAAAATAGCACGAGTGTAAACTGCACAAAACAGTGCGATGCGCAAAATAGCGCGAGTGTAAACTGCACAAAGCGGTCGCGATCGCAAAATAGCGCGAGTGATAAATATACAAAAGCAGTCACGATCGCAAAAATAGCGAGGTAAATCGCACAAAAGTGCGATGCGCAAAATAGTCGAGTGATAAATCAGAACACGCGGCGATGTGCAAGAAACCACGAGTGATAAATCGCACAAAAGCAGGCGATGCGCAACATAGCGAGTGTGAACTACACAAAAGCGGTCACGATCGCGCAAAATAAGCGCGAGTGTCAATCGCACAAAATAAAGGCGATGCGCAAAATAGCGAGTGACAAAGTGCACAAAACAAAGGCGATGTGCAAAATAGCGCGAGAGTGTAAATCGCCTAAAATAAAGGCGGCGCGCAAAATAGCGCGAAAGTGATAAATCAGATAACACAAAGGCGATGCACAAGAAAGCCCGATTGATAAACTGCACAAAACAGTGCGATGCGCAAGAAAGCGCGAGTGATAAACTGCACAAAACAATGCGATGCACAACATAGCGCGAGTGTGAATTGCACAAACCATTGCGCTACGCAAAATAGCACGAGTGTTAACAGCACAAAATAGTGCGATGCGCAAAATAGCGCAAGTGTAAACTGCACAAAATAGTGCGATGCTTAAAATAGAACGAGTGATAAACTGCACAACACAGTGCGATGCGCAAGAACGCGCGAGTGTAAACTGCACAGATTAATGCAATGCGCAAAATAGCGCGAGTGTAAACTGCACAAAACAGTGCGATGCGCAAAATAGCGCGAGTGATAAACTGCACAACACAGTGCGATGCGCAAGGAAGCGCGAGTGATAAACTGCACAAAACAGTGCGATGCGCGACATAGCGCGAGTGTGAACTGCACAAAACAGTACGATGCGCAAAATAGCGCGAGTGTCAACTGCACAAAATAGTGCGATGCGCAAAATAGCGCGAGTGATAAACTGCACAAACCAGTGCGATGCGCAAAATAGCACGAGTGTAAACTGCACAAAACAGTGGAATGCGCAAAATAGCGTGAGTGATAAACTGCACGACACAGTGCGATGCACTAGGGAGCACGAGTGATAAACTGCACAAAACAGTGCGATGCGCGACATAGCGCGAGTGTAAACTGCAGAAAACAGTACGATGCAAAAAATAGCGCGAGTGTCATCTCCACAAAATAGTGCGATGCGCAAAACAGCGCGAGTGACAAATTGCACAAACCAGTGTGATGCGCAAAATAGCGAGTGTAAACTGCACAAAACAGTGCGATGCGCAAAATAGCGCGAGTGTAAACTGCACAAAACAGTGCGATGCGCAAAATAGCTCGAGTGATAAACTACACAACACAGTGCGATGCACAATAAAGCGCGACTGATAAACTGCACAAAACAGTGCGATATGCAACATAACGCGAGTGTGAACTTTACAAAACAGTGCGATGCGCAAAATAGCACGAGTGTCAACTGCACAAAACAGTGCGATGCGTAAAATAGCGCGATTGATATACTGCACAAAACAGTACGATGCGCAAAATAGCGCGAGTGTAAACTGCACAAAACAGTGCGATGCGCAAAATAGCACGAGTGATAAACTGCACAACACAATGCGATGCGTAAGAAAGAGGGAGTGATAAACTGCACAAAACTGTGCGATGCGCAAAATAGCGCGAGTGTAGACTGCACAAAATAAAGCGATGCGCAAAATAGCGCGAGCTATAAACTGCACAACACAGTGTGATGGACAAGAAAGAGCGACTGATAATATGCAAAAAACAGTGCGATGTGCAAAATAGCGCGAGTGTAAATAGCACAAAACAGTGCGATGCGTAAAATAGCGCGAGCGTAAACTGCAGAAAACAGTGCGATGCGCAAAATGGCGCGAGTGATAAACTGCACAACACAGTGCGATGCCCAAGAAAGCGTGACTGATAAACTGCACAAAACAGTGCGATGCGCAACATAGCGCGAGTGTGAACTTCACAAAACAGTGCGATGCACAAAATAGCGCGATTCACTTGCACAAAATGGTGTGATGCATAAAATAGCGCGATTGATAAATTGCACAAAACAGTGCGATGCGCAAAATCACGCGAGTGTAAACAGCACAACATAGTGTGATGTGCAAAATAGCGCGAGTGATATACTACACAACACAGTGCGATGCGCAAGAACGAGCGAGTCAATGTAGCGCGAGTGATATGCAATGTAGCGCGAGTGTGAACTACACAAAACAGTGCGAATCGCAAAATAGCGCGAGTGATAAATTGCACAAAGTAGTGCGATGCGCAAAATAGCGCGAGTGTAAACTGTACAAAACAGTGTGATGCGCAAAATAGCGCGACTGAAAAACTAGACAACACAGTGCGATGTGCAACATAGCGCGAGTGTGAACTGCACAAAATAGTGCGATACGTAAAATAGGGCGATTGTCAACTGCACAAAACAATCTGATGCGCAAAATAGCGCGATCGATAAACTGCACAAAACAGTCCGATGTGCAAAATAGCACGAGCGTAAACTGCGCAAAACAGTGCGATGCGTAAAATAGCGCGTGTGATAAACTACACAAAGTAGTGCGATGCGCAACATAGCGCGACTGAAAAACTGCACAAAACAGTGCGATGTGCAACATAGCGCGAGTGTCAACTGCACAAAATAGTGCGCGCTCAAGATAGAACGAGTGATAAACTGCACAACACAGTGCGATGCGCAAGAACGCGCGAGTGATAAACTGCACAAAACTGTGCGATGTGCAACATAGCACAAGTGTCAACTGCACAAAATAGTGCGATGTGCAAAATAGCGCGAGTGACAAAGTGCACAAAACAGTGCGATGCGCAAAATGGCGAGAGTGATAAACTGCACAACACAGTGCCACGCGTAAGAAAGCACGAGTGATAAACTGCACAAAACAGTCCGATGCGCAAGAAAGCGCGAGCAATAAAAAGCACAAAACAATGCGATGCGCAACATAGTGCAAATGTGAATTGCACAAACCATTGCCCTGCGCAAAATAGCACGAGTGTCAGCTGCACAAAACAGTGCAATGCGCAAAATAGCGCGAGTCATAAACTGCACAAAATAGTGCGATGTGCAAAATAGCGCGAGTGTAAACTCCACAAAATAGTGCGATGCTCAAAATCGAACGAGTGATAAACTGCACAACACAGTGCGATGAGCAAGAACGCCGAGTGATAAACTGCACAAAACAGTGCGATGCGCAAAACAGCGCGAGTGTAAACTGCACAAAACAATGCAATGCGCAAAATAGCGCGAGGGTAAACTACACAAAACAGTGCAATGCGCAAAATAGCGCGAGTGTTAAACTGCACAACACAGTGCGATGCGCAAGGAAGCGCGAGTGATAAACTGCACAAAATAGTGCGTTGCGCGACATAGCGCGAGTGTGAACTGCACAAAACAGTACGATGCGCAAAATAGCGCGAGTGTCAACTACACAAAACAGTGCGATGCGCAAAATAGGGCGAGTGATAAACTGCACAAAATAGTGCGATGCGCAAAATAGCACGAGTGTAAACTGCACAAAACAGTGCGATGCGCAAAATAGCGCGAGTGTAAACTGCACAAAACAGTGGGATGCGCAAAATAGCGCGAGTGATAAACTGCACAACACAGTGCGATGCGCAAGGAAGCACGAGTGATAAACTGCACAAAATAGTGCGATGCGCGACATAGCGCGAGTCTGAACTGCAGAAAACAGTACGATGCACAAAATAGCACGAGTGTCATCTGCAGAAAACAGTGCGATGTGCAAAATAGCGCGAGTGATAAATCGCGACAAACCAAAGGCGGCGCGCACAATAGCGCTGAGTGTAAATCGCGACAAAGCGGCGATGCGCAAAATAGCGCGAGTGTAAACTGCACAAAATAGTGCGATGCGCAAAATGGCTCGAGTGATAAACTACACAACACAGTGCGATGCACAATAAAGCGAGACTGATAAACTGCACAAAACAGTGCGATATGCAACATAGCGCGAGTGTGAACTTTACAAAACAGTACGATGCGCAAAATGGCTCGAGTGTCAGCTGCACAAAACAGTGTGATGCGTAAAATAGCGCGATTGATATACTGCACAAAACAGTACGATACGCAAAACAACGTGAGTGTAAACTGCACAAAACAGTCCGATGCGCAAAATAGCGCGAGTGATAAACTGCACAACACAATGCGATGCGCAAGAAAGCACGAGTGATAAACTGCACAACACAATGCGATGCACAATAAAGCGCGACTGATAAACTGGGCAATAAAGTGATGCGCAAAATAGCGAGAGCTATAAACTGCACAACACAGTGTGATGGACAAGAAAGAGCGACTGATAAACTGCAAAAAGCAGTGCGATGCGCAAAATAGCGCGAGTGTAAACAGCACAAAATAGTGCGATGCGTAAAATAGCGCGAGTGTAAACTGCACAAAACAGTGCGATGCGCAAAATAGCACGAGTGATAAACTGCACAACACAATGCGATGCGCAAGAAAGCGCGAGTGATAAACTGCACAAAAGCGGCGATCGCCAAAATAGCGAGTGTAGACTGCACAAAATAAAGCGATGCGCAAAATAGCGCGAGCTATAAACTGCACAACACAGTGTGATGGACAAGAAAGAGCGACTGATAATATGCAAAAAACAGTGCGATGTGCAAAATATCGCGAGTGTAAATAGCACAAAATAGTGCGATGCGTAAAATAGCGCGAGTGTAAACTGCAGAAAACAGTGCGATGCGCAAAATAGCGCGAGTGATAAACTGCACAACACAGTGCGATGCGCAAGAAAGCGCGACTGATAAACTGCACAAAACAGTGCGATGCGCAACATAGCGCGAGTGTGAACTGCACAAAACAGTGCGATGCACAAAATAGCGCGATTCAATTGCACAAAATGGTGCGATGCATAAAATAGCGCGATTGATAAATTGCACAAAACAGTGCGATGTGCAAAATCGCGCGAGTGTAAACAGCACAACACAGTGTGATGTGCAAAATAGCGTGAGTGATATACTACACAACACAGTGCGATGCGCAAGAACGAGCGAGTCAATGTAGCGCGAGCGATATGCAATGTAGCGCGAGTGTGAACTGCATAAAACAGTGCGAATCGCAAAATAGCGCGAGTGATAAATTGCACAAAGTAGTGCGATGCGCAAAATAAGCGAGTGTAAATCAGACAAAAGCGATGTGATCGCAAAATAGCGCGACTGAAAAACTAGACAACACAGTGCGATGTGCAACATAGCGCGAGTGTGAACTGCACAAAATAGTACGATACGTAAAATACGGCGATTGTCAAATGCACAAAACAATCTGATGCGCAAAATAGCGCGAATGATAAACTGCACAAAACAGTCCGATGTGCAAAATAGCACGAGCGTAAACTGCGCAAAACAGTGCGATGCGTAAAATAGCGCCTATAATAAACTGCACAAAGTAGTGCGATGCGCAACATAGCGCGAGTGTCAACTGCACAAAACAGTGTGATGCGCAACATAGCGCGAGTGTCAACTGCACAAAACAGTGCGTGCTCAAAATAGAACGAGTGATAAACTGCACAACACAGTGCGATGCGCAAGAAACCCCAAGTGATAAACTACACAAAACAGTGCGATGTGCAAAATCATGCAAGTGTCAACTGCACAAAATAGTGCGATGCGCAAAAATAGCGCGAGTGATAAACTGCACACAAGCGGTCGCGATCGCCAAAATAAGCGCGAGTGATAAATCGCACAACATTGCCGCAGCGAAAGCACAGTGATAAAGCGCATCCGATGCGCAAGAAAGCGCGAGCAATAAAAGCACAAAACAATGCGATCGCAATATAGCGCAAATGTGAATTGCACAAACCATTGCAGTAATGCGCAAAATAGCGCGAGTCATAACCGCAAAAGCGGCGATGTGCAAAATAGCGAGTGTAAACAGCACAAAACAGTGCCATGCGCAAAATCGAACGAGTGATAAATCGCACAACACGGTCACGATGAGCAAACGCAGTGATAAATCGCACAAAAGCGGTCGCGCATAAAGCGCGAGTGTAAATCGCACAAAACAATGCAATCGCAAAAATAGCGCTGTAATGACACAAAAGCGATGCAATCGCAAATAAGCGCGAGTGTTAAATCGCACAACATAGTGCGATCGCGAAAGCGCGAGTGATAATGCACAAAATAGTGCGTTCGCGACATAAGCGAGTGAATCGCACAAAAGCGATGCGATCGCCAAAATAAGCGGTAGTGATAAATCGCACAAACTATTGCGAAGCGCAAAAATAGCAGTGTAAATCGCACAAAAGCAGGTAATCGCCAAATAGCGAGTGTAAATCGCACAAAAGGTGGGATGCGCCAAAATAAGCGCGATTGATAAATGCACAACACGGTCGCGCTAAGGAAGCACAGTGATAAATCGCACAAATTAGTGCGATGCGCGACATAAGCGAAGTCTGAGTAAAGCGATGCGATGCACAAAATAGCACGAGTGTCATCTATAAAATAAGGCGATGTGCAAAATAAGCGAGTGATAAATCGCACAAACCGGTCACGCGCAAAATAAGCGCAGTGTAACTGCAGCGGCGATGCGCAAAATAGCGCGAGTGTAAACTGCACAAAATAGTGCGATGCGCAAAATGGCTCGAGTGATAAACTACACAACACAGTGCGATGCGCAAAATAGCGCGACTGCTAAACTATTTTGCACGTCGCACTGTTTTGTGCAGTTTTTTCACTTGCGCTATTTTGCCCGTCACCTTTATTTTCTTGCTGACACTTGCGCTTATTTCGCTGTCGCCTGCTTTTGTAGTTTATCACCGCTGCTTATTTTGCGCGCTGCACTATTCTCGCGCGATTGACACTGCTATTTTGCGCGTGTCGACCGCTTTTGTGCGCTTATCACTGCGTGCTATTTTGCGCGCCGCACTTTTTTGTGCCGCTTATCACTGCGCTTTTGGCGCTGTCGCTTTTTGTGCGCTTGACATTCGCGCTTATTTTGCGGTCGCACTATTTTCTCGCAGCTTTATCACTGCGCTTATTTTGCGCTGTCCGACCGCTTTTGCACTGCACTTATTTTGCGCTATTTGCGTCGCCGTTTTGGGCGCTTTATCACTAGCGCTTATTTTGCGGCGTCGACTGCTTTTGTGCGCTTTACCACTCGCCAATTTTGCGTCGCCGTTGCTTTCGTGGAGTTTATCCCCGCGCTATTTTGCGGGTCGCCTATTTTGTGCGCTTGACACTCGCGTTATTTTGCGCTCGCCGCGACCGCTTTCTCACTCCGCAATTTTGCGCGACGACCGTTTCTATGCAATTGACATTCACGGTATTTTGCGCGTCGCCTTTGTTTTGTGCGATTTCGCTCATTGCTCGCTGCGCGTCACCGCTTTTGTGCGCTTTATCACCCATGCTATTTTGGCGTCGCAGTTGTTTTGTGCCCTTTATCACTCATGCTATTTTGCCCGCGTAATCGCTTTTGTGCGCTTTATCACTGCGCTTATTTTGCGCTGCCGCACTATTTTGTGGCTTGACACTCGCGCTTATTTTGGCGCTGGCTGCATCGCTTTTGTGCGCTTTATCACTGCCCGCTTTTGTTTTGCCGCGACCGCTTTTGTGCGCTTTATCACTCCGCTATTTTGCGCGCCGTGACCGCTTTTGTGCGCTTTATCACCACGCTTATTTTGGCGCTGCCGACTGCTTTTGTGCGCTTGACACTCGCGCTTATTTTGCTCGCCGTGACCGCTTTGTGCGCTTTAACACTCGCTTACTTTGGCGATCGCACTATTTTGTGTAGTTGACACCGCTTATTTTGCGCGCCGCGACCGCTTTTGTGCGCTTTATCACTGCGCTACTTTGCATCGCCGTGACTGCTTTTGTGCGCTTGACACTAGCGCAATTTTGCGCCGTCAGACCGCTTTTGTGCGCTTTCACTCCGTAATTTTGGCGATGGCATCGCTCGCGCTGACACTCCAGCTATTTTGGCGCTGGCCGCGACTGCTTTTGTGCGCTTTATCACTGCTATTTTGCGAGTCACATTTTGTGCACTTGACACCCTCACAATTTTGCGCGTCGCACTATTTGGACTCGTTGACACTCGCGCTATTTTGCGATCGTGACCGCTTTTGTGCGCTTTATCACCGCGCTTATTTTGCGCTACCGCCCTTTTTTGTGCAAATTTTATCACCCGTGCTATTTTGCCCATCGCGCTATTTTGGCGCTGACCTTGTGCGCTTTATCACTCACTGCTTTTTTGGCGCTGGTGGCACTATTTTGTGCGCTTGGCACCGCGCTTATTTTGCGGTCGCACTATTTTGTTCGCTTTATCACCGCGCAATTTTGCGCTGCCGCACCGCTTTTGTGCGCCACCTCGCTATTTTATGGGTCACACTCGTTTCGCGCTTGACACTCGCGCTTATTTTGTGCGCTTTATCACCGCTTTATTTTGCGCGTCGACCGTTTCGCGGTAGCTTGACAATCGCGCTTATTTTGCGCTGCCGTGACCGCTTTTGTGCGCTTTATCACCACGCTTATTTTGCGCGTCGTGACTGCTTTTGTGTAGCCACACTGCGCTTATTATGCGCTGCCGTGACCGCTTTTGTGCAGCTTTAACACTCGCGCTACATTGCGCTGTCGTGACTATTTTGTGCAGCTGACACCGCTTATTTTGCGCGCCGACTATTTTGTGCGCTTTATCACTGCGCTTATTTTGCACGTCGCCGACTGTTTTGTGCGCTTTCTCACTCGCGCTTATTTTGCGCGGCCCCAATCGCTTTTGTGCGCTTGACACTCGCAATTTTGCGGCTCGCACTATTATTTTTGCGCTGCATTTGACCGCTTTGTGCAGTTTATCACTCGCGCTATTTTGCGCGTCGCCCTTTTTGTGCAGCTTATCACCCGTGCTATTTTGCCCATCGCGCTGTTTTGTGCAGTTAACACTCGCGCTATTTTGCGCGTCACACTGTTTTGTGCAGTTTATCACTCGCGCTTTTTGGCGCGTCGACCGCTTTTGTGTAGTTTGTCACTCCTCGCTATTTTGCGCCATTACATCGTTTCGCGCGCTTGACACTCGCGCTTATTTTGTGCGATTTATTACTCGCGCTTATTTTGCGCGCCGCGACCGTTTCGCAGCTTGACACTGCGCTTATTTTGCGCTGGCCGACCGCTTTGTGTAGTTTATCACCGCGCTTATTTTGGCGCGGCCGACCGCTTTTGTGCGCTTTCACCCCCGTAATTTTGCGCGATGGCAATCGCTCGCGCTTGACACTCCGGCTATTTTGTGCGCTTAATCGCTTTGTGCGCTTTATCACTCACCCTATTTTTGGCGTCATTTCGCGTTTTGTGCAGCTGACACCGCGCAATTTTGCGCCGTCGCACTATTTTGACTGCTGACACTCGCGCTTATTTTGCGCGGCCGCGACTGCTTTTGTGCAATTTATCACCGCGCTTATTTTGCGCCGCCTTTTGTGCGCTTTATCACTCGTGCTATTTTGTCCATCGCTATTGCTTTTGTGCGCTAACACCGCGCTATTTTGCGCGTCACAATGCTTTTGTGCGCTTTATCGCTTGAGCTTTTTACGCTGCACGGTTTTTGGGCGATTGGACACCGCGCTTATTTTGCGCCGCCTGCTTTTGTGCGATTTCTCACTCTTGCTATTTTGGCGTCACATCGTTTCTATGCGCTGACACTCGCTTTATTTTGTGCACTTTATCACTCGCTTATTTTGCGCTGCCGTGACCGTTTCGCAGCTGACACTGCGCTTATTTTGCGCTGCTGTAATCGCTTTTGTGCAATTTATCACCGCGCTATTTTGGCGCTGCCGTGACCGCTTTTGTGCGCCACCCCGATATTTTGCGCGTCGCCCTGTTTTCTGCAGTTTATCACTCCCGCAATTTTCTGTGTCGCACTGTTTTGTGCAGTTGACACTCGCGCTATTTTGCGCGTCTTACTATTTTGTTCAGTTTATCACTCGCTATTTTGCGCGTCGCACCGTTTTGTGCAGTTTCTCACTCTTGCTATTTTGCGCGTCACACTGTTCTGTGCAGTTGACACTCGCGCTATTTTGTGCAGTTTATCACTCGCGCTATTTTGCGCGTCGCACTGTTCTGTGCAGTTGACACTCGCGCTATTTTGCGCGTCGCACTGTTTTGTGCAATTTATCACTCGCGCTATTTTGCGCGTCGCACTGTTTTGTGCAGTTTCTCACTCCCGCTATTTTGCGTGTCGCCCTGTTTTCTGCAGTTTATCACTCGCGCTATTTTGCGCGTCGCACTGTTTTGTGCAGTTTATAACTCCTGCTATTTTGCGCGCCGACCGCTTTTGTGCAATTTTATCACTCGCGCTTATTTTGGCGCTGCCTCACTGCTTTTGTGATGTTGACACTAGCGCTTATTTTGCTCGTCGACCGCTTTTGTGCGCTTTATCACTCGCGCTTATTTTGCGCTGCCGTGACCGCTTTTGTGCGCTTTCACCCCGTAATTTTGCGCAAGGCAATGCTTTGCGCTGACACTCCAGCTATTTTGCGCTGGCCGACCGCTTTTGTGCGCTTTCACCCCGCTACTTTATGCTACGCCTGCTTTCATAGCTTTATCACTCGCGCTTATTTTGCGCGCCGTCGCATTGTTTTGTGCGATCTCACCCCGCTTATTTTGCACGCTGTAATCGCTTTTGTGCGCTTTATCACTCCCGCTATTTTGCGCCGTGACCGCTTTTGTGCAATTTATCACCGCGCTTATTTTGGCGCTGCCTCATCGCTTTTGTGATGTTGACACTAGCGCTATTTTGCTCGTCGCCTTTTTTTGCGCAGCTTTATCGATTGCTTATTTTGCACGCCGTGACTATTTTGTGCGCTTGACACTAGCGCTTATTTTGCGCGGCCGCACTATTTTGTGCCGCTTATCACTCGCGCAATTTTGCGCGTAATCGCTTTCGCGGAGTTTATCCCCGCGCTTATTTTATGGTCGCACTATTTTGTGCGCTTGACACTCGCTTATTTTGCTCGTCGTGACTGCTTTTGTACGCTTTCATCGCAATTTTGCGCGACGACCGTTTCGCGGTGCTTGACATTCACGCTTATTTTGCGCGGCCGTGACCGCTTTTGTGCGCTTTTCCCACCCGCTATTTTGCGCGTCAGACTGCTTTTGTGCGCTTTATCACCCGCTTATTTTGCGCCGCCGACCGCTTTGTGTAGTTTATCCTTCCTGCTTTTTTGCGCGTCGCACTGTTTTGTGCAGTTTATCACTCGCGCTATTTTGCGCGTCGCACTGTTTTGTGCAGTTGACACTCGCGCTATTTTGCGCGTCGCACTGTTTTGTGCAATTCATCACTCGCGCTATTTTGCGCGTCGCACTGTTTTGTGCAGTTTCTCACTCCCGCTATTTTGCGCGTCGCACTGTTTTCTGCAGTTTCTCACTCTCACAGACGATGTGTTGGTCGAAGTAGATTCTTCCACAACCTCTCCAATCTCTCTTCAACAAGACAGACGGTATGCCTCTCTCTCTCTCTCTCTGACTAGCATGTATGTATATTTGTGAGCCTATAAATGGTCATCTCTCTTTTGTGCTACTAAGACTTTGGTCTTATATGTTTTAGTGTTTAAGGTACATACTCTTTTCAAATTTGAGCTGGATTTCTTATGTGTTTTGGAGTGGAAGATATATTACTTGTTTTTAATTTGTGATGAAGTATTCAAATGTGGTTTCTTCTGTTTGTTTGTTTGTTTTTGTTTTAATGTTTGGTGCAAGGAGACATAGCCCATTTGATTTTTTTGTTTTGTTTTGTTTAAAGTCACACATAAATTGGATGATTGAGACAGCTTATGTGCTGATTTTGTGTTACTAAAATTGTTTTTAGATTCTTAATTTTTTGAAGAATTTTTTTGTGAAATTAAATTGTTCAATTTTTTGTTGTGAATGTTAGATGTTTTTAGCCAAAATAGTAACTGGAAAAATGGGAGGAAGTTGAGTTGGCCATATAATTTTCTTCCTATTTCTATCATATTCCCATTCAATTCAATGGTATCATCCTCTTATTTCTCTATCATTTTCTTCTTTGTATGGCCATATAATTCTTTTGGTCCCAACTAACCCTCCCGTTTAGTCAAAAAGTCAAAAAGTTACTAAATTAGTCAAAAAATCAACAACCCATGCCAAAAAGTCAAAGATTCTCTTTTCTCTCTACTTTTTGCATATCTTTTCGTAAAAAGCCAAAAAGTCATCCCAAACATACTAATTTTTTTTAACTCATATTTTAACAAAATAACTAAAAAATTATTAAATTAACCTATTCACAAACGAGGCATTGAGAAAGGTTTTTTTTTAGTGGACTTACTCAGCTCATATCTACCCATAATTCACCATATCTGTAGTGGTGGAGTTAAATAAGAAATTAGTGTCAGACATTAATTGGAAAAGTCAATTAATGAAGATTTTGGACAAAATTGCTGTCAATGGGTTAGCGAAGGGCTAGTTAAATATTACCTCTCAAGTTAAATATTAAAATGAAATCTTCTTTAAGTCTTTAAACAATTGACACTTTCAGTAATATGAATTATTTTTAAAAAATTTATAGACCTTAAGCGACAACTTGAGTAACTTAATGATTGAGCATGTTTGTGGATTGTAACATATGAGAAAAGATAAAGAGAGGTAATATGGCTGTCTCAATGATCAGCCATAAAGGAGTGAGTTGCATGTATTTATTATGGTTGCCATTTTGTCACAATCCAATTAACTTTCTCTTTGTTTTTTAAGTGGTGTTTGAATATGATTTTTTGAGTACTTTTGTTATTTTGTTTTATTTTGTTTTGTTTTGTTTTGTTTTATTGTTTTGAAAGTTTGGGATTTTTAAATTTTTTTTATCAAAAAATACATTTTTACATTCTACACAAACCAAAAAAAATTAAATTAAATAAAATATTAAAAAAATTATATTATTTTATTTTGAGACAACCAACTAGTGGTTCAAATGTCGTTTAGACACAATCAACCAATTTTCTAGTTCTTTTATTTTATTTTATTTTTTTTAAACTATGACGAAATTAAAAAAAAAAAAAAACATACAAAATAAATCAACCTTTTTTTTTTTGTTAAAATAATTATATATATTTTTCTTTATCACGTTTGAAAAATATTATATCACGTTTGAAAAATATTATATCACAATGATTAATATCATCCTTTAATGTACCTAAAAAAATCATATTAAGTATGTAATAGGATCTAAAATCACTCGATCTTGAATAAATAGGATCTCAACTCACTCAATCTTGAAGAAAACACAATCTCAAATTGCAAAGGTCTGAGGTGATGTTATTTATCATTTTGTGTATAATTTTTATATATGCTACATAATATTTATTTTTTTTAATATTTTGTGTATCATTCTTTGGTTTTTTTTCCTTGATCTTAATTTTTTGAAGAATTTTTTTGTGAAATAAAATTGTTCTATTTTTTGTTGTGAATGTTAGATGTTTTTAGCCAAAATAGTAACTGAAAAAATGGGAGGAAGTTGAGTTGATGTGTAGACAATAAAATATGAACATTCTATTTTATTTCATTTATATTCCAATAAACAAAATATGACGTTGATTTTTTATTTTTATTTTATTTATTTTTGTTGGTGCATATAATTGCACATTTAAATCATTAATTTTATATATAATGGTTGGTACTTACCAACATTAACGAGGTAATGGCTCAAGATTATTAGTACTTTTAATATCCCACATGAATGGATTGCCTAGTGGCTCAAAATTTGGGGAGGTCTCAAGTTAAATATCAAAATGAAATCTTCTTTTAAGTCTTTAAACAATTGAGACTTTCATTAATATGAATTATTTTTAAAAACTTTGTAGACCTTAAGCGACAACTTGAGTGACCTAATGATTGAGCATCTTTGTGGATTGTAACATATGAGAAAAGATAAAGAGAGGTAATATGGGTGTCTCAATGATCCGCCATAAAGAAGTGAGTTGCATGTATTTATTGGGGTATCCATTTTGGCACAATCCAATTAAATTAGCATCTTGTTTTTTTCAAAAAATACATTTTTACATTCTACACAAACCAAAAAAAAAAATTAAATTAAATAAAATATTAAAAAAATTATGTTATTTTATTTTGACACGACCAACTAGTGGTTCAAATGTAATTTAGACACAATCAACCAATTGTCTAGTTTCATTTTTTGTTTATTTATTTATTTATTTTTTTTAACTACCATGAAATTAAAACAACACATACAAAATAATTCAACCTTTTTTTTTTGTCAAAATAATTATATATATTTTTCTTTATCATTTTTGAAAAATATAATATGACAATGATTAATATCATCCTTTAATGTACCTAAAAAAATCATACTAAGTATGAAATAATATAATAACCGTTGGATCTAATCTCAACGACACCTCTTTGCCATCGAAACCTCTTGTTACTTGGTATCGTCTTCGTTGAAACGGTGGCTAGAGAAAGAGATGAACGAGAGACAATCAACGAAGAGTAACGATGAGATGAGAGAATGAAGTAGAGCGAGAGAGGCATCGTGGTGAGAGAAAGGGAGAGAGAGAAATGAAATTTAATATAAGAGGTAACTAGCTGTGAAGGTATCCATTATTTACCCATTAAATCTATCAACGTTCAGGATTAAAAGTTACGCATCCAATGGCTATTAGCGGGGTTGCATATGATATGCAACTTAAAGGGGTGTGTATTGTAGGGCTTTCTTATAAATAAGTGTTTTCTTTGCATTTGTTCAAACCCTAAACACCTCTCTATCTCATTTGATTTCAAATCCTAAACGATAGAAGCAAAGCATCAATCTCGTGTGATCTTTATCCATTAATTTGGAATTGGTAAAATCTTATCACTAAATCCTTGATTTCCAACATTTACTATTTCTCAATGTTTTCGAGATTTAATTGAGGTTTGATGCATTCAGATCTTAGTAACTATCTACGATTAAGTTTTTCAATTGATTTATAGTTAAGATTTCTAGTTGATTCATTTTAAACGACCAAAATTTATAGTTGATTCATTCAATTTGATCTTGAAGAAATAGGATCTGAAATCACTCGATCTTGAAGAAATAGGATCTCAACTCACTCAAACACAATCTCAAATCACAAAGGTCTGAGGTGATCATCATGATGTTATTTATCATTTTATGTATAATTTTTATATATGCTACGTAAATTTTTTTTTTATTTTGTGTCATTGTTTGGGTTTTTTTTTTTTTTTTTTTTTATCTTAATTTTTTGAAGAATTTTTTTGTGAAATTAAATTTCTCTATTTTTTGTTTTGAATGTCAGATGTTTTTAGCCAAAATAGCAACTGAAAAAATGGGAGGTAGTTGAGTTGGCCATATAATTTTCTTCCTATTTCTATCATATGCCCATTCAATGGTATCCTCTTATTTCTCTATCATTTTCTCCTTTGTATGGACATGTAATTCTTTTGGCCCCTGCTATTAATTAGGTATACCACCAACATGAAATATCTGAAACACGTGATAATTACTCCCATTGAGGAAGGTTTTTGTTTTAGTGGACTTGCTATAATGACAATGACAACCATTATATCAACTCACTACTGATGCCTTTATTTGGTATAGACTCAGCTCATATCTACCCATAATTCACCATATCTGTAGTGGTGGAGTTAAATAAGAAATTAGTGTTAGACATTAATTGGAAAAGTCAATTAATGAAGATTTTGGACAAAATTACTTTCAATGGGTTAGCGAAGGGCTAGTTAAGTGGTGTATCATATTAGAGCATCTTCAATGGAGCTTTCAAAATATTTGTCAAAGTTATAATTTAGCAATAGTGATAAAAAGTGGATCTTCAATGACTTGTTATTTTACTTGTCAAAGATGGCATATGCCATATCTGTTATCAAATTTGATAAGTAAAATAGCAATTGTCAAACATGCCACATCAGCAAATATGAACATATTTGTGGCTTCAAATTTAGTTGAAAAAACAGAATTGAAACAGTAGAAAACCAAGTAATTTTTCAAATTTAATTTTCTATTTAATTTTTCAAATTGAATTATATTTATTTATTTTCTAATTTTTCAATTTTTTTTTCATTTTTTATATATGTCTAATCGGGAATAATATAAATATATAGTTTTTTTTTTACAAATAGTTAAAAAAAGGTCATAAAAGATAAAAAATAAACACAAATAAAATTACAAAAAAACCTACATCCAAACAACACCTACGAGCTTGGAAGGAAAGTTGGTTGAGAATTGCCAAAATAGCAAGTGACTATTGGAGCACCATTGCTATAATTTGGCAAAATGACACTATTCATTACCAAATTATAACAATAGTAATAGTATAATAATAACAACCATTGGAGATGCTCTTAGCTTTTAGCTACAACGTTTGTTAACTACCCAGATCACCTTAACAAAGTAGAGAGGGAGGGAAAGCGAGAGAGACATATGAGAGGGGTTGGAACGATACAACCAGTACGACCACTTTGCAAATGGTAAAAATAAGATAAATAAAATAAAAATGTTATGAAGGCACATTTATTAACTCATAATTTTTTTTGAATGTATTTGTGAGGTGAAAATTAAATTAATGAAGTGTGGAGTCGTAAAATGAATTTGAACTATTAATTTCTTGTTCTAAGTAAATTCTGAATTCATAAGTCTGAATTTGTAGTGATGTAAAAAAAAAAAAGATTAGAAAATAAATGAGACTATAAATTTTTAGTCAAACCACAATATATTATTTTATACATTTAACAAACACTTTAATTATACTATTAAATCACACACTCAATCTTTAAATTAACAAACAACTAATACGCATAACTGGATCCCATCTTTTACATTTTTTGTTATATAAGGTCATCTCCAATGCTACACCAAATCCATCACCAAATTTAAATTTAGTGAAAAAATCTCTTTTTTAGTACTCTAATATAGTTTCATCAAACCTGTATCAAATTGAGAATCTAAAAAATATTTCACCAAACTGAGGATCTGGGCCACCTTTCACTATTTTACTGTGCATGACCGTTGAGGTAGGACCCACCAGATGACTGGTCGGATGTCTCTTGGATGTCCCCCTAGTCATCCTCTTCCTTGAATAATTTCCACAAATATAGGTAACATAGAGTGTTGGAAAAATAGTTTGTGCAACCATGAATTTTGGCTAACTTTGAGCCTAAATTGAGATGGGCTCTGGACACCGATTAAGGTGTGTCTGGGTGGAAATGCGTTCTTTGCCAGGTGGTGATTCACTTCGTATATTTGGTTGTTTAAACCGTTTTTCGAGTGAATGTGAAATTGACTCCGAAAGAGGCTTCAACAACATGGTAGTTGAATGAATTCAAATTGAATTCATCTCTGGTTTTGTCTAGAAACTCCAAAGTGTTCCAATGGAAATTCAATTATATAAGACAACAATATATTGTAATGAAAGAGAATTCTTTTTACTGAAACAATAGTATTTTTTTTTTTTAACAGAAACTGAAACAATAGTATGAAACTATAATTTAAATTAAAATTATATGAAACAATAATATTTTTCTTTTTATTGATGTTTTCTCAGTTTAAAATTCCTTCCACTACATTTTCTACTAAAGATAAAATTAATATTTAGTTTATTATAAAGATAAAATTTGGATTTTATTTTTTTAATAATTTTCTCAAAAAATAACTACCGTATTTTTTAAAACTTTATTTTTTGGGCACAACAAGCATCTTATTGAATAATTTCTCCTAATGTCTTGTTATTTGCATCGTTGCTTAGATTAGAGCCAAAAATGGCGAAGAGATTGGTAGCCTCACCACTGGCATCAGTAGAAGTGATATGTAGAAACATAGATCACCTTTCAAACATCCTTTTACGCGTTCCTACCAAATCCCTACTCACTTTCGAGTCCGTCTCCAAGTATTGGCTCAATCTCATCTCTAATTCTCAGTTTGCCTCTAACCACTCTCGTCGAAATCGCATTTGCTCAATCTCTGGCTAATACTTCTACTACAGCTATGGTGAACCAGTTAACTCTCTCTCGCTTCACTTCCACAAAAATCCTCCCTCACTCTCCTTCCTCGACAGTGTTTGAGAAGGGTTTTTAATTAAGATTCAAAACTCTTGCAATGGCTTACTCTTGTACATCAACAATCGCACTGTTGGAAATTGTTATAATTATAAACTAAGCTTCACTGTTTGCAATCCGACTACCCAGAAATACACTCTTCTTCCTCACTTTCCTAAATGTGAATTTCTAGCTGGTTTCTTGACTTTGGATCCTTCAAATCACCCCACTACAAAGTTGTTTTTGTATCGCCCTTATAATGAATTTGCAATCTACTCTTTGGAGACTGTGCACTTTTCCTGGCTTTGACTTTTTCTTCCATTTTCTCTCTCCTAGTGTTGACTTTTTTCAAGTTTACTCTATTTTCTTCATTTTTCTTCGTTTTTCACCCACTTTTCACCCATTCTTCTGATGGCAGATGGTATACCACGCGACAAGGCTCCTGCAGAGGTTCCTCCTGTATTATCATCTATTCCCGAGGAGGATGACCCGGTCGTTGCCGAGGCAGCTGAAGGTATTGAGGCTAACCTCGAGGTAGAGTTTGAGCCTGAGGTTGTGGCAAAGCCGCTACCATTGAGGGTACGTCCATTTGATTCAGAGAGGTACCATCCCCAAACACACATCCTGCTAACTGGTGGCATTAGACGCTTCACCGACTTCGCTCGCGGTGTACCAGAGGACCTATTACTGAGGGAGCTGGCCTTCCACCTTTCATCCACTTCTGTTGAGGTATGAGCTCTGTTTTCATACATTCCTGCCTATCTTGCATTCTTGCACTGTATTTTTAGACCGTACTTTTATTACTGCATTATATGATGGATCTGTCTTTGGCCACAGAGCGAGTCTCGTGCCTTCCGAGGGTACGGAGCTACGACCGCACGAGATTGGTACGACAAGCTCCCCGCTGGAGTTCGTGACACCATTGATGAGACGAGCTTTGGGCTATTCTGCTCCGGCTTGACGCGGGTTATCACGAGCCGTCCTCTTCTGGGTGCACTTGTGGAGAGGTAGTGGGACACCACCAACTCCTTTCACTTTTCCACTAAAGGGGAGATGACGATGACTCCATATGACTTCACCATGATCACCAGCTTAGACATAGGGGGTGATCTAATCCCGTTTGATACGGACATGGGTGAGTGGGAGGCGGCCTAGTTTGAGCTACTAGGAGCGTATCCACCCATATACTGGACGTGTATGGTTAGATATACCTGGTTTGCGGAGCAGTTCAGAGGGAGCGAGCCCGAGACCATAAAGGAGATGAAGCAGTACGCTAGAGGCTTTCTAATGTTCGTTTTCGGTACCACCCTGTTTTGGAACAGGTGGAACACCGTAGGCCTATATCTGCTCAGCGCTCTGGTGACCCTTCCTTGGGTGTGCTTTTATGATTGGGGCGGAGCTGGTCTTGCCACCCTATATGGATACATGAGCTCGACCTCCCGTCTAAGCGAAGACTTGATCGGAGGCTACTAGCGAGCCTGGAAGATATGCATCTTAGTTCCCTCTTTGCACCTTACATTTTCTACTTTACATCTGTGCTTTCTACTTTGCACTTTCGGCATCTGTTCATACATTGTGCTTTCTGTATCTGTTCATACATTGTTGATCACATATTACTGTATTTTCTCCACAGCTATGGGTTTATGCTTATTTTCCGACTCTGGCCCCAGAGCCTATAGAGGAGCTCTCATTTGTAGTCCCTTACTCAAGGAGGTATGACGGCTGGCTCCAGCGCAGGACCTGTGAGACCTTCATGTTCTTTCGCTAGTACTTCGACACAGTGGCTGCTCATGAAGTAACCCAAAACACAGTCATTTTTCCTTTACAACTGTTCTGATTCACATTTTAGCAACTAACAGTAACTAACAATCTGTTCACTCTCCGTTTACAGATCACATGGTAGCCTTGGGCCATGATGCCAGCCGGGATTCGGGGCCAGTATGTAGGGGCCTGGGCCACTTCCCGTTTTCGTATTTTGCTTGAGGGCCTCGTCTGCTGGGCCTGGTTTCTGAGCGAGCGGTTCGTGCTCCAGACTGTGGCCCTAGCTAATCCGATCATTCTGATGGCTCCGCCAGAGTCCATGCGATCACCAGACAGCCTATCCATTGACAATGTCACTCAGTTTATATGGGGCTTGGATGCTGACTACTTCAGAGTAGAGGGCGACTATGCGGCCTTCATTCAGACACATCTTATGCCACCTCTGACCGGTGCTCGTGGAAGCGAGGAGGCGAGGGCTCCTACTGCGAAAGAGGCGCCTAGAGTGACCAGGGCAACCAGGGCCCGTACTTCCCGGGCGAGGCAGAGGACTGGTTGGCTAGAGCTTCCTACTACACTGACATGCTGGCGACATACTGGGGATGCCTACTAGGTCGTGATTGAGCCTGCCGCAACTGGGAACAAGTTAGTCAGAGTTCAAGGCTCGACTTAGGTATGGACCACATTTCGCACTTTGCAACTTGCATTTCATTTTAGATATGTTTATTGCAAACACTGATCATCTAAATGCATTTGCAGGCACCGATAGAGTACACAGGGAGGGCTCTTGAGCTGATAGCCTCCTTGATAGGTATGGTACAGAGGAGGGAGATGCTGCTCGGTCTCTACGGCATCACGGTAATTTCTTCAGTTTGTACTTCATGCTATCATCTTTCCACTGATACATTGGCATTTCAACTGTAGTCTGTTCCAAACTGCATCTTGTCTGTTGATCTGATACCTTTGTATTCACACACCACATTCACACACTGTATCTGACTTCTACATTCACATATTGCATATTCTGCTTGCATCTAATACACTGTAATTGATATGTTGCCAACTATCTTTTTAGATCCCAGCTATACTGAGTTCACCGGCGACAACAACAGCAGTACCAGCAGTAGCACCAGCAGTACCTCCTTCAGCAGTAGGGAGGAGAGGCAGAGATAGGAATGCCCGAGCCCAGAGCAGTCCTCCAGAGCCCATCTTGCGTGATGATGATACTGAAAATGAGTGAGAAGAGCATAAATAAATGCTATCAACTCAAACAAGAAGGTGTCTAAGGCCTAGAACACCAAACTTGTGAGGACTATTACACTATAAGCATGAAAAAAAAAGCTCTAATGCAAATAAAAGCCCAAAACAATGCTAAAATAGTCTAAATATATGTCCTAAAATATGCTGGAATTAAGTTAGAAATAGCTAGATTAACATGCTAAAACATGGCACAAACTGGCATAGTAATCAAGACACGAGGGGAGGCTAACCCCTCCAAATTTGAACTTCAAAACATGATTTTAGCCACTGAAAAAGCTCTAAAAATTAGTGTTTAAAAGCTTGGAAAAAGATAGTAAAAGGGTGGGAAACACAAGGGCAAAGGCCTCCAAAACAAGGTACAAAGAAGGGCTCTAAACCCTTCAACCTTTAATGGCCTTAAACCCAAGTTTTAGCCCAAAAAAACATAGAGTTTTGACAGCCCAAAACAATGGAAAAATAGTAGGAAAAATAGTAGAGAATACAAGCAAATAGGTAAAGCCTTATACCTTTTGAAGAGAAGAAGCAATTTGAGCAACAAAACCAAGCAAATGACACCCTCTAAAGCTCAAACCAAGCTCAAGAATACCTCAGCTCAAGTATGGAGAGATTTTGTTAAGGGTGGATAGGCAAAGGTTGAAGATTTGTAGGCAAAAGTGTAGAGATTGGCTAGAGAGAGAAAAATTTTTGAGTTCAAAATTTTCTAACCTTAAAACAAGAGAGAGGGGGCTCCTATATATAGAAAACATGAAATTCCCTCAAGGAGATCCAGCCCTACACATGGGGATAGATGCATGCATCTATGCAAATAGCTGGCACAACTGGCATAAAATATTTGCAAAATACACTGGTGGTCGGCCGACCATCATTGGTGGCCAGCAAGCCACATCAGTGGCTGACAGCCCAAAAGTGATGGCCGACAGCCTCTAGGGGTGGCCGGCAAGCCACCAGTAGCTCAAGGCTTGGTCCAAAAATGAGGTAATAGGGGTGTAGGGTTTGAAAGGCTCAAAGTTAGGGCATTCCACTGAGGACTTCGAGCGCTTGGCGAGCAAATAGATTCATCGTTGGGTGTGCAAGCAATGACATCCAAGTCGTAAGGGCCGTCAAAAATGGGGTGTCTACAGTGATATTTTGCCACAAGGTGACTCTCATTCATCATTTGTTTGCTGTCATCCTTATTCTAGTACTTTTCAATTCCTTGAAAGTTTATCCCCTGTTTGAGAATGTCTTAGATGTTGGAACAATTATTCCTTTCATAGAAGTTTGTCACAATCATTTCTGATGATCAATTTCCAAGTGCTTAAATAAAACTTAGTATGTTGTGTAGTAAACGGAATCTCATTTTCCCTCAGCTTAAGTAATTGTTAAATTGTTTGTCTTTCATGCTAGTATCATTATATTGATGGTCACATTGCCTTTTATGCTAGTCTTAGATGCATTGTTCTTCAATGGATGACAACTATTGATGTGTTACGTCTTGTGTTTGTGTGTGAGAGAATGAACCTTGTTTTGAATTGTAATACATTAACTCAAGTATCATTCATTGGCTTAGTGAACCTCACGTGCATAATATTTTGATCTTCTTGTGATGTGGTTGGATGGAATGGTTCTAAATGCTCTTCAATTGAATGGAAATGATATAAACAAAAAAGTATTGTTTGAGTTTGTAAGGATAAAGCTGGTATCATTACTAAGTTGCTGATGCTTGGAATCCTGTAAAGACAATTGTTGTCTTCTTATGTGGAGGTCTATGCTTTTATCTTTTGCTATTGTGTTCTTTTTTTCTTTTCTTTTTTTAGTTTGTTCTTTATCAGAACATCATTAGAGGTCAATTGCAACACTGATAAATATGTATCATACTTCGAAAAAATTGCAAATTAATTATACATAAATGTTTAAGAAATTTGGTTTGTCATTCATTAAATAGTGAGTTGAAAGTAGTAAATGCCTTCAATATTTGAAGTGAGAACATCACTAGCACAACAGAATAGGAAACCAATAATATGACTTAGGTTCTTCACCAAGATTTTTCTTGGTGTCTGTTATTAAAGTGAAATTCTTCGTTTGTGGTGGCTACAACATGACAATTAAAAACAAAATACAGGAGACAACACATGGGTAACACAATTCTTATACAGTTTATATATTTATTATTTATGACATACAAGAATATATCATTTAAAGATAATAAAAAAAATGCAACATAATACTAATTCTTATAAATGTACATTGTTTTTGTTTTATCATTGTATCGTAAGTTATTTTGCTTAAATTTATAATTTCCTTCGTGTGTGTCTAAACTATGGACACGTGCAGTGTTACCAGAAATGCTAATACCCTAGCTAATTACTTTTCGGAACGCACGTTCTAAAACATGATACATTTTCATTCCAAAACAGTAAATTTAGTGATCCAAAAAATCCCAAAAGTGTTTCCAATAACTATCCTTAAATGTTTTGTTAGTAAGGAAAAAATTTCAAATATAATGAACAAAAATCTAAGGTGAATTAAATTTTGATACGTTGAAACTTAAAAAATGGCTCATAATGCTCGTAGAATTGTTTTACTATACGATTAATTTAGAAAGCGTCTCCCTAGTGTCCAAAAAGTATCTAGGTTTAGAAAAACTGAAACATTTGGATGAGTGTCAGTGTCTAACACGGACATGCCACATTCTTAAAAATATATGTGCTTCTTAGGTGGTGATGCAAACTACAAAATCCTCAAATGATACAATGATAGTTGGAATAAATGATCTTATTGGCATCATGTGCAAGCTCTATTTGTTGTGATGTCAAAAAAACACATGCTATTAAAAATTTAAGCATAAGTGAGATTTGAATACCTAAAAGCATTGCTTGTGATTTATAGTCATGGAAGCCCAGTTTTCATCCTTTTTTTTCTCCTTTCTCAGCAATCAAATAGATCATCCAATATGTTGTTGGTTGCTACAATATCATAAAATGAATTAGATATAAGATAAGAATACACTTTCTCTATGGAGCTTCTTGAGACTGACCATTGAAATCTAGGCAAATTAAAAATATTCACTGGAATTGTCTTATTTTGTCCAGTCCACCGCAAAATACTTGAGCTTAATACCCAATATGATTGATGTCTCCACCTAAGTCAATAGGGGGAGAATTGTTAGGATATATCTCCTTAGTGGAGTATGAGACCCAATTAGTTTGTTAAAAGAATTTTAATTTGGTTTGGTTTGGTTTGGGTATAATATATTTTATGTATTATATCTAACTTTTGGAAGCCCAATGCATATTTTATATTCAGTTTGGTAGTAGCTAGGGTTTGATAAAAAAAATCCCACAAGATTCAACAATATATATATTTGATATTGTTTTGTTTTTCAAAAAGAAGAACACAGCGGCTGTTTTTGTATGTGTGTGCTGGGTGATCATTATTGTGGACAAGCATGGTGCTGCGGCTTTGATTCGGTGGGATAGCTTTTTTTGATCAAAAACTTCAGTTCAAAAAGTGTTGGTTTTGGTTTGTTATTTTGTGTCTTCTTCAACTCTGTTTTGAACACAATATTGTTCATCTATTTGGTGAGGTCTTTCCTTTTGTTTATTTGGAATTCACCTAAGGGTGGTTTGTGAGACCATTCGTGTCTCGTTTGGAAACTTTTTTGTTGATAGTGGAATCGGATTTTGATCACATGGACATACCTCTCATTGAGGAAACTACGTAAAATTCTTGTGTTGCTATTGATTTAATTTTTCCGCATTAGTTTTTATTCTCATTAATTGATTTACTTGTGAGAAATCATCGATTTTCCCTGACATGAGTTACATATCCCGGTTCGCTTTAGAAATAGTATGACTCACTAGCATTGTTAAACTCGAGTGCATAAAACAAGTCTTATCTCCTTCATTAGTTTCAGAAAAATCTCTTCTAGTTATAATGCATTTCTTCTTTGTTTGTTTGGGTTGTGGTGTGGTACTTCTTTAATATTTTGCTTCCCTTTTATTATTTGATTTTAGAAAACAATTGGACAGAGAACCTCTTCCGCATGAACATTCATTATTTTTTATGAATTTTCTTTCAATTGCATTTCAAATATGATATATGATCTTTCCTTGTTCTCTTTGGGACATTTTAAGAATCTCATCTGTTATTTCACTTGACTCATCATTAAACAAAAAATTTCTGATGTCGGAGGAATTTGAGTGAGTAGAGAAGAAAAAAAGAAAAGAAAAAAGAACTGATAGAATTTATGGAATACACTTCAAATTGTCTTTGCTTCTCATTTCTTCTTAACTTAATGAAGCAACATGAACAAATTTATCTTGGGCACCCTTAATTTCCTAACGCTGTGTTTGGTTGGAAGACTTGGGAAGAGATTTAGAAAGGGAAAAGGAAAAAGTAGGTGAAATATGAATAAAATACACCTACATTTTACCTGGTTTCACAAACATTTTCCTTTCCCTTTCCCTTTCTCTTTCCCTTTCCAAATCCCTTCCCAAATCCCCCAACCAAACACAACATAACTGAAGATGATCAATATTATTCTTATAATCTTACAATTTCGTATCGTGTTCTTTTTTACTGGATTTATTATGAAGATGCATGAGAAATGATCCATAGTATAAGGTCTCAATTCCTTTCATCTAGGTTTATTAACTGCATGGAAAATGATCCATTGTAGTAGACTCAGCAATAAAATTCATTGCCACTATTGTCCCAAACTATTTGTTGCTTGTGTTTCCTAACTTAAGAACACACAATTTTTGACAAGATATCTTATTTAATTATTGTTAAATAATAGTCTTTCATATAGAAAGTGTACTTGAAATAAGAAAGATATCATAGCACATAACAAATATTACGATCATAAAATTTGGACCTATGTTACCTGGAATGCAGATCGTTTCAGTATATGGAATGAGAACGTGGTACATCACATGCTCTAAAATGTGGTACGATAGGGGTAGACTTGTATATATTACACTTTAAAAATTTAAGATACTTCTAGAGTAGTTTTCTTTTAATTAGGAACCTTTTTATTTTTTTGATATTTTTATCTTGTCAAAAATTAAGTCATCTTAGATTTTAGATCATTATATTTGATTTGTTTCCTTTTAAGGTAATATTTAAGGAAATATATTGGAAAAAACTTTTAGGGTTAGTTCGGATCACTAAATTTACTGTTTTAGAATGAGAGTGTACCATGTTTCAGAACGTGCATGCCAGTATGTAATAATAGTAAGTGTACCTAAAAATAAAAGACATCACAACACATAGTTAACGAACTACCTTACCTAGTGGCATATAATAGGATCATAACATTTAAACAAGGTGATCGGCCATTAAAAAAAAATACTAAGACCTCATTTCAATTTGAATAAGGGCAATTCTAATGGTGTAATATATACAAGTAATAGAGCTAAAACGGCAGAGAACATCTTAAAACACACACTCCAACAATGTATCATGTGTCAAAATAACACAGTTTGGCATAGGATATATCACAATTCTACTACACTTTTAACCATTTTATTTTTTTTATTTTTTGTTGGTTTTTGTTTTAAAACAAAAATGACATCTATGTCATTATAATTATAGGGTTTAATTTATTTTATTATGCCATAATTAATCTAACAACAAAGAAATTGAAATCCTCACTAATTTATTAATAACAATTGAAATTCTCACCAAAATTATTTATAACATTAACAACAATATCAACTGAACTCATGCAACAACCCTTAATTGTAACCCTAATCTTCTCCCTCTCATTTTGATGCTTTTATTTCTCTAGACTCCAATCAAGATCCAATTGAAGTTGGTGTTGATTGTCCAATAACTAAAACGTTTAATGGAAGAAACCTCCCCTCCCAGCCCCAAAAAAAAAAAAAAAATTGCATAAAAAGAATAAGATAACAAATTATTAAAGCTTCAAATATAAAGACGTGACCTCCATTTCATTAGGTCATCATTTTTGAAATTGATAGTCTTCAATATAAACATTGAGGCACATTTATTAAATGGGCCTCTCACAATTAATGTACTGTTTAACACATGGTTTAAACCGAAGATAAACCTCATTGGTTTTTGCTTAACACTATATTACTTGGAACGTGGATCGTTTCAGTACATAGAACGGGAACGAAAATGAGAATGCGGTACACCGAATTTACTGTTTGGAATGTAAGTATACCATGTTTCAAAATGTGTGTTCCAAAACGTAATTCGGTAAGGTATCAACGTTTTCTGGTAACACTAGGTCAGCATTTGATTTACCAAAAATGGTATTTTGTGATTACTATTTTAATTGGGTGGTTATAGTCATTGGTAAATTAATTTTAGAATCATATTAAATTTAACAAAGCTTAATCCTTTAATTTTAAACGTATTATCTGTATACTGTATGTGAAAATTTATATTTTAACAAATATTTATTATCTCATATGCCATATCATCATCTCTTTTTACTAGTCCCTCGTTGAAGATGAAATGACAACTTATCCCAACACTTCCCCACTTCCTACCCTGACAAAGTAGGGGATAAGAATGGGGGACTACGAACCTGCCCCGTCTTGTTGCCATTCCTGGGGGGCAGGGAAGGTTTGAATAATTAGCCCATATAATTATATGTAGCGCGTATGGGCTCTTTTTGTGGTGTTGAAGGAGAATTACTACGATTAGTCCATTCATCTTATCTTTTTTCTTTATTTATAAAAAAAATTAAAATTTATTATAGCATGACACCTTAATTAATAAAAAAATTCAAATTATTTAATATAAGAAGAGAGAATTACAAATAAATGAGAAAAGTAAAAATAATTATAAAAATACAAAAAGTAAGTGAGTATGTACTTTGGTGTAAATGAAAATAGTTATGTACTTACACAAAAACAAATACCGCACATACACATTTATATTTTAACAATTATTTCCAAAGTTGGGCTACTATTCTATCCTCTTTAAGGACTAAATTGCCTAGTCTAGGTTCATAGACCTACCACCACTACAGGAAAAAGCAGCTATTACAGTGCTTATAAAACGGTGTTTAGCAAAACATCGTATTTAGTCAACATACGACAATATTCTTGAAATGTTGCCTAAGGAAGAAATTTGAATGATGATGTTTTAAAGCTAAATGGTGTAGGTCAGCTTTTTGTGCTCCTTCAGGAATGTGAATAGCCCTTACAGTTCAGACTCCACTTGTGTGATCCTGAGTCTGATTTCACAAGTGCAATGTGAAACAGTGGAAACACAAAAAGAGTCCAAATCTGGCAATTTCTTTTGGAAAATCAACGTTTTGAATCAAATGCCAAAAATAGACTGCTTTGCCAGATATCAGAGTTACCACCTAAATATTTATTTTGGAAAATTTAGGAAACTCGTGCCTCGTGCCAAAGGCCATTAGTCCGTCGTCACCAAAGTGTCTTGGTTCGGGAACTTAGGTATGAGAAGGGAAGGTCATTAATTGAGCACCCCACTCACCCGATCAAAGATCGGTCTCTACTAATCATGATGTGATTCTTATGTCTAGTATATGTTCTTATTTTATCTTTAACATACAAGTATAGACTCATTTCACGAAAAGTTGGAACGTTTGATTTCATGTTTGTTTTGAAAACAAGTGTTTTGCATATGTACCACTTGAAAAAGTGATCTCATATATATACATTAATCAAAGTATCCCAATGCCAGTGAATATTCTTCATCCACAAGCATTCAAACAGGTATATCAAGTAAGCATTTAGCCTCATGGTAGTATGTTTGATATGGCAGCAATCGCACTCATGCAATATGCTAAAGCAAAAATGCTTACCTTATGTCCGAAGGCGAGTCAAAAGAAAGCAAATAGTTAGAAAAAATGCATGATCCTAATTAATGCAACATGACTAATGCAACAAATACAACGTGTAAGTAATAAGCTCGGCTACTAGTATGGCATGTGAGTCAATTCAAGGCATGTAATAGCAAACGTATTCAAGTAAAGAGTTGAATTTGACATTTGAATAATATGATGTTCTCATTTCCACTCGGCTATAGGCAAGGGTTGTAACAAAACCCTGGCCTCTGATGTTCGGCCTTCACTTGCTGACAAGTAAGACACTTTGATACAAACACGGCTACATTCTTCTTCATGCATTTCCACCAGAACTGGCGACTCAGATCATGATACATCTTTGTGCCTCCCAGATGCACTGCAAGGCATGAATGGTGAAACTCTCGGAGAACTTCCTCTCGGCAAGACTTCGCCACGAACAGACGATCACAATATCTCACACTCTGGTCGGGATACACATTCAAGCCCCTCTCCACTTTCCCACTGGAAAATCTTCTCCGTAAGGGTTTTTACCTCGAGATCACCCCTCTGCACATCTAACACTTGATTCATAAGTGTAGGTTGTGCAACTACTGAAAACGAAGTCACGGATTCAACAGACTCGCCAAGATGCAAGTCAAACTCCCCAAGAGTACCCAACATCTCCCATTTCCAGATGGCAATACAAGCTACATTGCTAATTGATTTCCTACTCAAGGCATCAACCACAACATTGGCCTTTCTCGGATAATAATGCAATTCAAAATCATAATCCTCTATGAATTTCATCCATCTCTTTTGCCTCAAATTTAAGTCTTTCTGTGTAAACAAATACTTCGGACTCTTGTGATCGGAAAATACCTCAAATCTCTCACCATACAGATAATGCCTCCAAATTTTCATGGCAAATATCACCGCTGCTAGTTCTAGATCATGAGTAGTGTAGTTCCTCTCGTGTGTTTTCAATTGCCGCGAGCCATAGGCTACTACCTTCCCGTCTTGCATCAAAACACAACCCAAACCTTCCCGTGAGGCATCACAATATACTGAATAACACAAACCCCTCTCCGAAATAATCAAAACTGGAGTAGTGGTCAGTCTAACTTGAAGTTCCTGGAACGACTTCTCACAAGTCTCATCCCACACAAATTTGACTCCCTTCCTAGTCAGCCTAGTTAAAGGTGAGGCTAGTCTAAAGAAATCCTTCACAAATCGATGGTAATACCCGGCTAACCACAAGAAACTGCGGATCTCAAAAGTGTTCTTAGGTTGTGACCAATCTTACACTACCTGTATCTTGGATGAATCCACAGTCACCCCATCCTCAGATATCACGTGGCCTAAGAACTTAATTTCTCTCAACCAGAATTCACACTTCCCGAATTTAGCATACAACTTATGGGCTCTAAGCAATTCAAGCACTACTCGCAAGTGTTCCTCGTGTTCCTCCTCGAAGGGTGAATAAATCAAAATGTCGTCCACAAAGACGACCACAAAACAATCTAGGAACTCACGAATGATTCAATTTATCAGATCCATGAACACCACTGGAGCATTGGTTAGCCCCAAAGGCATCACAAGAAACTCATAATGGCCATATCGCGTACGGAATGCTGTCTTCGGGATATCCTCCTCCCTTACCCTCAACTGTTGGTAACCCGATCTCAGGTCTATTTTAGAGAAACAACAAGACCCCTTCAACTGATCAAACAGATCATCTATATGAGGCATTGGGTACTTGTTCTTAACAATAACCCGGTTCAAGTTTTGGTAATTGATACAAAGTTGCAAGGCTCCATCTTTCTTTTTAGCAAAGAGGGCCGACGCTGCCCAAGGCGATGTACTAGGGCGGATAAAACCCTTATCTAACAATTCCTGGAGTTGAATCTTCATCTCATTCAACTCAACGGGTGCAAACCGATACGGGGCCATAGAAATCGGTGCCGTGCCAGACACTAAGTCAATAGAGAACTCAATCTCTCGGTGAGGTGGCAAACTAGTAAGGTCCTCGGGAAAGATATCGGGAAATTCATAAACCACCCTTGGCAACTCAACCCGGTCTTCATCACACTTACTACTCTGAAAGCTAGCAAGAAGACGGCTAAGTTCACTACGCCCACGTGGATGATATACCGGTGATAAGACTCTATCCACCCGGTCTCCCAAGAAATGAAAACAGTTGCTACTCAAGGTACATACAGTGACCCTTTGACGGTAGCAATCTATAACAACCCGGTATGACGATAGCCAGTCCATACCCAAAATAACATCACAACTAGTCATTTCAATTAACACAAATGCAAATGGAAGTCGATGATCGGAAAACTCTATGTCACAACCCTGACACCCTTGTTTCAAGATAACTTGACCAGCAATAAGTGACTCTACGCAAATAAGAGATGCTAACTGTGCCTACTCTAATCCCAAAATCGATGCAAATGTAGACGAAATAAATGAATGGGATGCATCCGTATCAATCAACACATTGGCAACTGAATTGCAAAACAAAAAGGTACCTCTCACAACAGATAGAGCCGGTACAAGATCTGGCGCTGTAACAGCATACACACGTCCTGTTGGCCTCTGATCTACCTGCTCACCCCTCGGAGCATAGGCCTGTTGCATGGATTGAGCTAAATAGGCTCCCTAATTGGCCCTTGAGGCCTGTGCTGACTATGTTAGCTGGTGACTCTGTGTCTGCCTCGAACTAGACGCACCAGACGTGCCACCCAACTGTGGGCAAAACCTCTTCAAGTGTCCTACATTGCCGATAACAAGTAGGCGGTGGCCTCTACCTAACTCGGCCCTAAGAGCAGGCCGAAGGCAAGCGCTTGCTACCCTCCTTCTATTTGCAGGCAAGCTGGAGACTTGAGGCCCAACTGACCACACTTGAAACAAGTGACATCACCCTGACCACTTCTCCTAGAACCCGAACTCAGCACTGAAAAGGTAGACCTTGACTGCACTCCCTAGGACTGTTGAGGGTTAGGACCCTTCTGCCTCTTACTGTCTCCCTGACTATCCTGACCCCTCTTGGAGGCCCTTATTCTCTCCTTCTCTACATGCATAACAGTCTCAAGATGGGCTGTCGCCTCCACAAGGTGCCCATAGTCTTCGATCATGGACTCGGCCACTCGAAACATGAGTCCGGTCCTTAACCGCTTCTCGAATTCCAAACAACGACACTCCTCAGTCGCCACAAGCTTGGGTGTGAACCTAGATAAGCTAGTAAAGGTGGCTTCAAACGCTACAACAGGTGTATTCAACTGCACAAGCTTGGAAAACCGGTCCCTCAACTTCTCCCTAACAGTGGGAGGTAAAAACTTGTCTTGGAAGGCGCTGACAAAAGCCTCCCAAGTCTCTTCAATGCGTCCCCGTGCATACTTCCACCACTGACCCGTGTCTCCCTTCAACTGGAAGGATGCCAAGGTCACTCTCAAACCTCTATATTCGATGCCTAGCATCTCAAAAGCCTTCACCATCTGCTCAAGCCACTCATCTGCTTTCAGTGGCTCCTTAGGATCACCTATAAACTCATCTGGGTTTGACCGGAAAAACTCTCTCTTCAGAAAAGATGGCCCTACCTCAGCGACCTGGGCCTAGACTTGATTCTCAACTCTGAGAGTGTCCATAGATTCCCACAATACTCCGGCTATTTCGCGGGCTAAGGTGCCCATGGCCCGTTGACCTATTGGCTCGGCCACATTGGCCTGACCAACTCCCTCTTCATGTGCCAAAATTTGATCCGGTATGGGCACCTCGTGCCTTCTAGGCCTACCATGCCTACCACTACCACGTCCATGTCCTGACATCCTAATAAAGGTAACAAAGAGATTAGCACATTTACAAATGTGCCGAAGCTAGCTCACTCGCGTCCTAATACATTGGACAACAGTAATTCACTCAACATACGCACATAATCACGTAACATATACGAATTTCCTTCCTAGATAATGACCGCTCCGCGGCGTTGCTAGAGTTCCAATTAGAAACATCAGTGATCAAGTGCTTTTCTAATAGGACTTCCAGAAACCCATAGACCCAATCAACATCTTAGGAACTAAATTCCATACCCATATAATCACATAAGCATACAATGCATACAAACATCTCAACCAAGTGAGACAAACCCATTGTGGTACTAACCACTTCCTACCTACCCAAAGTATTGAAACCCGGTATGCTTTGATACCAAGTTGTAATGCCCCCAAAATTAACCAATGAATATAATCCATAAGCATATATAAATAGCAGCACGAATCGAAATATATTGTCCTTTCATTACACAGGGTTAATGATACAAAAGAGTGTAACAAAAATAAATGCCCTAAAAGCTTACACCTTTCCAAGTCATTGATTGGTTACACAAAAATGAGCTTCGCTCAATACATTTTAAGCCCTAGGCTTTACACAAGAAATAGTCAAAAGTAGAGAAGCTCTTGTTCTCAAAAGTTCCTCCAAGAGATTGCCTTAGCGTAGGCATGTCACCAACACCTAAAAATGTTATTCCCAAATAGGATGAGCCACAGCCCAGTAGAAATCATCTAACACAATATATGAAACTTTGCAAAGGTATAAGTACAATATGCATATACAATGCCTGTGATAAAACATCCACAATTTATGTACTCATAGGACATCAAATTTCAAATCATAATCCAATCCATTTATTTATCTCAAGCCATGAGTCAAATTCACTATTTTTCAACAACCGAACTGAAACTACAACTCAATAGTTTTCCAATCATACAAAAACATACACAAACACTTCATACTGCCATTTTATAGATATTTCATCCGCAGGATCGGCACCCATGTATAATTCAATTTGCCATTTTAAGGATATTTTGTCTGCGGGATCGGCACCCATGTATAGATTTCGGGACTTTCATCCAAGACACTCCAGCCAACTTAATTATAATGGAGTCCATCCCCTTTCTCCTCCCAAACAATCATACATATACAATGTATATAAAAACATAATCACATATGGAATACATCTCATTTCTCCTCCCAAATGATCATACATATACAATGTCTATTAACCTAGTCACATTCACTAACAGCCAACATGAGATTAGTTTCAATTCATTTAATCCATACATAATTTCTACAACAATCAAAGTTATCCTCCACCAATAGCTCTATACAGATATTTCTAAACAAATATTCAATCTCAAGATAGATAGTTTATTCCAAGATTTCCAAATAATGAGATAATACATAACCAATCCCACTACTTCTATTAATAACCCTCTAATCTTACATTTTGAATGTCAATTTCAAGTATTTATACAAAATGGTATTTAATCCAATTAGGGCAAATTCCCTCTTTTTCCCAAACATTAATCAAGTGCCAAAATCATGAAATTAGACACAATACAACATCATTTTCAAACCCCACAATTATTTATTTCACCTTCATCCAAAACCACTCTTTTCATCTCATACCTAAACCCTTGGTTTGTTTAAAACATCACCAAATCACACCATTGCTACACAAGAGACAAATATCTAAGCTAAATATCATATGAAGGTGTAGAAAGATCCCTACTTCAAAGAGAAGATGAGCCAAGCAAGAGTGAAATTCCAAGAGCATCGAAACCCACTTCTATTCAAATCAAAATGAAGATCTTGAAGCCCTCTACCTTTTTCTCAAAGGCACTGGGGTGAAGAGATCAACGAATCTAGATGAAATTGAAGAGAAAATGTGAATTTTCGAGAGAGAAACTCAAGATCTAGGTCTTTGGGAAGTTTGGAAAAGAGAGAGAGAGAGAGGAATGAAAAAGTGATTCAAAATGTCATCTTCTCAGACTGCTATACACGCAGTCCGCTCGAGCATGGAAAGTGACGCTCGAGCGTGAAAAGTGGCACATGAGCGTAGAATACACACCTCCAGAAGTTTTGCAACCGAAGGACCCCGCTCGAGTGTGAGACTGGATGCTTAAGCGTCCAATGCACTGTCCCAGTATTTACAAACTTGCAAAAATATAGAGAGTTAAGAAATCCTGCTCGAGCACAAGAATGGTCGCTCGAGTGGAGCAGAAAATTTGTGAACCCCGCTGGAGCGGAAGAGCCAAAATCTGGGCAACAAAGGCTTGGAAACAAAAGCAACCAACCTATTCCAAATACACAACTACAACCCGACAACCATAATAAGAGGAAGACGAGGGAAACAACATAGGAATAACCATTCCAAACCATAACAACCCGAGTCCGGAATACAACAAGAGACAAATCAAAACCGGAATGGCTATAAGGGTTGTGGGTTTTAGTAAACACCAAAATTACATATTTGCCACCATGTAAGAGGGTCCAAATAAGTGTCCAAGTGCTCGAACCCTAATGCAAAAGAAATTGTAAGTAAACACAATAATTACATATTTGCCATTATGCAAGAGGGTCCGAATAAGTGTCTGAGTGTTTGAACCCTAATGTAAGAGAAATTGTAAGTAAACACCATAATCACATATCTGCCATCATGCAAGAGGTTCCGAATAAGTGTCCGAGTGTTCTAAGCCAAATGCATGAGAAATTGTAAGTAAACAGATAAATTACATATCTGCCATCATGAAAAAGGGTTCGAATAAGTGTCCGAGTGTTCAAACTTTAATGCATGAGAAATTGTAAGCAAACACCATAATTACATATCTGCCATCATGCAAAAGAGTCCGAATAAGTGTCCGAGTGTTCGAACCGTAATGCAAAAGACATTGTAAATAAATACCATAAATACATATCTGCCATAGTGCAAGAGGGTCTGAATAAATGTCCGAGTGTTGAATCCTAATGCAAGAGAAATTGTAAATAAACACCACAATTACATATCTGCCATCATGCAAGAAGGTCCGAATAAGTGTCCGAGTGTTCGAACCCTAATGCATGACAAATTGTAAGTAAAAACTATAATTACATATATGCCATCATGCAAGAGGGTCTGAATAAGTGTCCGAGTATTCGAACCCTAATGCAACAGAAATTGGAACTAAACAAAATAACTACATATCTGCCATCATGCAAGAGGGTCTGAATAAGTGTCCGAGTGTTCGAACCCTAATGCAAGAGAAATTGTAAGTAAACACCATAGTTACATATCTGTCATCATGCAAGAAGGTCTGAATAAGTGTCCGAGTGTTCGAACCCAAATGCATGAAAAATTGTATATAAACACCATAATTAGATATCTGCCATCATGCAAGAAGGTCCGAATAAGTGTCTGAGTGTTTGAACCCTAATGCAAGAGAAATTGTAAATAAAAATAATAATTACATATCTGTCATCATGAAAAAGGGTCCGAATAAGTGTCCGACTGTTCGAACCCTAATGCAAGAGAAATTATGAGTAAACACTATAATTTCATATCTGCCATCATGCAAGAGAGTCTGAATAAGTGTCCGAGTGTTCGAACCCTAATGCATAAGAAATTATAAGTAACACCATAATTACATATTTGCTATCATGCAAGAGGGTCCGAATATGTGTCCGAGTGCTCGAACACTAATACAAGAGAAATTGTAAGTAAACACAATAATTACATATCTGCCATTATGCAAGAGGGTCTGAATAATTGTCTGACTGTTCGAACCCTAATGCAAGAGAAATTGTAAGTAAACACCATAATTACATATCTGCCATTATGCAAGAGGGTCCGAGTAAGTGTCTGAGTGTTGTAACCCAAATGCATGAGAAATTGTAAGTAAACACCATAATTACATATCTGCCATCGTGCAATAGGGTCCGAATAAGTGTCTGAGTGTTGAACCCTAATGCAAGAGAAATTGTAACTAAACACCATAATTACATATCTGCTATTATGCAAGAGGGTCCGAATAAGTATCTGAGTGTTCAAACCCAAATGCATGAGAAATTGTAACTAAACACAATAATTACATATCTGCCATTATGCAAGAGGGTCTGAATAATTGTCTGAGTGTTCGAACCCTAATGCAAGAGAAATTGTAAGTAAACACCATAATTACATATCTGTCATCATGCAAGATGGTCCGAATAAGTGTCTGAGTGTTCTAACCCAAATCCATGAGAAATTGTAAGTAACACCATAATTACATATTTGCCATCATGAAAGAGGGTCCGAATAAGTGTCCAAGTGTTCAAACCCACATGCATGAGAAATTGTAAGCAAACACCGTAAATACATATCTGTCATCATGCAAAAGGGTCCGAATAAGTGTCCGAATGTTTGAACCCTAATGAAAGAGAAATTGTAAGTAAATAGCATAATTACATATCTGCCATCATGCAATAGGATCCGAATAAGTGTCTGAGTGTTGAACTCTAATGCAAGAGAACTTGTAAGTAAACACCATAATTACATATCTGCCATCATGCAAGAGGGTCCGAATAAGTGTCCGAGTGTTCGAACCCAAATGCAAGAGAAATTGTAAGTATGCACCATAATTACAAATCTGCCATAATGCAAGAGGGTCTGAATAAGTGTCTGATTGTTCAAACCAAAATGCATGAGAAATTGTAAGCAAACACCATAATTACATATCTGCCATCAAGGAAAGGGGACCGAATAAGTGTCCGAGTAGTCGAACCCAAATGCAAGAGAAATTATAAGTAAAAACAATAATTTCATATCTGCCATCATGCAAGTAGGGGTGAGCATGGTACGGATTGGATCGGATTGGGGTAAAATCAAGACCAATCCGTTATCTACGGTTCCTTAAAAATTGGAACCAATCCAATCTGTTTAAATCATGGAACCAATCCGAACCAATCCATTTAAACACGGATTGGATCGGTTTAGGACCACAGATTCACATAATTAAATAACAAAAAAATATATATATATATAACACTTTAATTTCATAAAACCATAAACATAGTGCTATATTAGTTCCACAATAGGAACATGTCATTCTATAATAGCGACATACTGTTCTAGAATTTAAACAACCATAAGAAAATTGGTTTCTCCATAAGTATACAGACCATTACAAATTAAAACTAAAAACTAACAAACAAAAGTGATAAAAGAAGATGCTATGCGGGTTTAGATTTGAGTTTAGGTTTTATACAGAATAAAAGAAGATACTATGGGGGATGATGTATAATAAAAATATAGACTATTTTTATATGGTCCGGATTGGTTCCAATCCGGAACTATGGGGTTCAATCCGGAACCAATCCGTAGATTATGGATTTTTAATTCTTCAATCTGGAACCGAACCATGGATTCAAAAAATCCAATCCAAACCTACCGGATTGGATTGGATTGGATAAGATTACGAATTTCACAGATTCCTTACTCAGCCCTACATGCAAGAGGGTCCGAATATGTGTCCGAGTCTTCTAACCCAAATGTGTGAGAAATTGTACATAAATACCATATTTACATATCTGCAATCATGCAAGATGGTCCGGATAAGTGTCTGAGTGTTCAAAGCCAAATGTATGAGAAATTGTAAGTAAACACCACAATTACATATCTGCCATCATGTCCGAATAAGTGTCTGAGTGTTCTAACTCAAATGCATGAAAAATTATACGTAAATACCATAATTACATATATGCCATCATTCAAGAGGGTCCGAATAAGTGTATGAGTGTTTGAACCCTAATGCAAGAGAAATTGTAAGGAAAAACAATAATTACATATCTGCCATCATTCAAGAGGCTCCGATAAAGTGTCCAAGTGTTCGAACCCTAATGTAAAACAAATTGTAAGTAAACACTATAATTACATATCTACCGTCATGCAAGAGGGTCCGAATAAGTGTCCGAGTGTTCGAACCCAAATGCATGAGAAATAGTATATAAACACCATAATTAGATATCTGCCACCATGCAAGAGGGTCCGAATAAGTGCCTGAGTGTTTGAACCCTAATGCAAGAGAAATTATAAATAAAAACAATAATTACATATCTGCTATCGTGCAAGAGGGTCCAAATATGTGTCCGAGTCTTCTAACCCAAATGCATGAGAAATTGTACGCAAATACCATATTTACATATCTGCAATCATGGAAGAGGGTCCGAATAAGTGTCTGAGTGTTCAAAGCCAAATGCATGAGCAATTGTAAGTAAACACCACAATTACATATCTGCCATCATGTCCGAATAAGTGTCTGAGTGTTCTAACTCAAATGCATGAAAAATTGTACGTAAATACCATAATTACATATATGCCATCATTCAAGAGGGTCCGAATAAGTGTCCGAGTGTTCGAACCCTAATGCAACAGAAATTGTAACTAAACAAAATAACTACATATCTACCATCATGCAAGAGGGTCCGAATAAGTGTCCGAGTATTCAAATTGTAAGTAAACACTATAATTACATATCTGCCACCATGCAAGAGGGTCCGAACAAGTGTCCGAGTGTTCGAACCCAAATACATGAGAAATTGTATACAAACACCATAATTAGATATCTGCCATCATGCAAGAGGGTCCGAATAAGTGTCTGAGTGTTTGAACCCTAATACAAGATAAATTGTAAGTAAAAATAATAATTACATATCTGTCAGCATGAAAAAGGATCCGAATAAGTGTCCAAGTGTTCGAACCCTAATGCAAGAGAAATTATAAGTAAACACCATAATTTCATATCTGCCATCATGCAAGAGGGTCTGAATAAGTGTCCGAGTGTTCGAACCCTAATGCATAATAAATTATAAGTAACACCATAATTACATATCTGCTATCACGTAAGAGGGTCCGAATAAGTGTCTGAGTGTTCGAACCATAATGCATGAGAAATTTTTATAAACACCATAATTACATATCTGCCATCATGCAAGAGGGTTCGAATAAGTGTCTGAGTGCTCGAACACTAATACAGGAGAAATTGTAAGTAAACACAACAATTACATATCTACCATTATGGAAGATGGTCCGAATAAGTGTCTGAGTGTTCGAACCCTAATGCAAGAGAAATTGTAAGTAAACACCATAATTACATATCTGCCATCATGCAAGAAGGTCCGAAAAAGTGTCTGAGTGTTCTAACCCAAATGCATGAGAAATTGTAAGTAACACCATAATTACATATTTGCTATCATGAAAGAGGGTCCGAATAAGTGTCTGAGTGTTCGAACCTTCATGCATGAGAAATTGTAAGCAAACACCATAAATACATATCTGCCATCATGCAAAAGGGTCCGAATAAGTGTCAGAATGTTCGAACCCTAACGGAAAAGAAATTGTAAGTAAACACCATAATTACATATCTGCCATCGTGCAATAGGGTCCGAATAAGTGTCTGAGTGTTGAACGCTAATGCAAGAGAAATTGTAACTAAACACCACAATTACATATCTGCCATCATGCAAGAGGGTCCGAATAAGTGTCCGAGTGTTCGAACCCAAATGCAAGAAAAATTGTAAGTAAGCACCATAATTACAAATCTGCCATCATGCAAGAGGGTCCGAATAAGTATCTGATTGTTCGAACCAAAATGCATGTGAAATTGTAAGCAAAAACCATAATTACATATCTACCATCAAGCAAAGGGGACCGAATAAGTGTCCGAGTATTCGAACCCAAATGCAAGAGAAATTATAAGAAAAAACAATAATTACATATCTGCCATCATGCAAGAGGGTCCGAATATGTGTCCGAGTCTTCTAACCCAAATGCATGAGAAATTGTACGAAAATACCATATTTACATATCTGCAATCATGGAAGAGGGTCCGAATAAGTGTCTGAGTGTTCAAAGCCAAATGCATAAGAAATTGTAAGTAAACACCACAATTACATATCTGTCATCTTGTCCGAATAAGTGTCTGAGTGTTCTAACTCAAATGCATGAAAAGTTGTACGCAAATACCATAATTACATATATGCCATCATTCAAGAGGGTCCGAATAAGTGTCCGAGTGTTCGAACCCTAATGTAATAGAAATTATAACTAAACAAAATAACAGCATATCTGCCATCATGCCAGGGGATCCGAATAAGTGTCCAAGTGTTCGAACCCTAATGCAAGAGAAATTGTAAATAAACACCATAATTACATATCTGCCATCAAGCAAGAGGGTCCGGATAAGTTTCCGAGTGTTCGAACCCAAATGCATGAGAAATTGTATATAAACACCATAATTAGATATCTGCCATCATGCAAGAGGGTCCGAATAAGTGTCTGAGTGTTTGAACCCTAATGCAAGAGAAATTGTAAGTAAAAATAATAATTACATATCTGCCACCATGAAAAAGGGTCCGAATAAGTGTCCGAGTGTTCAAACCCTAATGCAAGAGAAATTATAAGTAAACACCATAATTTCATATTTGCCATCATGCAAGAGGGTCCGAATAAGTGTCCGAGTGTTTGAACCCTAATGCATAAGAAATTACAAGTAACTCCATAATTACATATCTGCTATCATGCAAGAGGGTCCGAATAAGTGTCCGAGTGCTCGAATCGTAAACCATGAGAACTTTTTATAAACACCATAATTACATATCTGCCATCATGAAAGAGGGTTCGAATAAGTGTCCGAGTGCTCGAACACTAATACAAGAGAAATTGTAAGTAAACACAATAATTACATATCCGCCATTATGGAAGAGGGTCCGAATAAGTGTCTGAGTGTTCGAACCCTAATGCAAGGGAAATTGTAAGTAAACACCATAATTACATATCTGTCATCATACAAGATGGTCCGAATAAGTGTCTGAGTGTTCTAACCCAAATCCATGAGAAATTGTAAGTAACACCATAATTACATATTTGCCATCATGAAAGAGGGTCCGAATAAGTGTCCAAGTGTTCAAACCCACATGCATGAGAAATTGTAAGCAAACACCGTAAATACATATCTGTCATCATGCAAAAGTGTCCGAATGTTTGAACCCTAATGAAAGAGAAATTGTAAGTAAATACCATAATTACATATCTGCCATCATGCAATAGGGTCCGAATAAGTGTCTGAGTGTTGAACTCTAATGCAAGAGAAATTGTAAGTAAACACCATAATTACATATCTGCCATCATGCAAGAGGGTCCGAATAAGTGTCCGAGTGTTCGAACCCAAATGCAAGAGAAATTGTAAGTATGCACCATAATTACAAATCTGCCATAATGCAAGAGGGTCTGAATAAGTGTCTGATTGTTCAAACCAAAATGCATGAGAAATTGTAAGCAAATACCATAATTACATATCTGCCATCATGCAAAGGGGACCGAATAAGTGTCCGAGTAGTTGAACCCTAATGCAAGAGAAATTATAAGTAAAAACAATAATTTCATATCTGCCATCATGCAAGAGGGTCCGAATATGTGTCCGAGTCTTCTAACCCAAATGCATGAGAAATTGTACGCAAATACCATATTTACATATCTGCAATCATGGAAGAGGGTCCGAATAAGTGTCTGAGTGTTCAAAGCCAAATGTATGAGAAATTGTAAGTAAACACCACAATTACATATCTGCCATCATGTCCGAATAAGTGTCTGAGGGTTCTAACTGAAATGCATGAAAAATTGTACGTAAATACCATAATTACATATATGCCATCATTCAAGAGTGTCTGAATATGTGTGTGAGCGTTTGAACCCTAATGCAATAGAAATTGTAAGGAAAAACAATAATTATATATCTACAATCATGCAACAGGCTCCGATAAAGTGTCCGAGTGTTCGAACCCTAATGTAAGAGAAATTGTGAGTTACACCATAATTACATATCTGCAATCATGCAAGAGGGTCCGAATAAGTGTCCGAGTGTTCGAACCCAAATGCATGAGAAATTGTAAGTAAACACCACAATTACAAATCTGCCATCATGTAAGAGGGTCCGAATAAGTGTCCGATTGTTCTTGTCATGACCCAAACCCGCCCCAAAAAGTTTGCTCCATGACCGGCCTATACACTAGCCTCAAAACATTATTTTAAAATAGTATTTAACCACATATGGGGCCTTAAGCGGAAGCAATATCAATAAAAGACAACATTCATTGAGCTTGTGCGTACATATTGGCTTAATTAGATTAAGCATTTAAATACACTCCAGAGTTACATATACAACCACAAAATTTATATAGATCTCACACACATTTACATAAGACTTAATAATTTTTATGACTCCCAACACAAAATAAGGCCTCAACATAGAGACATACCCCAGGTGACTTAGTAGACAGGCGAACCTCAGTATAACTCTAGTGTCAATCCTCGATGTCTCACCTACAAAAATATACATAAAACGGAATGAGTAAAGCTCAGTGAATAATAGCAATGTAAGGAGGTTAATTGAACAAGCAAAACCTTGGATAAAATAAATAGGCAGATATCAACCATATACAGGTCTTCTCCATAACTATATTTCAATACGGTCTTAGGCTCACATACAATACAGACTGGCTTTAAGCCCATATGTAATATAGACTGGCCTCAAGTCCATGCAGAATACAAAACGGCCATAGGCCCAACACATTATGCAGAGCGGCCTCAGGCCCAACAGATTATACAGAACGGCCTCTGGCCTAACAGATTATACAGAGCAGCCTCTGGCCTAACAGATTATACAGAACGACCTCTGGCCTAACAGATTATACAAAATGGCCTCTGGCCCAGATATTAACAGATTGGCCTTTGGCCCACAGATAATACAGAACGGCCTCCGGCCCAGTATTAGGAAAACAGAATAATCCCAGATTCATAAGAATACTATTACACAATGATGCACATAAATTTTCCCATGGTTTATTACAAGTCGACATAGCTGTCTTGCGTATAACTAAATATTAATAACAACTATTAACATAAGGCATATGTATCACTACCGTACGATTAACAGAGACAGAACAATTCACATCACAATGGCCTCAGGCCCATCATTGGCAAAACAGAATGATTCCAGATACACATAGATATCATTGTTCCACAATGCACGTATGCTCCATTTGTTCACCATGAATCAATAACGTTAACTTGCAGATAACAGGACATTAATATTAACTATTAATAGTAAGCAAAACATATTACTCTAGTACTATTACTCATAGTGATCGGCTCCCGGTAGTAATGGGACGTTGTCCTCGTCTCGACCTGCAAGTACAGTGTACAACACATAATATGAGATTATAATCGATCCTTTACTTATTTTATTTGATCATTCAATCAATTAGCCATGGTGGTACCAAGCTCATTATTCCTTAATAAGTTATAATCCATGTCTCAGAAAACAGGAGGAATCGATGTGAAATGGTTTAGGTGAAGAAATGATACAAAACTGGTTGATAGAAAGTGAACAATCGTCACTAATTTGGGCATAACTATTTCTGTATTTAGAATTGGGAGTGAGACCATCACCATTGGAAACTAGACTTCCGAGGCTTGATTTTAGGCTCAAGAATCACTCAAAACGAAGTCCGGTGGCAAAATATATGCTTATTTAAAGTTGGCTGAACAGAGCTGTATCCCGCACATGCGAGAAACAGAGCCGCACGTGCGAGAATGAGGCCGCATGTGCAGGAGAACGTGCTTTTTTAGCAGATTCACCTTTGGTTTTGGGACTGTACTGCCGCACGTGCTGGAGGACCCGCCGCACATGCGGCTCAGGGATTCAAGCTCACTTCTTACATATCTACATATATCTTCATTCACATATATGGCGAACTATGCCAAACCTCAAGATGGGAGCTCAACTTCCATAATCAACCTCAAAATAAACCAATATAAAGAATTGAACTCTTCAATTAAACAACTCTTAAGGAATCAAGGTTCAATTCATGAAAAGAGTTCATTTAAACTTATATTTCTCAACCCCAACTCAATTAGGTGGTTTCTCTTCATTTTAGATCATGAATTTAAACTAGTAATAGATCAATCTTAAGGGGTTAAGTTGATTTCACATACCTTGAGCCAATCTCTTGCAGTTTACTTTAATTTCATCAATTTCTCCATCTTTCCTCTTCATTCTCAAGCTCTTCCTTCTTCTCTTTGAGTTCTCTATCTCTCCCTCTCTCACGTGGTTGCCCATTTTCTCTAGATATTTTTGGTTCTAAAAGATGAGTCCATCAACTCATAAGGCATCCATTGTATAAATATATACACACACACAAACTTAACACAATAGGGAGAGCCAAACGTGGCCTTACGAATTGTACGAAATCAAATTCCAATTAAACCTTCCAGATGACTCTAAAAATTGTGCTGATCATAAATATGTCATCTGTTTTGGTTTCTGAAGCCTCTAAGGCCTTCAATTTGCAGTACAAAGTTAACCACCCAAACATGCATTAACGAATCAGACAAATCAAATTTCCAATTAATTTTCCCAAATAGTTCTAAAAATTCCCATTAACATACCCAAGTACCCAATTTTGATTTCTGAACCTGTAAAGGTAGGTAATTTCAATTTTAAAGCCGTGACTCAACAGATAATTCCTCAATTTGAACAGATAGCATTAAATTAAAATGCATCAACCCATAAGGACATAAAAGTAATTTCGGATACGGATTTTGGGGTCGTTACATTCTCCACACCTTAAGAAGTTTGGTCCTCCAAACTTGATTCATCCTGCCACAAGTCGAGTTTCGTCTTGGGTATACAACACTTCCCAATTATTTAACAAATCACAATCCTATATGGTCAATTTCAGTGGAGTTTGCTCCCAGAATCACAAATACTTCATCCTTACTGACTAATTGGTAACCCAATTAATAATAATACTCAATAACATCAAAACATCATCTCATCATTTATGACCCTTGTACATTTCAATTTATTGCTCCACAAATCATATCTTCCAAATACTATAACAACTTAAGGGTATTCATAAATGAATTCATTTCAAGTATTCGATTGCATGCGACTCATAAGCTATAAAACATAATTCAAACTCTTTAGGTTCACAAACAACCCCCATTATCATAATTCCTCGAAGGTTACGGAAACATTCATTACTCAATCGGGTTTTGAATGGCATAAACATGCTACAACAATTAGGCCCAGAATAAACAAATGAGTTCTACATTAACGACTTTATAACCCTTTCTCATTGATAAATTAAATATTCAAAACAATGGTTTCAAAAATTTGAAGTATCTCTAAGCTATTTACTTCCATAACAGATGGGATAATGAGGTCCAAATTTTGAATAATCAAATTCAGGTTCAAATCCTCAGCTTCAATGAAGGCTCAAATAATCAGAAGTAAACTTATCAATTCGAACCAGATTTCTAGCAGACTTCAAATAGTAATCCAAATTCCAACATAAATTGTTAGCAAAATCAGATACGGATCAAACCTTAATTGTCACAATTTCCCAAACTACAGTAAGGTAATAATCATTTAAAATCCATACTTGCTTGGAAGATCTTAAAGTTAACATCATGGCATCAAGCACAAAATACATTCACCATAAAGCTATTATATTCTTGTTCCAGTAACGTCAAAGTAGGCTGAGCATTGTGCCTAACCCGATCTTTTGTTTTTGTTCCATATTTAGTAAAACATTCTTATCATGGACAAAAACATTTCCCAAAAGTATGTAATACATAAAATTCATCAAACCTTTCATAATTACACACAATACGTTGTTCAGAGACATTATTCAAAAACTTATCAGACCTTTCAAAGATTGTTAGATGATGGGATAATTCCCAATAGCATTAAACATATTTAAACTTTGACAGAACAACCTCTGGTCCAACTTATAACAGATAAGACATAATGACTTCAAGTTAAACATAGAGCATTCATTAAGCATGCCACAATAAATTATCAAATGGGAAACTCATTCATGCATAGCAAAATATCTTTTTCAAAATATTTGTCATATCCTGAACAATCGGAGTTTCGTAGCATATCTAGTCATTATGGGGAAATTATTCAGAAAACTCATCATATCATAAACATGTCGGAAGTTCATAGCATATTTTAGCATTTCAGAAAACACTTATCATATTGAACATTTCGTAACCAAAATATAGATTTCATTAAACATCGTATAGCATAGCCATTTTCAAAATCATTTATACGAAAGTATCTTTATAAAGACATTACTCACTTAGGTCTATGGTCAACTCATGCAAGATCACCCATTATTCATCTATGTTGGAAGTACCGAATGTAATTGATGGTATGACATGTCTAAATAACACAAATCACATAAGTTTCATTCCAATGAGCACTCATTTTCAGATCACAATAAAGGAACAAGCCTTGAATTAATTCTCATGCAAATATTTTATCCTTAATTAGTAACGGTGAGTTTATGATAGCAATATGTTCGGTTCAGAACAAAAAGTATCAAAACAACATTATGTCTCTCAGACAAATAGCAGTCCACAAAAGAAACACAATCTTCCTTTTATTCACATTCATTCGCAAGAATATATGTTCGAACTGAAAGAAGGAACAAAACTTCACTTATCATCCCATAGAAAGATTCACAACATGACCTTCTTTTCACCAATGATCCACTTCAATAACCCAAGTAATTTGATTAACAAAGATATCATCTCACTATGTTACCAATGCCCATCCGTATTCTTACACGTGGTAGGACAACATAAGCAACACCTCATTCTTACTACCTTTCTCTCAAGACACTAAATACAAATTAGCTTAATACATAATATCATACCAAGTCATTTAACTCTATGGTTCAAGATTTCATATAATATTTTCCTTTGCCAATATACATATCTCAATTTCCTCAACATACACTCTATCTCTACAAATTAGCATACTCAACACCACCAACATTCTAGCCAAAATTTCAATTTCCCTGTATCACTAAACTTCCATAAAATTCCACCGAATACTATGTGATCACAGATCATGATACTTATATTTATTAATATTCTATTTCACATGTAGTTCATATAGAAGCTAAGTTTAGTCTCTAGTCACATCACATGTCCACAATCATGCTCACACTTTTCAATTTTAACTAAGAACACCGATATTCCACATCTTTCATAACTTGAGCCTCAATATCATACTCATTACACAAACCCATTCTCATTGCATAACTCATTACACAAACCCATTCTCATTTCATAACAATTATCGAATCCTCAATCACAAACTCAGTCCATGAAATGAAACATATGAATCTTCTTTTATTACCCCAAAGTCCATAAGAGATCAGATTCTCAGGCTCAATACTTAACTGATTGTATAAGCTCACATACTTCTTTCAAAATTCACATCATCTCATTTCGTTACTAGGTACGTGCAACTTAAATGCATTCTAGACACTCTAATGCTCAATGGACACGTGTGTGAGATCTTAACTCGTGCTCTGACACCTGTCACGACCCAAACCCACCCCTAAAAGTTTGGTCCATGACCGGCCTGTACATAGGCCTCAAAACCGAATTTTAAAATAGTATTTAACAACATACGGGGCCTTAAGCAGAAGCAATATCAATAAAAGACAACATCCATTGAGCTTGTGCATACATGTTGGCTTAATTAGATTAAGCATTTAAATACACTCCCAGAGTTACATATACAATCAAAGAATTTATATAGATCTCACACACACTTACATAAGACTCAACAATTTATATGACGCCCAAAAAAAAAAAAAAGGCCTCAACATGGAGACATACCCCAAGTGACTTGGCAGACAGGCGAATCTTAGTACAACTCAAGTGTCAATCCCCGAAGGCTCACCTACAGAAATATATATAAAACGGAATGAGCAAAACTCAGTGAATAATAGCAATGTAAGGAGGTTAATTGAACAAGAAAAACCTTGGATAAAATAAATAGACAGATATCAACCATATACAGGTCTTATCCATAACTATATTTCCATACGGTCTTAGGCTCACATACAATACAGACTGGCTTTAAGCCCATATGTAATACAGACTGGCCTCAAGTCCATGCAGAATACAAAATGGCCATAGGCCTAACACATTATGCAGAGCAACCTCAGGCCCAACAGATTATACAGAACGGCCTCTGGCCTAACAGATTATACAAAACGGCCTCTGGCCTAACAGATTATACAGAGCGGCCTCTGGCCTAACAGCTTATACAGAACGACCTCTGACCTAACAGATTATACAAAATGGCCTCTGGCCCAGTTATTAACAGATTGGCCTCTGGCCCACAAATAATACAGAACGGCCTCCGGCCCAGTATTAGCAAAACAGAATAATCCCAAATTCATAAGAATACTATTACACAATGATGCACATAAATTTTCCCATGGTTTATTACAAGTCGACATAGCTGTCTTGCGTATAACAGAATATTAATAACAACTATTAACAGAAGGCACATGTATCACTACCGTACGATTAATAGGGACAGAACAATTCACATCACAATGGCCTCAGGCCCATCATTGGCAAAACAGAATGATTCCAGATACACAAAGATATCATTGTTCCACAATGCACGTATGTTCCATTTGTTCACCATGAATTAATAAAGTTAACTTGTAGATAACAGGACGTTAATATTAACTATTAATAGTAGGCAAAACATATTACTCCAGTATTATTACTCACAGTGATCGGCTCTCGGTAGTAATGGGACGATGTCCTCGTGTCCACCTGCAAGTACAGTGTACAACACATAATATGAGATTATAATCGAGCCTTTACTTATTCTATTTGATCATTCAATCAATTAGCCATGGTGGTACCAACCTCATTATACAAAATAGAGCGAGTGTAAACTGCACAAAATAGTGCGATGCGCAATATAGTGCGAGTGTAAACTGCCCAAAACAGTGCGATGCGCAAAATAGAACGAGTGATAAACTGCACAACACAGTGCGATGCGCAAGAAAAAGCGAGTGATAAACTGCACAAAATAGTGCGATACGCAACATAGCGCGAGTGTGAACTGCACAAAATAGTGCGATGCGCAAAATAACGCGAGTGATAAACTGCACAAAACAGTGCGATGCGCAAAATAGCGCGAGTGTAAACTGCACAAAATAGTGCGATGCGCAAAATAGCGCGAGTGATAAACTGCACAACACAGTGCGATGGGCAAGAAAGCGCGAGTGATAAACTGCACAAAATAGTGCGATGCGCAACATAGCACGAGTGTGAATTGCACAAAACAGCGCGTGTGCAAAAAAGCGCGAGTGCCAACTGCACAAAACAGTGCGATGCGCAAAATAGTGCGATGCGCAAGAAAGCGCGAGTGATAAACTGCACAAAACAGTGCGATGCGCAACATAGCGCGAGTGTGAACTGCACAAAACAGTGCGATGCGCAAAATAGCGCGAGTGTCAACTGCACAAAACAGTGCGATGCGCAAAATAGCGCGAGTGATAAACTGTACAAAACAGTGCGATGCGCAAAATAGCGTGATTGATAAACTACAGAAAAAAGTGCGATGGTAAAATAGCGCGAGTGTAAACTGCACAAAACAGTGCGGTGCGCAACATAGCGCGAGTGTCAATGGCACAAAACAGTGCAACGCGCAAAATAGCGCGAGTGATAAACTGCACAAAACAGTGCAATGCGCAAAATAGCGTGAGTGTAAACTGCACAAAATAGTGCGATACGCATAATAGCGCGAGTGTCAACTGCACAAAACAGTGTGATGCGCAAAATAGCGCGATGGATAAACAGTACAAAATAGTGCGATGCGCAAAATAGTGCGAGTGTAAACTGCACAAAACAGTGCGATGCGCAAAATAGCGCGAGTGATAAACTACACAACACAGTGCGATGCGCAAGAAAGCACGAGTGATAAACTGCACAAAACAGTGCGATGCGCAACATAGCGCGAGTGTGAACTGCACAAAACAGTGCGATGTGCAAAATAGCGCGAGTGTCAACTGCACAAAACAGTGCGATGCGCAAAATAGCGCGAGTGATAAACTGCACAAAACAGTGCGATGCGCAAAATAGCGCGAGTGTAAACTGCACAAAACAGTGCGATGCGCAAAATAGCATGAGTGATAAACTGCATAACACAGTGCGATGCGCAAGAAAGCGCGAGTGATAAACTGCACAAAACAGTGCGATGCGCAACATAGCGCGAGTGTGAACTGCACAAAACAGTGCAATGCGCAAAATAGCGCGAGTGTCAACTACACAAAACAGTGCGATGCGCAAAATAACGCGATTGATAAACTGTACAATGTAGTGTGATGCGTAAAATAGCGCACATGTAAAGTGCGCAAAACAGTGCGATGCGCAAAATAGCGTGAGTGATAAACTGCACAAAACAGTGCGATGCGCAAAATTACGCGATTGATAAACTGCACAAAACAGTGCGATGGCAAAATAGTGCGAGTGTAAACTGCACAAAATAGTGCGATACGCAAAATAGCGCGAGGGATAAACCGCACAAAACAGTGCGATGCGCAAAATAGCGCGAGCAATAAACTGCACAAAACAGTGCGATGCGTAAAATAGAATGAGTGATAAACTGCACAAAACAGTGCGATGCGCAAAATAGCGCGAGTGATAAACTGCACAAAACAGTGCGACGTGCAAAATAGCGCGAGTGATAAACAGCACAAAACAGTGCGATGCGCAAAATAGCGCGAGTAATAAACTGCACAACACAAAGCGATGCACAAGAAGAAAGTGACAAAGCGCAAAAAGCGGCGATCGCAAAATAACGCGAGGGATAAAGCGCACAAAGCGGTCGATCGCAAAATAGCGCGATTGATAAAGCTGCGCACAAAATAAAGGCGGTCGCAAAATAGCGCGAGTGATATACTACGCAAAATAGTGCGATGCGCAAGAAAGCGCGAGTGATAAACTGCACAAAACTGTGCGATGCGCAACATAGCGCGAGTGTGAACTGCACAAAACTGTGCGATGCGCAACATAGCGCGAGTGTGAACTGCACAAAACAGTGCGACACGCAAAATAGCGCGAGTGATAAACTGCACAAAACAGCGCGATGCGCAAAATAGCGCGAGTGTAAACAGCACAAAACAGTGCGATGCGCAAAATAGCGCGACTAATATACTGCACAACACAGTGCGATGCGCAAGAAAGTGCGAGTGATAAACTGCAGAAAACTGTGCGATGCGCAACATAGCGCGAGTGTTATCTGCACAAAACAGTGCGATGCGCAAAATAGCGCAAGTGGTAAACTGCACAAAACAGTGCGGTGCGCAAAATAGGGCGATTGATAAACTGTACAAAGTAGTGCGATGCGTAAAATAGCGCGAGTGTAAAGTGCACAAAACAGTGCGATGCGCAAAATAGCGCGACTGATAAACTGCACAAAACTGGGCGATGCGCAAAATTGCGCGATTGATAAACTGCACAAAACAGTGCGATGGCAAAATAGCGCGAGTGTAAACTGCACAAAACAGTGCGATACGCAAAATAGCGCGGGGGATAAACTGTACATAACAGTGCGATGCGCAAAATAGCGCGAGCAATAAACTGCACAAAACGGTTGGATGCGCAAAATAGAACGAGTGATAAACTGCACAACACAGTGCGAAGCGCAAGAAAGCGTGAGTGATAAACTGCACAAAACAGTGCGATGCGCAACATAGCGCGAGTGTGAACTGCACAAAACAGTGCGATGCGCAAAATAGCGCGAGTGTCAACTGCACAAAACAGTGCGATGCGCAAAATAGCGCGAGTGATAAACTGCACAAAACAGTGCGATGCGCAAGAAAATGCAAGTGATAAACTGCACAAAACTGTGCGATGCGCAACATAGCGCGAGTGTGAACTGCACAAAACAGTGCATTACACAAAGTGGCGCGAGTGTCAACTGCACAAAACAGTGCGACACGCAAAATAGCGCGAGTGATAAAGCACTGTCTGGTCGCGATGCACAAACTAGCGCGAGTGTAAGCGATTACCAAAGCGATCGATGCGCAAAATAAGCGGTAATAAATCGCATAACACGGTCGCGATCGCAAAAAAGCGTGAGTGGTAAAGCGCACAAAAGCGGCGATGCGCAACATAAGCGCGAGTGTAAGAAGACAAAAGCGGCGATCGCAAAATAGCTCGAGTGATAAACTGCACAACATAGTGCGATGGGCAAGGAAGCGTGGGTGATAAACTGCACAAAACAGTGCGACGCGCAGCATAGCGCGTGTGTGAACTGCACAAAACATTGCGACGCGCAAAATAGCGCGAGTGTCAACTGCACAAAACAGTGCAATGCGCAAAATAGCGCGAGTGATAAACTGCACAAAACAGTGCGTTGCGCAAAATAGCGCGAGTGTAAACTGCACAACACAGTGCGATGCGCAAAATAGAACGACTGATAAACTGCACAACGCAGTGCGATGCGCAATAAAGCGCGAGTGATAAACAGCACAAAACTGTGCGATGCGCAACATAGCGCGAGTGTCAACTGCACAAAACAGTGCGTGCGCAAAAAAGCGCGAGTGATGAACTACACAAAACAGTGCGATGCGCAAAACAGAGCGAGTGTAAACTGCACAAAACAGCGCGACGCGCATAATGGCGCGAGTGATAAACTGCACAACGCAGTGCGATACGCAAGAAAGCGCGAGTGATAAACTGCACAAAACAGTGCAATGCGCAACATAGTGCGAGTGTAAACAACACAAAACAGTGCGATGCGCAAAATACCAGGAGTGATAAACTGCACAACACAGTGCGATGCGCAAGAAAGCACCAGTGTTAAACTGCACAAAAGAGGGCGATGCGCAACATAGCGCGAGTGTAAACTGCACAAAACGGTGCGATGCGCAAAGCAGCGCGAATGACAATCTGCATAACATAGTGCGATCCGCAAAGCAGCGCGAGTGACAATCTGCACAACATAGTGCGATGCGCAAGAAAGCGCGAGTGATAAACTGCACAAAACAGTGCGATGCGCAAAGTAGCGCGAGTGTAAACTGCACAAAACAGCGTGATACGCAAAACAGCGTGAATGTAAAATGCACTAAACAGTGCAATGCGCAAAATAGCGCGAGTGATAAACTGCACAACACAGTGCGATGTGCAAGAAAGCGCGAGTGATAAACTGCACAAAATAGTGCGATGCGCAGCTTAGCGCGAGTGTGAACTGCACAAAACATTGCGATGCGCAAAATAGCGCGAGTGTCAACTGCACAAAGCATTGCATTGCGCAAAATACCGCGAGTGTAAACTGCACAACACAGTGCGATGCGCAAAATAGAACGACTGATAAACTGCACAACACAGTGCGATGCGTAATAAAGCGCGAGTGATAAACAGCACTAAACTGTGCGATGCGCAACATAGCGCGAGTGTCAACTGCACAAAACAGTGCGATGCGCAAAATAGCACGAGTGATAAACTGCACAAAACAGCGTGATACGCAAAACAGCGCGAATGTAAAATGCACTAAACAGTGCAATGCGCAAAATAGCGCGAGTGTAAACTGCACAAAACAATGCGATGCGCAAAATAGCGCGAGTGATAAACTGCACAAAACAGTGCGATGCGCAAAATAGCGCCATTGATAAACTGCACAAAAAAGTGCGATGGCAAAATTGCGCGAGTGTAAACTGCACGAAACAGTGCGATGCGTAACATAGCGCGAGTGTCAACTGCACAAAACAGTGCAACGTGCAAAATAGCGCGAGTGATAAACTGCACAAAACAGTGCGATGCGCAAAATAGCGCGAGTGTAAACTGCACAAAACAGTGCGATGCGCAACATAGCGCGAGTGTAAACAGCACAAAACAGTGCGATGCGCAAAATAGCGCGAGTGATAAACTGCACAACACAGTGCAATGCGCAAGAAAGCGCGAGTGATAAACTGCACAAAACAGTGCGATGCGCAACATAGCGCGAGTGTGAACTGCACAAAACAGTGCGATGCGCAAAATAGCGCGAGTGTCAACTGCACAAAACAGTGCGATGCGCAAAATAGCGCGATTGATAAACTGCACAAAACAGTGCGATGCGCAAAATAGCGCGAGTGTAAACAATACAAAACAGTGCGATGCGCAAAATAGCGCGAGTGGTAAACTGCACAACACAGTGCGATGCGCAAGAAAGCGCGGGTGATAAACTGCACAAAACATTGCGATGCGCAAAATAGCTTGAGTGTAAACTGCACAAAAGAGTGTGATGCGCAAAATAGTGCGAGTGATAAACAGCACAGCACAGTGCGATGGGCAAGAAAGCGCGACTGATAAACTGCACAAAACAGTGCGATGCGCAACATAGCGCGAGTGTGAACTGCACAAAACAGTGCGTGCGCAAAAAAGCGCGAGTGTGAACTGCACAAAACAGTGCGATGCGCAAAATAGCGGGAGTGATAAATTTCACAAAACAGTGCGATGCGCAAAATAGCGCCAGTGATAAACTGCACAACACAGTGCGATGCGCAAGAAAGCACGAGCGACAAACTGCACAAAACAGTGCGATGCGCAACATTGCGCAAGTGTGAACTGCACAAAACATTGCGATGCGCAAAATAGCGCGAGTGTCAACTGCACAAAACATTGCGATGCGCAAAATAGCGCGAGTGATAAACTCCGCAAAACAGTGCGATGCGCAAAATAGAATGAGTGATAAATAGCACAACACAGTGCGACGCGCAAGGAAGTGCGAGTGATAAACTGCACAAAAGTGTGCGATGCGCAACATAGCGCGAGTGTGAACTGCACAAAACAGTGCAATGCGCAAAATAGCGCGAGATTGAACTGCACAAAACAGTGCGATGCGCAAAATAGCGGGATTGATAAACTGTACAATGTAGTGCGATGCGTAAAATAGCGCAAGTGTAAAGTGCACAAAAGAGTGCGATGCGCAAAATTGCGCGATTGATAAACTGCACAAAACAGTGCGATGGCAAAATAGTGCGAGTGTAAACTGCACAAAACAGTGCGATGCGCAAAATAGCGCGAGCGATAAACTGCACAAAACAGTGGGATGTGCAAAATAGAACGAGTGATAAACTGCACAACACAGTGCGAAGCGCAAGAAAGCGCGAGTGATAAACTGCACAAAACAGCGCGATGCACAACATAGTGCGAGTGTGAAATGCACAAAACAGTGCATTGTGCAAAATAGTGCGACGCGCAAAATAGCGCGGGTGATAAACTGCACAAAACAGTGCGATGCGCAAGAAAGCGCGGGTGATAAACTGCACAAAAATGTGCGATCTGCAACATAGCGCGAGTGTGAACTGCACAAAACAGTGCGAAGCGCAAAATAGCGCGCGTGTCAACTGCACAAAACAGTGCGACGAGCAAAATGGCGCGAGTGATAAACTGCACAAAACAGTTCGACACACAAAATGGCGCTGGTGTCAGCTTCACAAAACAGTACGACGCGCAAAATAGCACGAGTGATAAACTGCACAACACAGTGCGATGCGCAAAATTGCGCGATTGATAAACTGCACAAAACAGTGCAATGGCAAAATAGTGGGAGTGTAACCTGCATGAAGTAGTGCGATGCGCAAAATAGCGCGAGTGTCAACTGCACAAAATAGAGCGAGTGATAAACTGCACAAAACAGTGCGATGCGCAAAATAGCGCGAGTGTAAACAGCACAAAACAGTGCGATGCGCAAAATAGCGCGAGTGATATACTGCACAACGCAGTGCGATGCGCAAGAAAGCGCGAGTGATAAACTGCACAAAACAGTGCGATGCGCAACATAGCGCGAGTGTAAATAGCACAAAACAGTGCGATGCGCAAAATAGCACGAGTGATAAACTGCACAACACAGTGCGATGGCAAAATAGCGCGAGTGTAAACTGCACAAAACAGTGCGATGCGCAAGGAAGCGCGAGTGTCAACTGCATAAAAGCGATAACGCGCAAAAATAAGCGAAGTGATAAATCGCACAAAACTGTGCAATGCGCAAAGTAGCGCGAGTGTAAACTGCACAAAACAGTGCGATGTGCAACATAGCGCGAGTGTTAACAGCACGAAACAGTGCGATGCGCAAAATAGCGCGAGTGATAAACTGCACAACACAGCGCAATGCGCAAGAAAGCGCCAGTGATAAACTGCACAAAACAGTGCGATGCGCAACATAGCGCGAGTGTGAACTTCACAAAACAATGCGATGCGCAAAATAGCGCGACTGTCAACTGCACAAAACAGTGCGATGCGTAAAATAGCGCGATTGATAAACTGCACAAAACAGTGCGATCCGCAAAATAGCGCGAGTGTAAACAACACAAAACAGTGCGATGCGCGAAATAGCGCGAGTGGTAAACTGCACAACACAGTGCGATGCACAAGAAAGCGCGGGTGATAAACTGCACAAAACATTGCGATGCGCAAAATAGCGCGAGTGTAAACTGCACAAAAGAGTGCGATGCGCAAAATAGTGCGAGTGATAAACAGCACAGCACAGTGCGATGGGCAAGAAAGCGCGACTGATAAACTGCACAAAAGCGGCGACGATCAAACATAAGCGAGTGTGAACACAAAAGCAGCGCGGCGCAAAAAAGCGCGAGTGTCGATTGCAAAAAATAGTGCTTAGCGCAAAATAGCGGGAGTGATAGATTGCACAAAACAGTGCGATGCGCAAAATAAGCGCCCGATGATAAATCGACAATACGGTCGCGATCGCGCAGAAAGCACGGCGATAAATCGCACAAAAGCAGTCACGATGCGCAACATTGCGCAAGTGTGAACTGCACAAAACATTGCGATGCGCAAATAGCGCGAGTGTCAACTGCACAAAATTGTGGGATGCGCAAAATAGCGCGAGTGATAAACTACGCAAAACAGTGCAATGCGCAAAATAGAATGAGTGATAAACAGCACAACACAGTGCGATGCGCAAGGAAGTGCGAGTGATAAACTGCACAAAAGTGCGATCGCAACATAAGCGCAGTGAATCGCACAAAAGCGTAATGCGCAAAATAGCGCGAGTGTCAACTGCACAAAACAGTGCGATGCGCAAAATAGCGGGATTGATAAACTGTACAATGTTGTGCGATGCGTAAAATAGCGCAAGCGTAAAGTGCACAAAACAGTGCGATGAGCAAAATTGCGCGATTGATAAACTGCACAAAATAGTGCGATGGCAAAATAGCGCAAGTGTAAATTGCACAAAACAGTGCGATACGCAGAATTGCGCGAGGGATAAACTGCACAAAACAGTGCGATGTGCAAAATAGCGCGAGCGATAATCTGCACAAAACAGTGCGATGCACAAAATAGAACGAGTGATAAACTGCACAACACAGTGCGAAGCGCAAGAAAGCGCGAGTGATAAACCGCACAAAACTGCGCGATGTGCAACATAGTGCGAGTGTGAAATGCATAACACAGTGCATTGTGCAAAATAGCACGAGTGTCAACTCCACAAAACAGTGCGACGCGCAAAATAGCGCGGGTGATAAACTGCACAAAACAGTGTGATGCGCAAGAAAGTGCGGGTGATAAACTGCACAAAAATGTGCGATGCGCATCACAGCGCGAGTGTGAACTGCACAAAACTGTGCGATGCACAAAATAGCGCGAGTGTCAACCGCACAAAACAGTGCAACGAGCAAAATGGCGCGAGTGATAAACTGCAGAAAACAGTTCGACACACAAAATAGCGCTGGTGTCAGCTTCACAAAACAGTGCGACGCGCAAAATAGCACGAGTGATAAACTGCACAACACAATGCGATGCGCAAAATTGCGCGATTGATAAACTGCACAAAACAGTGCGATGGCAAAATAGCGGGAGTGTAACCTGCACAAAGCAGTGCGATGCGCAAAATAGCGCGAGTGTCAACTGCACAAAATAGAGCGAGTCATAAACTGCACAAAACAGTGCGATGCGCAAAATAGCGCGAGTGTAAACAGCACAAAATAGTGCGATGCGCAAAATAGTGCGAGTGATAAACTGCACAACACAGTGCGATGCGCAAGAAAGCACGAGTGATAAACTGCACAAAACAGTGCGATGCGCAAAATAGCACGAGTGATAAACTGCACAACACAGTGCGATGCGCAAGAAAGCGCGAGTGATAAACTGCACAAAACAATGCGATGCACAAGGAAGCGCGAGTGATAAACTGCACAACACAGTGCGATGCGCAAGGAAGCGCGAGTGATAAACTGCACAAAACAGTGCAATGCGGGACATAGCGCAAGTGTCAACTCCACAAAACAGTGCGACGCGCAAAATACCGCGGGTGATAAACTGCACAAAAAAGTGCGATGCGCAAGAAAGCGCGGGTGATAAACTACACAAAAATGTGCGCTGCGCAACATAGCGCGAGTGTGAACTGCACAAAACAGTGAGATGCGCAAAATAGCGCGATTGTCAACTGCACAAAACAGTGCGATGAGCAAAATAGCGTGAGTGATAAACTGCACAAAACAGTGCGATATGCAAAATAGCGCTAGTGTGAACTGCACAAAACAGTACGACGCGCAAAATAGCGCGAGTGATAAACTGCACAAAACAGTGCGACGCGCAAAATAGCACGAGTGATAAACTACACAACACAGTGCGATGCGCAAAATTGCGAGATTGATAAACTGCACAAAACAGTGCGATGGCAAAATAGCGCTGGTGTAAACTGCACAAAGCAGTGCGATGCGCAAAGTAGCGCGAGTGTCAACTGCACAAAATAGAGCGAGTGATAAACTGCACAAAACAGTGCGATGCGCAGCATAGCGTGAGTGTAAACAGCACAAAACAGTGCGATGCGCAAAATAGCACGAGTGATAAACTGCACAACACAGTGCGATGCGCAAGAAAGCGCGAGTGATAAACTGCACAAAACAGTGCGATGCGCAAAATAGCACGAGTGATAAACTGCACAACACAGTGCGATGCGCAAGAAAGCGCGAGTGATAAACTGCACAAAACAGTGCGATGCGCAAGGAAGCGCGAGTGATAAACTGCACAACACAGTGCGATGCCCAAGGAAGCGCGAGTGATAAACTGCACAAAACAGTGCAATGCGAGACATAGCGCGAGTGTGAACTGCACAAAACAGTACGATGTGCAAAATAGCGCGAGTGTGAACTACACAAAATAGTGCGATGCGCAAAATAGCGCGAGTGATAAACTGCACAAACCAGTGCGATGCGCAAAATAGCGCCAGGGTAAAGTGCACAAAACAGTGCGATGCGCAAAATAGCGCGAATGATAAACTGCACAACACAGTGCGATGAACAAGAAAGCGCAAGTGATAATGTAACGCCCTCAACTTGCCCCTGAAAGTTCGGGCATTACCCATGCAGAAAAGGACACTTAACCTGCTATATAGCGAAAGTAGGGGCCGAAACGGAAGCAGTAACAAGAAGTAATACATAATAAGAAAATATGACATCCATTGAGCGACTAAACCATGCCAGGATCACAAACATCACATAAGGTGGATAAACCAAAAGATGAACGAAAGGAGATACACTTTAGAGAGCTAATGATATACATACATGTACAGATCCAGTCCCAAGGTTAGGCGTATAACAAAATAATATGTACATAATATCCTAAGCCAAAAGCTAGAGCATAAGCTAGTCTAGCAATTCCTCAAAAGTACGGTTTCGACCCAAAGCTTGGCTGTGCTTAGGCTGACAAAAGTGTGACAGTGCCAAGTTAAGAGCGACCTCCTGACTGGTTACCTACAGGAACAAACATAACATAGGATGAGCTAAGCTCAGTGAATAATAGTGCTTACATGCAAGTATAACAAAAATAACACAATAATCATGTAGTTAGTCATACGTCAGATAACTTTTAGGACAACTTGTTGATTCACAATTCCGTAATTCGGCCCTTGGCCTGAGGAGTTCACATATTCACAAAGGAAACCATTGGGTTCTGTAATTTCACAACTTATGGTAATGGCCTTCAGCCCTTTTATATTCACAATTCACAAGTTCACACATTCATATTTATATATCGGCCTTTGGCCTCATAACTTCTTAGTTCACAATTGGCTCTTGGCCTCATAGGTTCACAACTTCACAATTCCTTAGATGTATTCCATAAATCACAAGATTTCACACAAAGCGTACATGACTTCACAACTACTTTCAATGTTTCCATAGTTCCATAGCATTTCTTGTATAGCACACAACTTCATGCAAACATGATTCTTACAATAAGGATCATAACGTCAATAATAATAATTATTAACGAATAGAGGTACATTGAGGTACTATTACTCACAGCGTTGTGATGGTGTGCTCGTTCTTTCCAGAGTGTGCCTTGCACACAATCATAACTTATAAATTAGTTTGCTTTCTTCTTAAATCATTGGGGAATCATTTCCTGCGTCATTACACTTCACATAAATTGATAATTAGCTTAAAATCATTAAAACACATTCTAAATCCATCAGGGAATCAAGTACGCAAAACTGAACAAGCATATTTTCTTTTTGAAAATTAGTCCCCCGCTCGAGCGCCACTTTGGCCGCCCGAGCGGACTGTAAAAGGTGCAAAACTGCTGGGAGGTGGTTTTTCCGCCGGCGGAGCTTTCACGCCGAGTGGACCACGCGTCTGAAATTTAGCAACTTCATTCCATTTCTCATGCAATTCCAAATGAATCTAAGACCATATTTCAACCCAACATCACTATAATATGAATTCTACCTTGAACATGACAAATTAAGCACAATTAGGAACTTAAATAAGCCATCTCTTCCCCAAATTCCACTTTTGGATTCAAGTTCTTCATGTTCTTGAACCATAGCACATGATATCTATATATATATATGTACATAAATCCATGAAGGGATGGTATAAAACCAAGGATTGAAGTATAATTTCATAGAACACCTAAATTGAGTGTCAAAATAACCAATTGTTGAAAAACCCTCATAATTCAAACATGAATCTTACATGAATCAAACAAAACATGAATTACAACTCTAAGTTGCCATAACAAGAAGATCTTGAGCTTACCTTGAGTATAAGCCCAAACTTCTAACAATTTTGCCCAAATCTCTTGTTGAATCACTTCTCCCCCAATTCTCTTCTCCCTTCTCTCTTATTTGCTCCCCCAAAATGGTATTCACGTTTTTGACCAAGTTCATGAAGTCTTAGCAATATATATATTCATAAGTAAAGCATATAAGACAAAAATGAATCGTTTATTCATTCCGAAATTGAAATTTCGCAAACATGCTTAATATTACCTAAAAATTATGCTGATCACAGATATATAATCAATTTCAGCTAATTATGCCGTTAAGGCTTCCAATTTCTAAGTCAAATGTGTTAATGGTAACAGATACTTTTCTTGCCTAACAGATAATGTTCAGTTCATAAGACATCAACTCATAAGACATATATACATAACTTACATTCTCATGCAGTTTCACATTAAACAGGTAAAAACACTGAGTAAAGACTAAAATATAGCAGAATCACATACGAGGGTCGGGTTACTTCACTCTCCCCCCCTTAAATAAGTTTGGTCCCTCAAACTTGCTTTACCTTAGGGTAGAAATAGGTGCGGATATTGATCTTGTATCTCCTCTTCTTTTTCCCAAGTTGCTTCGGTTCCGTAATGTTCTTGCCACTCAACTTTTACCATTGAGATTTCTCGGGTTCGTAACTGTTTCACTTGTCGGTCTAGAATTCGAATCGGTTTCGCCTCATAAGTTAACTTGTCATCTAACACAATTTGGTGATAGTCTATAACATGAGATGGATCTGAACGGTACCCTCGAAGCATTGAGACATGAAACACATTGTGTACTTGGCTCATACTTGGCGGAAGGGCGACCCAGTAAGCTACCGGACCCACTCTTTCCAAGATTTGAAAGGGACCAATAAATCGGGGTGTTAACTTCCCCCTTTTTCTGAATCTTGGGTGTCCTTTTAGCGCAGTGACTTTCACAAATACATGGCTATTCACCTCTGTAACCACGCCCGCGGGGAGCCTCGCTACAGCTCGGACTCGATTTTTGTTGCGGTTCTCAATCTCGAACCAAAGAGTCCAAATCCGGCAAATCGTTTTGAAGGAAAACAGATTTTTTGAAAGAAGTGCCAAACATGGACTGCTTTGCAGATATGAGTCGCCACCTAAATATTTTAAAATGGGAAATTTAGGAAACCCTGACTCGGTGCCGAAAGGCCACGTGTCCGTCATCACCAAAGTTGGTTCGGGAACTTGGGTACGATTAGGGAAGGTCACATCGTGAGCACCCTCTCGCCGGCCAAAGACCGCCTCTACTAACCATGATATCGATTTTGAAAACATTGTATGCTCTTATTAGGTTATTAGCCTAGGTTACTATGTGATGCTCGCAAAGAAACAAGTATAGATGGGCCGTCTGAATTGGAACTAAACATCTCATGTTTGTTTGTGAAAGATGGTTTGCTACCCGCAGTAGGCTTAAAATCTGATTTTGCCACAATCTAGTGGGCTTAACAAACAATTGATGAATTGCTCCAATTCAGATAACTCAACCTCCACCCATGCATTCAAGGCGCTTATATCACATAAGCATTTAGCCTCATGGTAAGCATGCTATCATGGCAACACTCACACGCATGCAAGGATGCTAAAGCATAAAACTCACCGAGTACTCCAAGCCAAAACAGAAAATGATTAGAAATCATGCATGATCCTAGGTATCTGAAATGCCTAATGCAACACATGCAAGAATGCAAACTATAAAGGCTCGGCTATTCTAAATATGGCATATGAAATGCTACAACTAACACGTATTCAATTTGGAATTGAAAATACAATGCGGTTTGTATGATCTTGAGCTATATGCGTGCAAAAGCAGATGAATGATGCAAACATGTCATACTATATGCTAATTGAAGTATGCCCTATATCTAACCATTCAAAGCGGGTAAATAAAAGGGAGAAAGAAATGGGGTTGGAAGACATACATCACACTCACACACCCTTATTACATTTATGCCCTCAGAGGGTCGAATAAAAGAATAATACTGATCAAATATTACAGTCAAAATATTACAAATTTCTAATTAATTAAACAAATTAACTATGAAAGTAAAAAGCCGGCATGCAAGCCGTGGCGCCTCGCTTCAAGGATGATGTATGTTGTAGCCGCTGGGCTTGAAATCCACCGGGATGCCCCAATTAGCCTCTGTTTGTAATTTACCTTGAAACGCGCGTGCCATGCTCAGGAAAGTTGCCAACTCAATTTTGCCGCAGAGAGCGGGAAAAGGCACGCAGTGTGTATTTCACAAATGTATGCATGTCTCGATCCTCGCGCCACCAATCACGCATACCGATGCATGATGGCCGAGAATCGAATGCACAACTCAATATGGGATGAATGCAGATGAATGCTACAGCAAAACCTAACTCCATCATGGGTAATCCGGAGTGTCGGTGACTTGGGGATTGAGACCCGTTCCGTCGCTCAGAGTACGAAACGTGCCTAGTTTCCGTGCAAGACTAACTCCTATCGAACACGATGCAATATGCATGAGATGCATGAAATGCAACTAAGATACAACCTAGTATGCACAATCTTGATGCAAATGAGATGCCTCGAAATGCGCGCCTTCGGCACGCAAAACCGAGGCGATGACATAAAGGCATGAAATGCAACGATGGACTTACACCAATATGAGAGGGCTGACCACACTCACACGGGATGCCAGAATGATAAAATGAGGTGCCTCGAAATGCATGCCCACTGGCACGCAAACCGAGTCAATGATGAAATGCAAATCGGGTAAAGTAAGGCGCCTCAAAATGCGTGCCCGCGGACACGCAAACCGAGGCGATGATATGTGATGTAAAATCGGATAAAAGCGAAGTGCCTCGAAATGCGCGCCCACAGGTACGCAAACCGAGGCGATGATATGCGATGCAAAATCGGATAAAACGAAGTGCCTCGAAATGCGCGCCCATAGGCACGCAAACCGAGGCGATGATGAAATGCAAATCGGATAAAAAGTGCCTCGAAATCGTGCACGCGCACGCAAAACCGAGGCGGCGATGATGTGAAATACAAATCGGATAAAAGATTGCCTCGAAATGTGTGCACTGCACGCAAAACCGAGGCGATGATGAATGAGATGCAAATCGAAATGCGATTGCGGACACGCATACCGAACGGAGGCATACGCAATGCCAATGACATGGAAAATGCAGATTGGCTTACACTAACATGAGAGAGCCTCACCACTCACATAGGAGGTTGGATAACGGCGAAGTGCCTCGAAATGCGTGCCAGCACGCAAACCGAGGCAATGCAAAAATGATACAAATGGCATCTGAAATGCAACGATGGGCTTACACCAACATGGGAGAGCCTCACCACTCACATAGGAGGCCGTCGGATAAGCAGTGCCTCGAAATGCGTACCCGCGGGCACGCAAACCGAGGCAATGCAAAAATGATACAAATGGCATACGAAATGCAACGATGGGCTTACACCAACATGGGAGAGCCTCAGCTCACTCACATAGGAGGCCGTCGGATAAAAACGAAGTGCCTCGAAATGCGTACCCGCGGGCACGCAAACCGAGGCAATGCAAAATGATACAAATGGCATACGAAATGCAACGATGGGCTTACACCAACATGGGAGAGCCTCAGCTCACTCACATAGGAGGCCGTCGGATAAAAAACGAAGTGCCTCGAAATCGTGCAGCAGACGCAAAACCGAGGCAATGCATTAAGGCACAAAATAACGTGGGTAATGATATGCAAGCATGGTAATGAAATTTCAGCAGCTACATGAGGAAAACAGCCCGAAAACACAAACAAGCGCACCAAAGCGAAAAATGATCCCGAAATGCGATAATGTGCACCCGAAATGGCTTATGGCCACACTAAACATGCACAATTGATACATGGCAGAAAAAACAGTAGCAAGGAAGTCCCAAGAATGGCTCATTTCAGTAGCAAACATGGCCAAAATGTAGACATAGTCATGGCAACAAAATCATACAAGATTAGTGGCCAAAAGAGCATTACAAAGGAAGATGGCATATACAAACACCAAATGAACAAACTCTCTTCTACAACATGAAAGAGGGCCCAAAAATAAGCATATATGCAGTAAATGGCAGCCTCTAATTCATAAGACAAACATGCTAGAAATGGAAGGCAAAATGGAGCCAAAAGAGAGTATAACATGAGACATGTAATCTATACACCAAATGATCAAACCTTCTTCATGAAACATGTAAAGGGGGTCAAAATAAGACTAAAACCAGTAGGGGTCGAAGTCCTAAAAACAAACACAAATAGGTCGAAAATTGCATACAAAAAGTGGCACACTTGATGAAATGGTATATATAATGGCCAAATGAAGTTGAGCTATGCTACAATGTTGTAGAGGGACTCATTTTAAGCACAAAACCAGTAGGGGTCGGAGCCCCAAAAACAAACACAAATAGGTCAATTTTAGCATGCAAAAATGTGACAATCTTGATGAATATTGAAGGAACTAGTATATACAAATACCAAATGGAGTTGACCCCTTCTACAATGTTGTAGAGGGGCTCAAAATGAGCACAAAAGAAGTATGGGTCGGAGCCCCAATTCTCAACCAATTAGAGTGTAGAAAAAGATCAAGAAAAGGCCCTAAAAGTTGGTTTTAGACACTTACCCTTGAAGACTTGTCTTTCTTTGCTTTTTGGCTTGCATTTGTAGCTTCTCAACCTCTGAAATTCACTTCCTTGCTGCTGGAATCGAATTTGTGGTGGTGAGGCTAGGTGTTGGTGAAGAAATCAAACAAGACTTGGAGTTGTTTCAAGGTTTTTGGTTATGGAAATGAAGGTTTTGGCTATGGAACTCTTGAAGCCATTTTTTCTTCTCTCAAACCAGCTGGTTCGGCTCTTCATTGTGCCCAAGAGAGAGGTCCAAAAGAGGGCTAAGAAGATGGAAAATATCTAGGCCAAAATATCTAGATATTTTGAGGACAAAATATCTAGATATTTTGAGGGCAAAATCGAGATATTTTGTTCGGCCCCGAAGTGGGCATCAGAGGCCCCAGTGTCCCTCAGAATGATAAAACAGAAGCACTTGCCAAAATTGAACGAAAAACGATGCAAAACGAAAGCTCGGGGACCAGAACCGCGCGGTTCGGGAAAAAGAGAGCTGCAGACACCGAAAGCGACGTTCGGCCACGAAGTGGATATCGAAGGCCAAGTGTTCCTTAGAAGGATGAAACAGAGGTACCGCCAAAAAGAGCAAACTAATGCAAACGAGAGCTCGGGGACCAAAACCGCGTGGTTCGGGTCCGAAATGGGTGAAGCAGGAAGTGACACTCGGCCCGAAGTGGGGTTCTCGGACCCCAGTGTTCCTCAAAATGCTGAATCAAAGATGTATGCCAAAAATGAATAAACTACAATGCGAACGAGCTCGGGGACCAAAACCGTGGTTGGATTCGAAATGGGCCGTCAAGCCGGAGTGGTACTTGGGACGAAGTGGGGTTTCGGACCCCGTGTTTCTTAGCGAGGTAAAACAGAGGTTCTGCCAAGATTGATCGGAACAACAACACGAACGAAGCTCGGGGACCAAAACGCGTGGTTCGGGTTCGAAAATGGGCCGTCAAGCACGGGAGTGGTACTTGGGACGAAGTGGGGTTCTCGGACCCAGTGTTTCTTAGCGAGGTAAAACAGGTACCTGCCAAGGTTGATCAGACAACAACACGAAACGAGCGCTCGGGGACCAAAACCGCGTGGTTCGGGTTCCCGGAAATGGGCCGTCAAGCACCGGGAGTGGTACTTGGGACCGAAGTGGGGTTCTCGGACCCCAGTGTTTCTTAGCAGGGTAAAACAGAGGTACCTGCCAAGGTTGATCAGACAACAACACGAAACGAGCGCTCGGGGACCAAAACCGCGTGGTTCGGGTTCCCGGAAATGGGCCGTCAAGCACCGGGAGTGGTACTTGGGACCGAAGTGGGGTTCTCGGACCCCAGTGTTCCTAACAAGGATAAAACAGAGATGTATGCCAAAAACCGGAGAAAACAGAGATGGTTGAGCGGTCCCGAACCGAGGCACACGGCCTAACGGCTCAAAACCAGAACCGGACTCGAAGTGGGCAAAATGGCCTCGACCATGAAATGTAGCCTCTGACCATTGAGACAGACGATCTGCTAGACCTCTCTCTCCCTCGAAAGAAAAGCAGAAAAACCGAGTCCGGTTCGCAAACCGAGACAAGGCATGAGAGGGTTGAAGTCGGGAGGCGAGGCGCCTGGCGCGACTCTGAAACTTCCGAACAAGCGCGATATGCAACATCACCAAGCGCTCAATCGGTGACGTCTGAGTCTTAAGGTCGGTCAAAAATGGGGTGTCTACAGTTGCCCCTCTTTGACAGAACTCGGAAGTCATAACAATGACGGGAGTGAGTGTCAAAGCCCAGAGACGACCCATTTTTGACAAGGCCGAAGACTTAGACAATCATACAAGACAGAAAGAGATGTGTGCCCGCAGGCGGGGGGGCAAAATGCAACCGACAATGTAAGAAGCCGAGGGTAACTCAATGATCATGCAAATGCGGCAAGCTGTAATGAAACACATATTTACAATAGATGCAACAGTTTTAAGCAAGAATGCAAAGCAACAACTACATTTCATGCAGTTAAGAATGCGGAGAATCATTTAATTCTCGTCGCGTCTCACACGGAGAAGATACGATACCTGCTGATTAAATGCAGTGCTTTCGACCAAATTTCAAATGAACCATACATACAATATCGTGCCTCATCTTTAGGGGATCTTCGCTTCTTCTTGATTGAACTGCAGTACTACCTTTCTCCCCGACTATGGTTGTAGCTTTCCTATTCTCCAACAGGTGACAGACTAGGTTGATTCAAGATCTGAATTGAGGGCATATACATGCTATCTCAATCTATGGGGCCATACGATTTCAAGCCGAGGATATACCGGTATTTAAACCAGACTTTAGTCTCGAAATCGAACCTTTGTGTTCTAGGCATGAGCCATTCGAACTCTAGTTTCCACTGCCTCAGTTGGTCTCCTAGGAACTCACCGCAAACACAGGCAGGTGGCTATACCAGACCATCGGAAGTCGTTCGGGCACGACAAACACCAAAGGAATTGCACCTTTAGAGGATTTAAGGTCTCCTAGACCGGGAGTGCACAAGACAATACGATGAAATGTAAGTAAAATGCAAGTACGAAAAAAAAAACAGCGCGAATGATGATTGCACAAAATAGTGCGATGGAGGTGAAATGCACAGGACAAGACTTGGCACACAGCTTACGTAATTTTGTCTGCTTGGCACGCATCAAACACAACACTCTACTTTATCTGGGCACACTCTTTTTGGCACAAAGTTCATTTGGACACACAGCTTCATTTACGGGCACACACTCCTTTCGAGCACAGCTCCTTCTTGGGCACACAGCTCTTTCCTTCATTACGCACAGCTTTTTCAAGACACTCCTTCTTGGGCACACAAATTTCAGCACACTTTTTCTTTGGGCACACAACCATTTAGGGCACACAAATTTTTTCAAGCACACTAACTCATTTCAGCACACCTGCTTTTTCAAGCACACAGCCTTTTTGGGCACACACCATTTTTGGGCACACAATTGCTTTTTCTGCACACAAATTTCCTACAAGCACACTCCTTTTGGGCACACAATTTTTTCTAAGCACACTGCTTCCGCACAAATTGCTTTTTTTCGCACACAAATTCTTTTTCTGCACACACCATTCTGCACACATTTCTTTGGGCACACAAATTCTTTCAGCACACAAATTTCATCAGCACACACTGCTTTTTCTGCACACAAATTGCTTTTTCAGCACACAGCTCTTTTTCTGCACACTGACTTGCTTCCCGCACACACTGCTTTTTCAAGACAAATTTTTCTGCACACTCCTTTTTCAGCCACACAGCTCCTTTTTCTTTGAGTGCACAGCTCATTCTTTGGCCACACACCTTCCTGAGCACACACGGCTTTTTCAGCACACACTGCTTTTCAGCACACACTGCTTCTGCACACTGCTTTTTTGGGCACACAAATTTCTTTCAAGCACACAGCTCCTTTTTTCACAGCACATACCTTTTTCTTTGGGCACACAGCTTTCATTTTTCTGCACACAAATTCTTTTTCTGGGCACACAAATTTCGTTTTTCAGCACACACTCCTTCTTTGGGCACACAAATTTTTCTGCACACAAATTGCTTTTTTCAGCACACAAATTTCTTTGGAGCACACAAATTTTTCTAGCACACATGCTTCCTGGGCACACAATTGGCACTGGCTTTTTTCTAAGACACAAGCACACACTTCTTTGGGCACACACTCCTTTTTTCAGCACACACTCCTTTTTTCTTGGGCACACAGCTCATTTACACACAAATTCGTTTTTTCAGCACACATATTTGTTTTTGAGCACACACTTCTTCTGGCACACTGACTCCTTTTTCGTGCACACCTTTTTTTTGGGCACACAAATCATTCTTTGGGCACACAAATTCTTGAGGTGAACACATTCTGCACACTTTGAAGTCTGAACACAGCTCAAACATTTGATGTCGAACACACACTTGTTGAGGTGAACACACGGCACACTTTGAAGTCCGAACACACACTCAAACATTTGACGTCGAACACACAAATTTCATTGTTGAGGTGAACACACGCACACTTTGAAGTCTGAACACACTTTTCAAACATTTGACGCCGAACACACAAACATTGTTGGGGTGAACACACGGCACACTTTGAAGTCTGAACACACGGCTCAAATCTTTGATGTCGAACACACTCGTTGTTGAGGTGAACACACTAAGACACTTTGAAGTCTGAACACACAGCTCAAACATTTGATGTCGAACATACACTCATTGTTGAGGTGAACACACGACACTTTGAAGTCTGAACACACAGCTCAAACATTTGACGTCGAACACACACTTTCATTGTTGGGGTGAACACACGACACTTTGAAGTCTGAACACACGGCTCAAATCTCGATGTCGAACACACTCGTTGTTGAGGTGAACACACGGCACACTTTGAAGTCTGAACACACAATTTCAAACATTTGATGTCAAACACACAAATCATATCTTAAGGTGAACACGTAGCACACACTTTGTAGAAGGTTGAACACACACCCAAACTTTTGAATTTCAACACGCACTGCTTTTGATTGTGAACACGCAACCCATAACACAACTCGCTCGACCGAACACATGGCTCATAACACAAGATTCTTTTAATTTTGAACACACAAATTTCATTCTCAACAGCAGATGCATTTACGGCAGAACTTGCGTGGTTGAAACAAACTCGATGCCCGACATTTTTCCTTTTTCTTTTGCTTTTGCTTTGCGTACCAAACTCACAACTTGAGATAGGCCCCGGTTCTACTATTCACACTTATCGGGGTGGACCCCGAGGCTTTACGAAAGAACAAATTGCTTTTGCACAAATGTGGAGAACGGCACGGCACTCGGAACACAAAATGATTTTGTTTTTGAAATTGAGAGATGAGTTTTTCGACTAGGTATTGAGCCTACCACTGAACACAGCAAAACGACTCAACAAGGAAATAAAAGGCACACAACCTAGACACATCGAGTAACACTCGAAACGACTCAAAACAAGAAACGAGATAAAACAAAAAGACACGACACTCAGACGTGCACAGGGAGCCTGTTTCACCGGGTAGTGTTTCCCACCCTTTCTCATTTGTGATTCTCACATCACTCGGCCCTCAAGCTCTGTTTTTCTGAAAAAAGCCCTTTCCTCACTTTTCCTCTCATCGCACATCTCTCTATTCTTCAATCTCTCATTTTTTTAATCCCTCCCCTAGGTGGTTGATGGATAAACAGGAAGATGCGGGCTCATGCCCCTAGTATTCTGCTAGATTCTCTTTCTTGTTCACAACAGTGAGTTTCTCCCACAGAGGGACTGCGTTACAATTGGGTGTCTGCCGGATCCACGACATCGATCGATGATGCCTCATTGGGAGTTTGGACATGGTTAGATCTGCCTGGATGAGGAATGGGAATATGTTGATCCATTCCAGGTTTGTGCCGTGACTTGGCTTGATACCGTTGGTCGGAGGATGAGAGAGCTTTCTGCCCTCTTGCTGTGCCCTTCAGTTGTGCCTTTGCTGGGAGGTAGAGTGCCCTTCTTGGCAAGTATGTTGATAACGGGGAAAAAGACAGAGAACCTGACTCAAATGTGCCCCTAGTTCGTCATTTTGACCATTTTTTTTTATTTTGGTTTTCTCCTAAAAAAATTTGACCAAAATGAGAGTTAGATTAACATGCTTGTTCGATTTTTGATTTGAAATCATGCAAGTCAGGCTATGAGCACTGAAAATTTTCCTTTTTTGGGTCCAAGAAATGGCCTAGTTTTTGGAAAAGATGGAACAATTTTCGAGAAAATTAGCCAACCTCAGTAAAAATCCTCAAAAACTATTTTTGCAAATGGACACTTGCTCAACGAGCATGAAACCTACTCCTGAGATGCACAACCTCGGATCCAAAGGAAAACTGCCCCGTGCTTGAAGAGAACTGCATGGCAACGGAAAGTTGCCCCTTGTTTGAACGGCACTGCGGCATATTGAATGGCAACGGAAAGTTGCCCCTTGTTTGGATAGCACCGCAGCGCATTGTAGTCAGTCCTCAGAGCGATGATTGCAATCGAACTCGGATCTGAGAGAAGGCAAGGATGGTTAAAACCATTACATGGACACACTTGATTTTGAAGTGTTTATGGTGGACTTGTAATGAAGTTGCCTACGTATCCCAAACATGGAATCAAGCCTTACGTAGTTCGGGGTTAAGGTACACTCGGGTATTTAACCTCTCCTTTTTATGCTCTAACTTTTGCCAAGGCGCCTGTTGCAGGTTTTCGACCTTGCGAGCTTTGTTCTTCTTTCTTTTTCATTCTTTTCTTTTCATTCCTTTTTTTTCTTTTTTCTTTTTCATTTCTTTTTTTTTGCTTTTCTTTTTTTCTTCTTTTCGTGTATATATCTTTTCTTGCTCTAACTTTTGCCTGGGTCGCCCTTTCCGGGTTTTCGGCCCAGCGAGCCTCTCAAAGGGTAAAAATGTAACCAGGCCATGCCAAATGGTTACGAGATTGAAGCCCTCTATATCCGTGAGAGTGGTCATTGTATTGACTTGCAGAAAGATGCAACTTTGGCTCTTCGAGCACATCGGATATTTTTGCCCCTAGTTCGAGGTGCTTACATTCTAGCTTTGCAAGCTTCTTCGATGGTCGACCTTCTTGAATTGACTTTGGTGCCTCTTGTTCGAGGGCCGCTTCAAATCCGCCACACAGGCCTCACATTGTAGTTGACCGCTGAACATTCCGAATTCAAGTTCAAGGTTTAGAAGCAAAGGGTTGAGTCTCGAGGTGAGAGCGATCCTAGGTGCACAATCCCAAGAGCGATTCCATTACAGGTCTTCGCAGGATCACAAGAAAACATTTTTGAAAGTTTTAAGCGACAAATCGCTCGCGTTGAAGATAGTGCGAAACCAGTCTGCATCAAGCTAGGGTCCTTCTCAGTACACACGCTAACAGGAATGATTTCATTCATTAAGGGCTTAGGACGCCTCTCTTTCTCTCAATTGATCAATGTTTTGCAAATCCCGAGGACTTCCTTCCTCTACGTTTTCACCGTGATGTTCAAAGGTTTTGGAAAACTTAGGTCAATAATGACTTCAAGGCAGAAAAGCAGAGTCCTTAGTCAAATACTATCGTCTCATTCAGAACTTCCGGCAAAACTAGCACAAGGCAGAAGCAAATGCGAGAGTGTGAAAGTCACTGCTGTTTCATTCAAATCTGTTGGCACAATTGGCTCCCTGGCAGAAACAGACTCAAAACAAACAAAAAGACAAACACAAAACAAAATGGGGACGCCCGAGGTAACACCTCCCGGAATCACCCGACCTCTATACAATGGGACTGACTCGCTACAACAAGGCAGACCCTTAAGCAAAAGACTGACTCAAAACAAAGAGAAAGACTCAAAACAAAACTGACAAAACTGACTCAACACCCAAGCCAGAAATCACAAAATTAGCATACGCAGATGCTCAACATAGTGCGTGCCAAACGCCATATCTGAAATACACCAAGCGCCGCCCGCAGGTGGACCAACCCATGATCACATACTTGCAGTATCCTCGGAGTCCAACAGCTCAGCGGTGGCAGACTTTGCTGAGGTGGGTGGGAGGATAACCTCATTGTCGATCAAATCTTGCACTTCATGACGAAGGCGAAAACAACTGTCGGTCTTGTGGTCTGCTGGTGGTATCATATCTGAGGTAGCATCGTGTGTGAGAGGAGATTCTTTGGCGGTCGAGGCTCGAGGGTGTAAGATGCCCTCGTTAGCGAAATTTGAAATGCCCTAGACAGAGGCATATAGAGGGCATGAAAGACTCAGCGCCCTTGAGGTGGATACTTCAAGTCCGAGGCTTCTTGCTAGACGACTAGCGAAAGGGTCGGCAGCATTGTCTTGGCTTCGATCTTTCGGATGCAGAGTTGGGGATGGAAGGAACTGTTCTGGCATGACGGGGCCTATCCCGGTTTTCTGTCTGGCTTGAACTGCCCTCGGCTGGAGTGGAGAAAGCATCATCCACAATTTTGGCCATGACCGCAAATACTTGCTGTTTGTTCATCCCCCCGGCTTTCAAAGCCTCGGCTGCCCGCAGCAGTTGCTTGATGGGATCGGTGTCTGCCTTCGTTTTATTCTTACTTTTAGCCTCAGCTGGATCATGGGTTTGGGTCGCTGTTGACATGTCATTGCCATAGCTTAAGACAGCCTCGGGTTGGCTGAGCTCGATCACAATTCGCCCCAATAGCGGGGGCTCCTGCGGTGCAAAATTCCCGGCGTATGATGCAGCTGGCGATGAAACTGACATTCCGTAAGCCAGATCTGCCACGGACCTCTGAAGGTCACCAATCATTCCCATTAATTCAGATGTGGTGGGCTCACGAGCTTGAAACAACTGGGGCGTCCAGATCGGGTGAGCGGCAGGCGACCTAGGTGGATGTGGCACCTCAACATTGGTCTCATCCTGCAAGATGATTCCTTGGTCTATTGCGGTTGTCATAACCACAATTTCTTCCGAATTTTGCGTCATCACGAGTCTACTAACCGGGCGAGGTGATGTGGTGGTGACTAATGGATCGAGATGGATCGGATGGTGACTAACGGATCGGATGGACCGGATGGTGGTGACGGATTCGATGAACGGTGAGTTTTTTCTGTCTTGCCTCAACAAAGGAGAACACTTGGTTACTCTGATCGAGTCTCTGACTAAAAGAAAACATGACATCTCACCAATCCTGTCTGAGACATGAACATAATCAATAATCGTGTTCGACCACCGATCATCGTTCCCAAAATTATTGCCCCCAAAACTGAATCTGATACCCGCAGATATAACTGATTCCCAAAATCTCGGCCGGTGCCCGTGGGCTGATGCTCAAACTCATAAATCGATACATGCATTCCTGAGAGGCACACTCTAACAAGCACATAATGAGATAAGTGAGAGCCAAAACACCCCTATGTTGGGGTAGGGTTTCGCCCTATTTTGTCGGGAACTAGGGTTTCACTACACGCCTTGGCCGGTCTCAAACAACCTATAAACGGGTAAGCAACTTTGTCCTAGTTTGGAATGGTCACTATGGATCCGAATATGCACTAGGTCGAATGGTCAGGGTGCCCCGTAAAACCGGGTTTGTGTTCCCATCTTGGCAGAGCCAGAGCCGATCGGCCTTATGGACATGACTTGACAAGACAAGCCTCCGCAAATCGTTCGAGAATGGCATATGGCAAACACGGTGTCCTAGGCGCACCAATGCAAATGCAATGCAAAGAAACACACAAGTGTAATCAAAACAGATATCATGAGTTCGAGTCAAGTTCTCTAAATCCCAGCAGAGTCGCGAAGCAGTAACCACGCATGGGACCTCGCCATTCGGACTCGATTTTTGTTGCGGTTCTAAGTCTCGAACCAAAGAGTCCAAATCCGCAAATCGCTTTTGAAGGAAAAGCAGTTTTTGAAAGAAGTGCCAAACATGGACTTTGCGGATAACAGTCGCCACCTAAATATTTTAAAATGGGAAATTTAGGAAACCACGACTCGGTGCCAAAAGGCCACGTGTCCGTCATCACCAAAGTTGGCTCGGGAACTTGGGTACGATTAGGGAAAGGTCACATCGTGAGCACCCCTCTCGCCGGTCAAAGACCGCCTCTACTAACCATGATATCGATTTTGAAAACATTGTATGCTCTTATTCGATTATTAGCCTAGGATTACTATGTGATGCTCATGACAAACAAGTATAGATGGGCCGTTCGATGGAACAAAACATTTCATGTTTGTTTGTGAAAGATGGTTTGCTACCCAGGTAGGCTTAAAATCTGATTTTCCCACAATCTAGTGGGCTTAACAAACAATCAATGATTTGCTCCACTTCAAATAACCCAACCTCCACCCACAGGCATTCAAGGCGCTTATATCACATAAGCATTTAGCCTCATGGCAAGCATGCTATCATGGCAACACTCACATGCAAGGATGCTAAAGCATAACCACTTACCGAGTACTCCAAGCCAAAATGTAAGCTTATTAGAAATCATGCATGATCCTAAAATATCTGAGAATGCCTAATGCAACACATGCAAAAATGCAACTATAGCAGTTCGGCTATTCTAGAGATGGCATATGAAATGCTGGCTAACATGTATTCAACTTAGAATTGAAATACAAATGGGTTTGTATGATGCCGAGGGCGATGCATGTCTGAGATGAATGATGCAAACATGTCATACTGTATGCCAATTGAAATATGCCCTATATCTAACCATTCAAAGCGGGTAAATAAAAGGGAGAAAGAAATGGGGGTTGGAAGACATACATCACACTCACACACCCTTATTACAACATTGCCCTCGCGCAGAGGGTCCGAATAAATAATACTGATCGAATAAAAGAATATACAGTCAAAATATTACAAATTTCAATTAATTAACAAATTAATTATAAAAAGTAAAAGCGGCATGCAAGCCGTGGCGCCTCGCTTCGATAGATGATGTATCTGGAAATTTGCTGGCTGAAATCCACCGATGCCCTGATTAGCCTCTGTTTGCACTTTTCTCGAAATGCGCGCCGGATTCCGAAAAGTCGTTGGTCCTCGATTTTGCTGTGACAGAGAGCAGGAAAAGGGCATAGCAATGTATTTCACAAATATATGCATGCCTCCATCCTCGTGGCACCAATCACGCATACCGGTGCATGATGGCGAGAAGTCGGTGCACAACTCAATGTAGGGATGAATGTAAGTGAATGCTACAACAAAACCGAACTCCATCATGGGTAATCCGGTGTTTGCGTGACTTGGGAATTGAGACCCGTTCCGTCACTCGGAGTACGAAACGTGCCTCGTTTCCCGTGCCCGGGCTAACGCCTGTCCCGAACACGATGCAATATGCATGGTATGCATGAAATGCAGCTAATATACAACCTAGCATGCTCAATGCTATGAAAATGAGATGCCTCGAAATGCGTGTCCACGGGCACGCAAACCGAGGCGATGACGCGCGAAATGTAATGATGGACTTATACCAACATGAAGGGGCCTCACCACACTCACATAGGATGCGGAATGATAAGGATGGGGTGCCTCGAAATGCGTGCCCACTGGCACGCAAACCGAGGCAATGATGAAATATAAATCGGATAAAGCAGTGCCTCGAAATGCGTGCACGCGACACGCAAACCGGCGGCGGCATACGTAATGCAAACCGATAAAGCAGAATATCTCGAAATGCGTGCTGCACGCATAAGCAAACCGAGGCATACGCAATGCCAAGCGGATAAAGCAGTGCCTCGAAATGCGTGCACACGGCACGCAAAAAGCGAGGCGATGATGAAATGCAAATCGGATAAAGCAGCGAAGTGCCTCGAAATGCGTGCACACGGGCACGCAAACCGAGGCGGCGATGATGAATGCAAAATCGATAAAACCGATTGCCTCGAAATCGTGCTGCACCACGGAGGCGATGAGTGCCTGGAAATGCGTGCACACGGACACGCAAACCGAGGCGATGACGTGCGATGCAAAATCGGATAAAACCGAAGTGCCTCGAAATGCGTGCACACGGACACGCAAACCGAGGCGATGACGTGCGATGCAAAATCGGATAAAATCGAAGTACCTCAAAATGCGTGCAGACGGACACGCATAACCGAAATGCGTGCAATGGTGCCAGATCGAGGCGATGATGAAATACAATGAAATGGCATACGGAATGCCGCGTTGGGCTTACACCAACATGGGAGAGCCTCAGCTCACTCACATAGGAGGCCGTCGGAGAAAAACGAAGTGCCTCGAAATGCGTACCCGCGGGCACGCAAACCGAGGCAATGCAAAAATGATACAAATGGCATACGAAATGCAACGATGGGCTTACACCAACATGGGAGAGCCTCAGCTCACTCACATAGGAGGCCGTCGGAGAAAAGCAGCCTCGAAATGCGTACCAGCTGGCACGCAAACCGAGGCAATGCAAAATGATACAAATGGCATCTGAAATGCAACGATGGGCTTACACCAACATGGGAGAGCCTCACCACTCACATAGGAGGCCGTCGGATAAAAGCAGTGCCTCGAAATGCGCATGCCAGCACGCAAACCGAGGCAATGCAAAATGATACAAATGGCATCTGAAATGCAACGATGGGCTTACACCAACATGGGAGAGCCTCGGCTCACTCACATAGGAGGCCGTCGGAGAAAAGCAGTGCCTCGAAATGCGTACCACGCACGCAAACCGAGGCAATGCAAAATGATACAAATGGCATCTGAAATGCAACGATGGGCTTACACCAACATGGGAGAGCCTCACCACTCACATAGGAGGCCGTCGAGAACGGCAAACCGAGGCAATGCAAAAGGCACAAAATAACGTGGGTAATGATATGCAAGCATGGTAATGAAATTTCAGCAGCTACATGAGGAAAACAGCCCGAAAACACAACCGGCAGCGCACCCAAAGCGAAAAATGATCCCGAAATGCGATAATGTGCACCCGAAATGGCTTATGGCCACACTAAACATGCACAATTGATACATGGAAGCAAAAACAGTAGCAAGGCAGTCCCAAGAATGGCTCATTTCAGTAGCAAACATGGCCAAAATGTAGACATAGTCATGGCAACAAAATCATACAAGATTAGTGGCCAAAAGAGCATTACAAAGGAAGATGGCATATACAACACCAAATGAACAAACTCTCTTCTACAACATGAAAGAGGGCCCAAAAATAAGCATATATGCAGTAAATGGCAGCCTCTAATTCATAAGACAAACATGCTAGAAATGGAAGGCAAAATGGAGCCAAAAGAGAGTATAACATGAGACATGTAATCTATACACCAAATGACCAAACCTTCTTCATGAAACATGTAAAGGGGGTCAAAATAAGACTAAAACCAGTAGGGGTCGAAGTCCTAAAAACAAACACAAATAGGTCGAAAATTGCATACAAAAAGTGGCACACTTGATGAAATGGTATATATAATGGCCAAATGAAGTTGAGCTATGCTACAATGTTGTAGAGGGACTCATTTTAAGCATTAAAACCAGTAGGGTCGGAGCCCCAAAAACAAACACAAATAGGTCAATTTTAGCATGCAAAAATGTGACAATCTTGATGAATATTGAAGGAACTAGTATATAAAAATACCAAATGGAGTTGACCCCTTCTACAATGTTGTAGAGGGGCTCAAAATGAGCACAAAAGAAGTAGGGGTCGGAGCCCCAATTCTCAACCAATTAGAGTATAGAAAAAGATCAAGAAAAGGCCCTAAAAGTTGGTTTTAGACACTTACCCTTGAAGACTTGTCTTTCTTTGCTTTTTGGCTTTGATTTGTTGCTTCAACCTCTGAAATTCACTTCCTTGCTGCTGGAATCGAATTTGTGGTGGTGAGGCTAGGTGTTGGTGAAGAAATCAAACAAGACTTGGAGTTGTTTCAAGGTTTTTGGTTATGGAAATGAAGGTTTTGGCTATGGAACTCTTGAAGCCATTTTTTTCTTCTCTCAAACCAGCTGGTTCGGCTCTTCATTGTGCACAAGAGAGAGGTCAAAAAGAGGGCTAAGAAGATGGAAAATATCTAGGCCAAAATATCTAGATATTTTGAGGACAAAATATCTAGATATTTTGAGGGCAAAATCGAGATATTTTGTTCGGCCCCGAAGTGGGCATCAGAGGCCCCAGTGTCCCTCAGAATGATAAAACAGAAGCACTTGCCAAAATTGAACGAAAAACGATGCAAAACGAAAGCTCGGGGACCGTAACTGCGATTCGGGAAAAAAAAGAGCTCCAGACACCGAAAGCGAGGTCCGGCCACGAAGTGGATATCAGAGGCCCCAGTGTTCCTTAGAAGGATGAAACAGAGGTACCTGCCAAAAACCGGAGCAAACTAATGCAAACGAGAGCTCGGGGACCAAAACCGCGTGGTTCGGTCCCTAAATGGGTCGTGAAGCACCGAAGTGACACTCGGCCACGATGGGGTTCTGACCCTGTTCCTCAAAATGCTGAATCAAAGATGTATGCCAAAATGAATAAACAACAATGCGAACGAGCGCCGGGGACCAAAACCGCGTGGTTCGGATTCGAAATGGGCCGTCAAGCACCGGAGTGGTACTTGGGACCGGCGGGGTTTTTCGGACCCAAGTGTTTCTGAGCAGGGTAAAACAGAGGTTCTTGCCAAGATTGCTCAGACCACAACACGAAACGAGCGCCCGGGGACCAAAACCGCGTGGTTCGGGTTCGGAATGGGCCGCTACACCGGAGTGGTACTTTGGGACCGGCGGGGTTCTCGACCAAGATGTTTTAGCAGGGTAAAACAGAGGTACCGCCAAGGTTGATCGACAACAACACGAACGAGCGCCGGGGACCAAAACCGCGTGGTTCGTTCCTGAATGGGCCGTCACACCGGAGTGGTACTTGGGACCGGCGGGGTTCTCGACCCAAGTGTTTCTTAGCAGGGTAAAACAGAGGTACCTCCCAAGGTTGATCAGACAACAACACGAAACGGGCGCTCGGGGACCAAAACCGCGTGGTTCGGGTTCCCGGAAATGGGCCGTCAAGCACCGGGAGTGGTACTTGGGACCGAAGTGGGGTTCTCGACCGATGTTCCTAACAAGGATAAAACAGAGATGTATGCCAAAAACCGGAGAAAACAGAGATGGTTGAGCGGTCCCGAACCGAGGCACACGGCCTAACGGCTCCGAAAACCAGGAACCGGACTCCGAAGTGGGCAAAATGGCCTACGACCATGAAATGTAGCCTACGGCCATTGACAGACGGTCTGCTAGACCTCTCTCTCCCTCAGGAAAGAAAACAGAGAAAACCGAGTCTGGTTCGCAAACCGAGACAAGGCACAGGAGAGGGTTCGGAAGTCCGGAGGCAGGGCGCACGGCCGCGACTCTGAAACTTCCGAACAAGCGCGATATGCAACATCACCAAGCGCTCAATCGGTGACGTCTGAGTCTTAAGGTCGGTCAAAAATGGGGTGTCTACAACAACACTTCTATTTATACTAAAAAATATACCTGTTTGAGGAGATAGACACTCCTCAAGACGTCAGTTGAATGAATCAATTTGGAAGAGAATCACGTGGAAGAAAATTTCCATTCTTACAAATTTGAACATCTTTAGGTATTAGTCAATAAAGCAAAAGGTTAATGATGACATGCTATGAGAATCACGTGGAAGAAAATTTACACTCTTGCAAATTTGAACATCTTTAGGTATTAGTCAAAAGTAAAAAGAAAAGATAATTTGAATTATATCATGTATGACTTTCCACATGATAATAATTAATGTTTCCATATGCTAATATTCAATATTTCCGCACGCTAATATCTATGATACAATCAATGTTGTGTAAAAAAAATATAATTACTCTCGTGATGTATGCTATTTGTATTATATGCATTATATATATATAATGTTATATATATAATGTTCTAATCAAATATTCGCATACACAGAAAAATCTCTTTAAATAATATTTATGATGAATCTGAAAATATATGCCCTCTTTAAAATATTGTATATGTTGTAGAGATTTTAAACTAAATATATCATATCACTCCATATCAATTTTGTCAAAAACAAGACAACCCATCAATACTAAATTTGTCAAAATAATATAACTAATCAATTTGTCAAAAGATGAATAGCAATCAGCCATATTTTTCAAAAAGTGAATAGTAAAATTTTCAAAATATTTCCATTCAAATAATAGTTATAAAAAAATATATCATACAACTTATATTTTAAATAGATAATATTTTGTGTCAAATAAAGTTTTCAAATAATATTTTAGACATCATCAAAATTAAATAATATGATTAATAATTTTGATTTTAATTCTCATTGTTTTTAAACTTAGAATAAAAAAAAGATATGTTGACATGAATCTTTCACAACCGTTAATGATGTAGAGCATCCAATCCAAATTGTAGCAACTCATCATTTGAGATTAAACTCAATCAGGCTTACTCATTGAACTCATTTGAAATTTACCATCGATTAATTTGCTATCATATTAGTTAAATTTTGTACAAATATAAAATATTCCTCTTCAATCTAGTTACTTTGTCTGTTCTCATTTCTACCCATTTAAAGTTAATTTAAAGTGAATTAATGGAGTGTAGCCTTACAGGCAACGATGGATCTAGGGGGGCGACCACACCTTAAAAAATTTGGAAAATATATATGTTATACTAGAAAATTTAAAATTATAAGAGTTTGCATCCTTAAACATCTTTCGTACCGCACAGTGATAATCGTGTGTTCGACCCTACTTGCAGGCAACATCTAGGTACATCAAAGGCACATTGGAGAAGTCGAGCATCACGATCACAAATATGATTGGACCCATTGAAAAAATTTCTATGGCTAATCATCCTGTCAGCGGCTTCTACTACATAGTCGATGGTTGTCCGTAGGTATTTTTAATTCTACACTTTCTTTTTTCATTAAGTATTTTTTTGGAACAATACTGTGAGATTTTGCATCTGAATGGAATTGCAGAGTCTAGTGGTGACAATGGTGAGCTACATGGGAAAGCTGAATGTTGTCTTTGCAACAGAGAAAGGCCTCATAGATATAGAAAAGTACAAGTCATGCATTGAAAATGCCTTTCAGATGACATCGAAAGCCACTAGCCATGCTGTTTCATGGGCAAATTCTTGGGGCTTTTCCCAAATTAGGGCTGTAAAGCGAGGTAAAACGCAGCAGATGAAAAATTTCAGAATCATACCTTTTAGCAAAGCCTGAAGCGAAGAATGTCGTGGGTAAATCACATGCTTCCAGAATGTGAACAACTACCCCAGCAATGGAGTGATACTACAAAATGAGTATCACCCACACAAATCACAGTGCAAAATGGCTTGATTGTTGTTTTATGGAAGAGAGTCAGTATGGGAAAAATAAAAAACATACGTTGTTTTCTAATCCCAATATCCTATATATCATATCAGATATATATGATAATATCACATCTATCCATATTAGTTGATATGATAGATATAGATATCCTAAGTGGTTATCCAAAAAAGTTTTGAATTCAAATTCAAACTTACATGGATAAGGTCATACCACATGGGCGCCCAATTTCTAACATCTCCCACTCGCACATGAATTGGCATGACACTGCCAAATCTCTATCTCAATCTCCCCAAAAAATGAACAATCTTATACTAGCCAATGCACTAAGCGACCGCTGAGAACACCTGCATGCATGTGGGAGCTCTATACTAGAAACTCAATATGAGTCAGCATAGAGACATCAACCCAAAATGAACAGAAATAGTGTCTCATGTACCCAGACCCATCTAGCTACATCGGTCCAAAAATATCTCTAATCCCCTAAAGAGCATGTTTGACTCTCCTAGGTCCCGCATTATATTCACACCCAATCAGCATCCCATAAAGAGCGATGTGAGTTGTCGATAGTGAATATAGAGTAGAGATGTAGAACTAGATGATCTTCCCTTCACCCTCATATCATTCAATTTGAAATTGACTGCTTTCCCAGTAATGTCCCTTAAAGCCGAATCATACATGACCGTAGGCAACATACCAAAGTAGCTGAACATCAACTCCTCATCTTATGACATAGTCAAAGGTTACAAAAGGCACAAAGTGAAGTCATTTAAGAAAAAAAATGACTTTTAGGACTCACACGGTAAAGAAGCAGGGATCCATTCTTTCACCTCGCTAACGGGTCGATAAGCACATGCAGTACAAATGCATGCTATAGTGGAGCAACTCTTCCAAAGAGTGATGTTAAACTCACACACCATATAGATCTTAGTCTAGTCGCTCTTAAGCGCACAAGTCGCTTGCTAGCGTCTAACTCGAATTCTCTATTTGCTCGCCTCTCAGGCATCAAATGAGATCTCGCATCTGGCTATCCATAACAGGCACATCATGAAAAAGTGGGTACTCTCATATCCATGGTCGGTCTCTAACAAAACCTCATCTTGGCTCCAACCAAGGCGACATAGCTAGTGGATAATTTTAGCTTCTCTATTTGCTCCAAATACAATAAGCCACTAGTCTCATCCTTACTCGCTACCTAGCACTAAGGGCGATTGCTCATGTGAGTAAGCCAATCTTGCCCGCTAACATCAATTTAATTATTCTGTGTATGCTAATTCACAAACCATTGCAAAAAGTAGTAAACATAAATGTGTAATAAAAACAAATATGAATACTAAAGGCATAAATATCCAAAAAAATATGAGTTCAACTGAATACACATAAATATATCACCACCTACGTAGTCCTAAAGCCCTAACATAAGTAAGATAAACATCTCTAGCAATGGGCTTAGTCAAAGGGTCTGCAACCATGCGACTCGTAGGGAGGTGCTCCAGGATCACTTCTTTCTGCGCCACAATGTCTCTAATAAAGTTGAACCTCACATCAATGTGTTTGGTTCTGCCGTGGTATTTAGGATCCTTAGCGTAAGCAAGTGCAGCCATACTGTCACAATGGATAGTCATAGGGTCTGAAGTGTGTGTGACAACATCCAAATGCTGAAGGAATCTCCTCAACCAAACGGCTTCCTGAACGGCAGATGAACAAGCCACAAACTCAGCCTCCATAGTCTATAAGGCGATACAGGTTTGCTTCTTACTGCTCTAAGAAATAACACCATCGCTAAGCATGAAAGCATATCCTGAAGTAGACTTACGCTCATCTAAGTCTCCTCCCCAGTCAGCATCACAATAGCCAACTAGATGTAGATCTGAACTTTGGTAGCAAAGTGTGTAATCTGCAGTCCCTCTAAGATATCGTAATATCCTCTTAACTGTTTTCCAATAAGCTAGTCCTGGGTTGGATTGGTAACGACTCACCAATCCGACTGCATAACAAATGTCAAGGCGCGTACACATCATAGCATACATCAAGCTTCCAACAGCATTTGCATAGGGAACACGGGCCATCTTTTCATTCTCTTCTTGAGTTTTAGGACCCATATCAAGGCTTAGGCTCTCGCCTTTCGCAACAGGAGTGTCAATGGGTTTGCAGCTCTGCATCTGGAATCACTCTAGGATAGTCTTAATGTAGGTCTCTTGAGACAAACCAAGAGGTCTCCTAGAACGATCCCTAAGGATCTTAACACCAAGCACATAGCTCGCTTCACCCATATCTTTCATCTCAAATGTAAAGAACAACCACCTTTTAGTGGTGACAATCATCTCCTTGTCATTTCCATCCAATAGTATGTCATCTACATATAATGACAATATCATAAAAATGTCCTTGGACCGCTTAACGTACACACAGTGATCTTCATCGATCATCGTAAACCCATTAGAAACAATGGCTCGATGAAATCTCAGATTCCACTGTCTGGATGATTGCTTTAAGCCATAAATAGATCGTTGAAGCTTGCAAACTTTGCGCTCCTGACCTACTACCACAAAGCCTTCTGGTTGATCCATATAGATCTCTTCATCCAATTCTCCATTGAGAAATGCAGTCTTAACGTCCATCTGATATAGCTCTAAGTCCAACTGAGCTACTATGGCCAGGATTAGGCGAATAGAGGCAAACCTTACAACTGGTGAAAAAGGTTCCTCATAGTCCACACCCTCTTGTTGGGTGTAACCTTTTGCCACTAGGCGAGCCTTATACCTTTCTATGGAACCATCCGCTTTGCGCTTGATTTTGAGAACCCATTTGTTCCCAATAGTCTTGCGCCCTAGTGGCAAATCAACCAAGTCCCAGACATGATTTTTTTTTCATAGACTCTATTTCTTCATCCATTGCAATACTCCATTCTTTACTAGCAGGGGATGAGAAAGCCTCTTTGAGATTCTTAGGCTCCATCTCATCACTCAGAGCAATCATGAATGCTTCCCCTTTAATCTTAAAACGACGACGGGGTATAGTTCCATGTTTGCTTCTACGTAGTTGAGAATCCTGAGAATCCTCATCTATTAGATCTAATCCATGGGCAAGTAGATCGCTCCCACTGTCCCTAGGAGCTTGAGGGATTATCTCCTCATTCTTTACTAGGCTACTAGGTGCGCCTTCAAGTAGATCCTCCATCTCATAGAGTTCTACTTCTCTAGTTACCTCACCTCTGCTAGGGAAATCCTCCTCTAGGAAATCCACATCTCGTGACTCAATTTCAGTCACACTTCCATCCGGATGCTCCCCAACAAACACATAGCCCTTAGAATGCTCACTATAGCGAATGAAGATACACTTCTTTCCTCTATGGCCCAACTTCCCAAACTTATGAGAAGCGTTGTGTATGTAACCTGCCGAGCCCCAAGGCCGCAAATTGCCCAAATCAGGCTTTTTGCCAGTCCACATCTCATATGGGGTAGAAGGAACTGATTTGGAGGGCACAGTTGGGGCGTGAGGCAACGATCAACAAAGCATCTCCCCAATAAGAAATGGGAAGATTAGCTTGCGCCATCATTGATCTAACCATGTCAAGCAATGTGCGATTCCTTCTCTCCACTACAGCATTTTTTTGCGGAGTCCTAGGAATTGTCAATTGCCTGATAACTCCTTTTTCCTCATAGAGCACTTTAAATTGCTTAGATAGATACTCACGTCCTTGGTCAGTCCTTAGAGCCTTAATGCTCTTGTCTAATTTATCCTCAACCTCATTAACATACCGTCTAAAGCAATCCAATGCTTCTGACTTGTGAGAAATCAAATAGACATGACCAAAACGCGTGCAATCATCTATAAATGTGATGAAATAAGGGGCTCCATGCCTTGCCCTCACATTCATTGGTCCACATATATCAGAATGAATAAGTTGTAATGGGATAGATGCCCTTATGGCTTTCCCAAAATGGTTTCCTTGTTGTCTTTCCAGCAAGACAGTGCGCATAAGTAGGCAAAGTGACTTTAGCGAGTGGGCCTAAAAGACCTTCACTAGCCAATCTAGTCATCCTGTCTTGCCCTATGTGGCCTAATCTAGCATGCCATCTCATAGAATCATCATCACAAAAAGATGCAATATTAGAAACAGAGCCATTGGCATTTTTATTAAAACTAGAATCATCCACATCCATAACTAAAAAACCATCTGAAAGATAACCAAAACCATAAAAAATTGTTCCCAAATAAATGCTAACACCATTATTCTCAAAACAAAAGCTAAAACCAAGGCTCATCATGCTAATAACTGAAACTAAGTTTCGCCGAATATTCGGAGCATAAAGAACATCATGAAGATACAAGGTGCGCCCTCGTCGCATTTCCATCTTGTATGTGCCAATGCCAAGAACCTTCACACTGGACTCGTTCCCCATGTAAACTTTTCTGCTCCCAGCAGGTACTCGGCGATACTCAACGAACCCTAATCCGTGCCTCGCGATGTGGTCTGTTGCTCCGAAGTCTACAACCCAAAAATGAGGAGAATGAGCAATTACTGCTTGACTAGACATAAAGCATTGAATGCGAGAAATTAAGTAAGGGAGTACCTTCTTCTGCTCAGGGCAATCCCAAGCGAAGTGTCCTTCTTTGTTACAGTTAAAGCATGTCAATTTATCCTTTACCTTCTTGCCACCTCTCTTGCCCCTACGCTTGAAATTTCTAGCGCCATTGGGCTTTAGCGCAGCTGCTACTTGCTTCTTAGAGGCACCTTTTGCTTTTCCACGTTTGAATTGAGAAGTCCTACGTGAGCTCGACTCAACCACCATAGCAGAACAATTAGACTTAGCCGCCTCAAGGTGCTTAGCCTCTAGCTCCAAATGACGCAATATGTCTTCGAGTGTTTTCACACTCTCATTATGCATCATGTTCTGCTTCATCTGCTCCCAAGAATTTGGCAAAGAGTGAATCACAGCTTGTACTTGCTGCTCTTGAGTCAAATTGTGCCCAGCAACCGTAAGCTCACGTATCATGGCTGACATGACCCTCAAATGCCACTTCATCGAGTGATGCGCCCTTTTCTGATAGGAGTCAAACTTCATAGTCAACCCACGTAGCTTTGCCAAAGAGGCAATTCCAAACTTTCTCTTGAGAGCTTCCCACATCTCAAATGCAATCGGGCAATGCTCAAACTCACTAATTAAGTCATTGTGCATGCTGCTCAACATAGTAAAGTGTGCACACCGATCTTTGTTATGCCAAGTTTGAAAGACTTCAAGATCACGACGATGTTGAGCTGTATTGCCCTGCTCTGGCTCAACCATCACTTGTTTAAGTGTGGTCAACACTTCTTGCTCATTGAGGAGGTATTGGATCTTACGGCGCCATATATCATAATTGTCGTCATCCAATTTCTCTCCCTTATTTAAGTCTACCACCACTGTCTTAGCAGCCATTTCTACATACAGAGTAAACAAATGCGCAGGGGATATTAATGATAGCAACACAAAAAATTATTAAGCAGCAAAAAAAATTAAATTAAATAATGATAATATTACACGTCTCAAGATCGAAAATTTGTTATGCTCGTAATCATCTCTTGCGCCTCTAGTGATAATTATCAAAATTTAATTTAATTCCATGAGCAAAAAACAATCAATCACCCACTACTTATGGCATATACAAAGCATGATAAATTTCGTACAATAGCATCTTAATGTAAATTTACAAATAACTCATGCTATATTCATTTAATAATGGAATTCAAATAAATAAATAAAAACTAATCATGCTTCTTTAATTGCAACATATTACAAACCCTAAAAAAATATGTTGTATTCAATATTCAGATTATGCCATAATAAAATGTACATCATTCTAAAATTTTCTGGAATTTTTTTGAATTTTTCTGGAATTCTAAATAACTAATAAACACACATAAAATTAAAAATAAAAATTTCAGAATCTGATAAACTGAAACAATTATACCAATAAATAGTAAAACTTTTCAGTAGTCTACAATAAAAATTTCAACCTCAGAAAATTATTCATGCAACACCAGAAGCATTTTAGAGCATAAATAATGAATTATTATCACATAAAAAATATTTTTTATTTTCATAAAATTTTCCAAATTTTACAAAATATAGAAAATTTAATTCTGAGTCTAACAGTACCAACCACGCATAAAAAAAAATCTATAACAAATTAATTATGACCATATAACGCGATTCAGAATTTAAAACAAAACAAACAGTGCCTTAGTACCAGCAGCCAAGCCGCGGAGGAAAAACGGCGCGGCTTAGTAGGCGGCTCAGCGCACGGCGCGCGAGTATGCAGTGCGGACGGCGCGCGCGTGGACAGCGCGGTTGATGCACACGTGATGGCGCGTGGAGGCACGTGTGAAGCGCGTCTGGCGCGTGGAAGCTGGTGACGGCGTCAGATGGCGCGTGAGGTCCACACGCCGCCTTCCAGGGTGTTTTCTGGTCCAATTTCGGTACTATCGGATTCCATTTTCCAAAATAAAAACATTTATGGTCTTAAAAATGATATTTAATGAACATAAAAATAAGGTATTTTACACTCTCAATCTAATGAGAGTGGAAGTGCAGATTCATCTTCCTATTTCATTAATTTTCATAAATATAATGACACATGATTTAAAAATAAGCACGAAAATACCCATATAGGCTCTGATACCAATGTAAAGCGAGGTAAAACGCAGCGGATGAAAAATTTCAGAATCATACCTTTTAGCAGAGCCTGAAGCGAAGAATGTCGTGGGTAAATCATGTGCTTCCAGAATGTGAACAACCACCCCAGCAGTGGAGTGATACTACAAAATGAGTATCACCCACACAAATCACAGTGCAAAATGGCTTGATTGTTGTTTTATGGGAGAGAGTCAGTATGGAAAAAATAAAAAAACATATGTTGTTTTCTAATCCCAATATCCCATATATCATATCAGATATATAGAATAATATCACCTCTATCCATATCAGTTGATATGATAGATCTAGATATCCTGAGTGGTTATCCAAATAAGTTTTGAATTCAAATTCAAACTTACATGGATAAGGTTCAAAAGGTTCAAAGGGTCATGCCACATGGGCGCCCAATTTCTAACAAGGGCAAACTAGCAACTTATTTCCCAAACTAGGCCTAGTTTGGACGGAATTCCCAAACTAGACTAAAACGTGGTTGTGAACCATGCTTTCACCCTTTTTAAGACCCTCTCGCAGAAAATTTCTAAAATTGTAAAAGCGTGGTTACAAACTACACTTTTAATTAAGAAGACGTGGTTACAAACCACGTTTTTATGTTAATTTTTTTTTTCATAAAACGTGGTTCCAAACCACGCTTTTAAGTAAAAAAAAAAATTTCCCAAAAAACATGCACGCTTTTAAGTTATTTTTTATTCTTCATAAAACGTGGTATCAAACCACACTTTTTACTACCAAATTTTTTTTTCCCCTGAAAACGTGGTTGTGAACCACGCTTTAACTGTGCTATTAAACAATTTTTTTTTTTTTTTCAAAAAACGTGGTTTACGACAACGCTTTTAAGTAATTTTTTTTTTTTTTTTTTTTCTGAAAACGTGGTTTTGAACCACACTTTTACTGTGCTTTTTTTTTTTTTTTTTTTTTTTTTTTTTTTTTTTTTCAGAAAACCTGATTCAATACAGTTTTTAAATTATTCATATAAAATATCGTCTTGTTCACAACGACACTTTTACTACCGAAATGCAATTTTTAAGGAAAGCGTGACCACTCACTGTTGATTATTATTATTATTCAATCCACATTCTATAATTCGCTCAATCATCTTATAGATCTCTATATATAAATTATTCATATAAAATATCATATTAAATTTGTAATCTTAGCTATCAAATTTTATTATTTTAATATTTAAAAATCAATTATATAATTTGAAAATTATGTTTCACATCTATTATTTAAAAAAAAATGATAAAATTATATGTACGATTATCAGATCAATTTGATATTTACATAAATAATTTATACATTAAATTTTAAAAAAATAAACAGCATGCATTGTCTAAAGAGTAGTGAATTGTGTAAAAAATGTAAATTAAATATTTGCTTAATTTTTCTAATATTTTTTAAATTGTTATTTAAATATAAAATGTTAAATAAAATTTTATTTTGTTATATAATTCAAATATGATTTAAAAAAGATCAATGATGGACAAAAATAAAAACAACAAATAAAAAATTTAAAAATAAAAATTAAAAAAGAAGAAGAAAATAATGGCCTCGAGACACGCACCCTCCCAGAGAACATTTTGCGTAGTTTCGGAGAAATTTTGTCGGGGCTTTTCCCAAACTAAGCCCCTATACGAATTTATTTCCCAAACTAAGCCTACTTTTACAGATTTTTCGAAACTAAATATTTGTTGCCACGAAATATTTACATAAAACTTCACACATCATATATAAAGTATCTAATTTGCTAATTACTACTACGAACAGGAAAACAAAATAAAGGTATGGCTATAACACTTATAACACTTTAGAACGCCGTAGCTAGTTCAAACATAAGTATCCCACAAAAATAATTTGTGGAAACATTCAACATAATACAAAACATAAAATAAAGCGACGAGTACAATACTTAACAGTTACATAGACAAATATTAGACAAACCTTTCACAAACTCATTGTCGAAAGAGTTATTTTAACACACACAACATACAATTATGGATAACCTAATATAATTTAGTAGACAGATAAACGCCTAATCCTCGCTCAAATCGACAATCTCAGAGTCCGAACAATCAGAGACCTTAGGGTCAGAGGGAAGTGCAGGATCGTCCTTGATAGCCTTGATAGCCGCAACATTTGGTGCTATTCCGTTCTTCTTGGCATCCGACTTAAGTATAGATAGTTCCATATCGCGGGCTAACCTACAGCGCATTTAAGAAATCTCACGTCGAAGTCTTTCGCATAGTCGATCAACATTATCTGGATCTTCCTTTTGGATCTGAACTGAACGTGCTTTCGGCACCTTCAGTCAATTTTCCCGACATAATCTTTCCATTTACACTCGCTCTATAAATAGTGCGGGCCACTTTAGAAGTCTAGCGTCTGCTAAACCATATCCTGTTTGATTATCAGATGGATCCTCCATGAAACCACATGGATCTCGATAGTACTTGGGCATGACAAAATGTCACTTCCCAAACCTATCATGATAAGCACAAGAGGCATCTAACAAAGTAAATGGTGTTTCATCTTCAGCATCACCACTTCCCCTTCCCGTTCCTATTCCTCCGCATGAACTCTCACCTCTTTCGAAGTTCCTACCCCCTGCGAGTCCCCTTCCCATTCCTCTTCCTCGTCATGAACTCTCACCTCTGCGATTCCTACCCCCTGCCGTGAATCTATACTCCATTTGATTTTTTCTCAATAGATGAACGATAGTTTCCTAGGGTGAACTGAGTGGAAAGATTGTGTGTTTACCGTCACTCCTTCAGTCCTTTATATAGTTGTTTGTCGACACTATTGCCATGTGGTGGTATTAATGTGACTTAGATGGATTTTGAAATGTGAGGAAAAAACAAAGCATCTAAGTCGCGCTGCACAAATTCACATGCATCACTGCATGTGAGGAAAAAAGCCACAAAGTATATAATTGACAAAGTCAGAAAGTCACATGCATCACTGCATAAAGTCACATGCATCACAGTATCACTGCACAAAGTCACATGCATTACATGCATCACTACATCTAAGGAAAAAAGTCACATGCATCACTGCATCGCTGCACAAAGTCACATAGCATCTGAGGAAAAAACAAAGCATACAATTTATTACGTCTGTTAAAGTCACTGCATCACTGAGAAATGTTGGACGTATCACTGCGCCGAGCTACAATTTATTATCTTACCATAGCTACTGTGCCCATGTGAATTCTGCAATTCATAATGGGATGAGGGGATGTCAGAACAAAACAACAAAACAATTAGTCCCTTTGTGTTTAAAAAGCCACCCTATGCAGCTCCAAATCGATTCATAAACGTTGAAGATAAAATATTATAGAGTTAGAATGTATTGAAGATTAATTTGTGGTAGAGTTAGAATGAATGAGTTTTTCGATGTATAGAACTTGAAAGTGTTACAGATAAAAGCTAGCCTAGTATGCAGACAAGAACAACACCGACTTAAATCAACACATAGTTAACTTCAAATTAAATTGGTCAAATTTCTCCAATTAAATTAAATGAAATATGTAAGGTGAAAAGTGAAATTAAATATATTGTGAAGACAAAATAAATTGAATTATATTTGTAAGCGAAAAAGTGAAATTAAATTTCTAAGCGGATTTGAACTTTGCTTAAAACCTTCAGATATGCATTGAGTAGTAAATAAAAGTCGAAGTGACAACTCGTACAAAGTTGATGCATAGTTGTTCAGGTCATAAAAGTTGACGTGACAACTCTGATGCATAGTTGTTTACAATAATTTCAAACATACAGCTACCATGTGTTATGGCTTTGCAATGCTTATACATGAGTTATCAATAAGAAGAGAAATTCGTAACGAATCTTGACATATGTACTCATAAATGTAGTTATTTCATAAACTTCAGGTTCATATAACAAATAGTTGAAATACATCCGTAAGTTAGATGAACAACAACATTGTCTTACACTCCAGTAACGAAGATACGACACAACATACAAACATATATGAAAGATAAAGGTGTTTGATTTCTCATTCCTCATCTGACATGTAGTAGTCAGAGAGATATTTTTCATTGTTTAAGACATTATTACGCTCAATCCTTGCCAAATCTCATTGCTTGTTTCTGCCATTTCGGTGGCTAGTTGAAGCATGAAATGTCGACATCTCCGCATCAACATTCTGTTGTTCTCCTTCTTAATTCTGCTAACTGCTTTTTCATAGTCACTCACATTTCGTCTAGCCATGGTCAATGACGATGATGAGGTACCGGTGCCCCAGAGTTACGTAGATCATTAAACCATCTTTCTTACTCCGTTACCTTGAACGCCCATTTTGCTTGGATACCAGCATAATAATCCTTTGGACTCGAGTACTTTTCGCTCTTGTAGTCATAAGTAAATGGAGGTAGTAGCCACACTTTCGGATTTCTTTGACGGCGTGAACTTCCTACACCTGTTGAAGACATTGTTCATAAAATAAAAAAAAATTAATAATAATAGTAATTGTAGATATATTACTATTGTTATGACTTGAACAAATATCATACTGGGGGTAGCGCTATTTATAGACATCATATTGGGGGTTAACTAGATATGACCTGGTGACGATAATTGAGTTGGGGCACTATGGAAGAAGTGATACCCGTGATATTATTTTATCTTATTCATTTCATGCAATCCTGAGTACCCGTGACTTTGTGTACCTGTGATGTAGTCACGGACGTGGTTGTCAGATAAAATCATAATTATAGGTCATCATTTTCACAATGCAATCCCTTAATATTCGAGCAGTGAGTTGTCAAATTAATCAGTAATGCAGTGAGTTGTCACATCGCCATATTAAACTATTTTTTCATGATTGCTTTTTTAATACAGTAAGTAGTCACTTCAAACTGACGATTTCAGTACAAATTGATGTTTTCAAAAAATTATAAATTAAATCATAAAATGAAACAGCGGCTTTAATTTTCTTTGTTTTCAAGTAATACTGTTCATAAACAACTATGAAACAGAGTGTAACTAAATACACAACCTTCCAACTCACTTCGACCTACAAAACTATCGTTGATTTTTTCACCAAAAAAATGTTCAAAACACAAACAAAACAAAATAATAAAATGGTTACCTGATATGTAAAGAAGATTGGCACTATGACCTATATTTTATCTTTTATTTTCATAACTAAACTTCATGATCATCCCCTTTTCTCCACTTTGCATTTTCTGCTTCTTTTTGTATTTGGTAAATTACACTTCACTCATTTATATAATTGTTTATCAACACTATTGCCATGTGGTCGTATTAATATGACTTAGATGAATTTTGAAATGTGAGTAAAAAATAAAGCATCTAAGTCGCGCTGCACAAAGTCACATGCATCACTACATGTGAGGAAAAAAGTTACAAAGTATATAATTTACAAAGTCAGAAAGTCACATGCATCACTGCATCACTGAATCACTGCACAAAGTCACATGCATCACTGCATCACTGCACAAAGTCACATGCATCACATGTATCACTGCATTGCTGCAGAAAGTCACATAGCATTTGAGGAAAAAACAAAGCATACAATTTATTACGTTTGTTAAAGTCTTTGCATCACTGATGAATGTTAGATGTATTACTGCCCGAGCTACAATTTATTATCGTACCATAGCTATTGTGCCCATGTGAATTTCTGCAATTCATAGTGGGATGAGGGGGTGTCAGAACAAAACAACAAAACAATTAAACTCTTTGTGTTTAAAAAGCTACCCTATGCAGCTCCAAATAGATTCATAAACCTTAAAGATAAAATATTATAGAGTTTTAATGTATTGAAGATTAATTTGTAGTAGAGTTAGAATGAATGGGTTTTTTAATGTATAGAACCTGAAAGTGTTACAGATAAAAGCTAGCCTAGTATGCAGACAAGAACAACACTAACTTAAATCAACACATAGTTAACTTCAAATTAAATTGGTCAAATTTCTTCAATTAAATTAAATGAAATATGTAAGGTGAAAAGTGAAATTAAATATATTGTCAAGGCAAAATAAATTGAATTATATTTGTAAGCGAAAAAATGAAATTAAATTTCTAAGCGGATTTGAACTTTGCTTAAAAGTCGAAATTAAATTGCTTAAATTTCAGATATACACTGAATAGTAAATAAAAGTCGAAGTGACAACTCCTATAAAGTTCAGGTATAGTTGTTCAGGTCATAAAAGTTGACGTGACAACTCTGATGTATAGTTGTTTACAATAAGTTCAAACATACAGCTACCATGTGTACATATGCTATAAATATCGCATCATACCACAACAAAAGTTTTATAGCTATTTCGAGCAATATCATCATGAGATATACGATGGTTGATCTATAGTCAACAATGGGTCGCTATTGGGCTGTAGATGGAGATGAATTTCAATACCCATTAAATCCAAATTTACGTTACTCACATGCTGCCATCAATACCATGAGAGTTGAGTGGGAATTTCGCATAACTCGAGCAAACATTCTCGTTGAGCTATGTCGTGAAGTTAATATTAAATTTCCTTGCTGGTTAGCCATGCGTATGCCAACTGACACTCCACAGTTGTTGCAAAGGGCATTGCATCGTATCCACGACGAAGTTAATCACATGACCCAACGTTTGCAAAGGTGCAAACTAATGAAGACCGCAAATGAGCGTGCCGAAGATGGGTTAATAGATGATGCACACCAGTACTTCGCCTGGAGCATGGGTGTTATGTATGAATCTAATATTGAGATGTCATATGATGATGATAATGAATGAAATTGTTTGGATGAATGACCAAACCATTTATCTTGTAATGGATTTACAATGCTTATCCACGACTTATCAATGAAGGGAGAAATTTCAATAGTTTTTGAATAGTTCTTGTAATTCTACAAATAACAAATACCTTTGCTTTCTCTCCATTATTGTTATTCTGAAGAACGCTACTTGAATCATAAAATGAATTAGAGGCTTTGCAATGCTTATTGATGTGGAATATAATGATGATACTGAATGAACTTGGTTGCATGTATGACCAAACATTTTCATTCAGTATAATGACTTTGCAATGCTTATACATGAGTTATCAATAGGAAGAGAAATTCATAACGAATCTTGACATGTGTACTTATAAATGTAGTGATTTCATAAACTTCAGGTTCATATAACATTTTACCTAAAATACATCCGTAAGCTAGATGAACGACAACATTGTCTTACACTCCAGTAACGAAGATACGACACAACATACATACGACACAACATAGAACATTGTTTAAGACATTATTTTGCTCAATCATTGTCAATTCTCTGTTGCTTGCTTTTGCCATTTCAATGCAGTAAGTTGTCATATCGCCACAGTAAACTATTTTCTGGTGCTTGCTTTTTTAATATAGTAAGAAGTCACTTCGAACTGACGATTTCAGTACAAATTGGTGTTTGCAAAAAATTATAAATTAAATCATAAAATGAATCAGAGACTTTCATTTTCTTTGTCTTAAAGAAATACTGTTCATAAATAACTATGAAACGGAGTGCAAGTAAATACCTCCAAGTGTCTTGAAATGCCCATGAGTTAAGTTACATGAGATAAAATCGAAATTATTTTCTCAGTCGCAGACAGCACTGTGAAACACACCCACAATGAAGTAACCTCGGCCTCTCCCTCGCGCTCTGGAGAGAGGCTCAATATGGGCCTCATCCTCAATGTGGGAGATGTCAGTGAAAACTGCATTATGTGTACTCATGGTCGCGGTCGAACTAGTCCCCACAAAAGTAGGTGTATGTAGTGTGGGACTATGTGATGTACATCTATCAACCCCAACACTACAAACACCTGAACTGTCTGGTGGTGGTAACTGGGTGGGTGGGGTAACAACGTCATGCATGTATCAGGGCAGTGTCCAATCAGGGTCAACTACATAAGGTATGCCAGTAAGTTGGGTAGGATATACGTAGAGGGAATATGGAGAAATGTATGGGGTAACATCTGGTGGGGTGACTGATGTCCAAGGAGTTGATGTGGCCGGCGCTGAAGTGGAAGACATTGACGTGGGGCCTTGGTAATGTGTCTGGAGCGATTCTTGCCTTTGTGTACATCGTAGTGGCCAAAATGCAGACGATCTCCCCGATGGGCAAGCTGGATCGCCTCGTACACTTAGTCTTGGATCTCTGCAACGGCCTGCAAGGCATGCTGTCCATCACGTCTGAAAAGGGCATCCTCAACCAAGTGATATGACCTCCTACCTCCAACTACCTGAACAAAAATTTGGACGTATTAGGCTATAGTTGACTCAAAGTAAATCAATTATGATCTTAATAATTATCTGACACATACTATGATACTCACCAATGCCTCAAGATAAGGCCCAACTCCCTGATATTCGGACTCAGACAGGTGGCTCGGATTACCGACTAGTAGGCATGTATGTCGCCGATACCACAACATGTAAGGATCGGAAGAGGGGAGCACCTCATCGCTCCAGTCAGCCTGTACAATACTGTCCTGACGAGCATCTCACAACTGTATATGTCGCATATAAAATAGACTCCATTCAGTGCCAGCTCGGCCACGCCTATCAGTGACATGCAACCGTCACTCGATGTCGAACCGATCCGGCACGGACTGGACCCGACCAAATTGTCAGAGGACATGATGGGGGAGATGCCACTCAACCACGTCAAAACAAATAAGTGACACTCTCGCCATCCATATCTCCTAACCTAGTCGGTAGTAGTCGGGGAGCGTACTGAGGACCCCAGCATAAGGCTGCCAGATAAACTATAATAACGACAAGTATATTAAAATTCGCTCGTGAACTCAAAACATATACAATGAACAAGACAACTAAAATTGAGAGCAAAATTTCATACCTTGGCCTCGATCTTCCGGTCGAGCTGGTCTCTATAAATAACGACTACGTGGGTCGAGACGACCTCGTGGCCAAAGTCAACCCTCCACCGGCTACCTTGAGGTCCGGGTGGCAACTGCATGTCTGCCTCACCCATGGAAAGCTCACCAGGAGAAACCACTTGCCGCCTAGACGGGGCAATGCGAATCAATCTCTCCCACTCCCAAATCTGTAATAGTTTGAACGCAATTACAATACTGATATATGTCATACAATATGAATTGACATGTAAAAAAAATTTTACTAACCTGTAGCAAGACAAGTGGTCATCCGATCTCCTTCGCACCCACCTGAGCTGCTCGACATAGCATCCTATACAAGCATGCCAAAGCCGTGCTACCCCAGTTGTACTGGCCAATCTCGTCAATGTCTCTCAGTAGTGGTAAGTACATCAGTTTAAGCAGGTTCTGTGACTTATCAGGGAGAAGTACCCCCCAATAAGCCACAGAATATATGCTCGGGCATGCTACTGTACCAACTCATTTGGAGCATGATCTGGAAGAGGAGCAAACTGCTCGGCCAGCCACCTCACCCTCAATCTACCTGCCTGTAAGTCTGCAGGTGTAGGTGTTACTCCTAATAGCTCAGCATATAGGGTTATCCACTGCTCCCTCGTCAATGATGGGTCAACTCCAGTAACTGCTCACCCATCAATCCGTAGACCATATAGGACAGATACGTCCTGCAATGTGACAGTGGCCTCTCCGATGGGGAAATGGAATGTATGAGTCTCTGTGCGCCACCTCTCGACGAAAGCAGTGATAAGTGGGTGGTCCAGTCTAATATGCCCGATACAGTAGACACCATAGAATCCCGCACGTAGTATATACAGCAAGACTCTATGGTCCAACGAATGCTTTCACAAACCAGAATCTCGCCTAACGCGGAATGACTAGTTTAAATTATAGCATTATCACGTAATATAAAACAAAATGCAGGGTATTTTCATTATAAGCGTAAAATCCAACAAACGTTATTGCATACCAGATCCTCCCATATAATGTCGACCCGATGTGGATGACTATCACGACCCAAACCCGCCCCTGTAGGTTTAGCACCGTAACCGGCCAGTAACCCGTGGATTACCAAAGGCCTCTGTATAGATTAGCAAATAATAAGAGGCTGCGGGAGCAATAATACAAAATAGACAAGGTCCAATGAGTTGTGGTAACGTACATGGGACAGAACATTTTTAAACTTATTTATATATACATAAACATGCCAGTCTAGAGACACAATATTTACAAAGTGTACAACCCAAGACCTGTCTTACAAACATATACATAGACTAGCATGAAATACAAAAATAGCCATGGCATGAAACTTCGATCGGAACCTCCTCGGGAGGCATAACAGTTGGCTGACAAAACAAAACAGAAGGCCGTCAACTCTGGCCTTGGTCATGTTCCGGCTCACCTACATACATATAGTAAACTGTGAGCGAAAGCCCAGTGAATAATAACAGAGTAAAGAGGTTTTATGAACGATGTCCAGCATAATTTAGAATCCAGTATTTAAATCAGAACATATACAAACTTCAAAACAGAAATAGATTTAGATTCACAATCATGTTCATATCCAGATTTTGCATAAGATCATACGTGGTACACCCATTAGCTATCAGATCAGATTGGTCCAGAGACCCATATACATAGTTGGTACCAACGACCATAAAGGTCCATATCAAGTGGCCATGGTATTGTTACCCCCAGGCAAGGGCTAGATACAGATTGGCCGTGGTATTGTTACACTCGGGTGAGGGCCACGTGAACTAAGGGTGCCACAATATATTTCAGAGAATTAGACATTCATTCATAACTCATAAAATAGCATTTCAGAAAAACAGATCATATCATATCAGTCAGAAAATACTTAAAGTTAAACATAACTTTATACAATTATTACTCACGGTGGGCTTGGAGACAGATAGACAGAGCAGATTGATCAGACAGGACGTGGCACGTGACCTACACGATACACAACGGACACACGCATGAAACACACATTCTAATTGCATAAAACCTACGTCGTTCGTTCTTAGTGTGTTTCTAACCTTAAATCCTCACTATAGAGTCTTAAACATGGCCTAGGAATGCCTAGGATGGAATGAGGATGCAAAGATGTCTTGGAAAACATTTTTCAAAACTTGCTGAAAACAGGGGTCTCGCTCGAGCGTGGCTTTCTTCGCTCGAGCGAGCTTGTCAAAACAGAGGGGTCACTCGAGCGTAGATTCCTTCGCTCGAGCGGTCTGAAAAAAATGCAAAAGTACTGGTCGTTGGAATTTTACGCTCGATGCTCGCTCGAGCGTAAGACGCATCTCTTCGCTCGAGCGTAGATCTCGTCGCTCGAGCGTGCTTCTGCGTGCACCAAAAATTTGAGAGCTTGCAATTTACGCTCGAGCCACCATTCCTTCACTCGAGCGAAACTCTGAACAAATGATGGTCGCTCGAGCGTGGAATCCTTCGCTCGAGCGAGGAAGCCAAATTCTGGAATTTCCAGATTTGCCTCCCAAGCTCAAACCAAGCATTCAACACCTCAAACCTCGACCTCTTGGGCCCAATTTCTGGAAAAACACTTTAAACTCATAGTATAACATGCTTTGAAGATCAATTTATGAAATCAAAGCCCAAGGGTGAGTCAATTAAATACAATTTCAAATAAAACTCCAAGAACGTGATGAACACATAACATGCAAGTGTTCTAATGAATTCAATGTTCCAAAAAATGTAACCAAATGCAAGATTAAACTCAAAATTATGATGAACTCATGGACCATAACTAGAATGTGGTCTTGTATGTAAGAATTTCCATGAAAACACTTCAAATGGTTATGATATGAACATTCATGCATGAATTAAGCTTAAATTCAACATGTTTGAGCTAATTCTAGACTTAGCTAAGTAATTTCACATGAACTATGCAAGAACTAACTCAATTCACAATTAAGAAGGTAATTCTCCTACCTTAAGTCTTCAATTCCAAGCCTAGAAGCTCAAATATGCACACAATTCTTCAATTCTTCCAAGTTCAAGCTAAAAATCTCTTGTTGAAAACAAGCCTCTCACACTCTCACTCTTTCTCACGTTTTTCCCTCTAGGAAGATGAATAAGTGATGCCTCAAACTCTTATGCCTCAAGACTAGGTGTTTGCCTAGAATAATCCACTTAGTGGCAATTAGGTCAATAAGCCAAACTAATGTGATTCAACATTAATTAATCTAATTTAATCATACCGAATGAAATTTAAATTAAATCTACCATAAAATCATATAAATTCTCATTAGCACATAACACTAATCAATTTCGGAATCGGGCGCCGATAAGGCTTTCAAATCGCAATTCGAAGTCAGAACATGAACAAATCGTTTTATGGCAAACAGATAAAAACATAAAGATAATGCAATGCATATGCAAATTAATCCCAGATTCCTTCTAAATTACTATTAGACATGTTTAATCATGTTTTAGCATTAATCGGAGGTCAGGGTTATTGCAGTCTTCCCCCCTTAAAAGAGTTTGGTCCCCAAACTCGAATTATCTTCGTTCTGAATCAACATTGGGTCCAACGGGAACAAATCTAGATATCTTTTCATCATGTCTTCCTTGGTTTCCCAAGTTGCATAGGTTCCTCCGTGGTTTTGCCAATCCACCTTTACCAACGGTATCTCTTTGTTTCTCAATCTCTTGATCCTGCGGTTCACAATTTGGATAGGTCTTTCCTTGTAGGTGTAATCATCTTTCAAAAGCACATGTGTCGGTTCAATGATGTGGAGTGGATCCCTCAAATATTCCCGAAGCATCGATACATGAAAGACATTGTGCATATGTTCCATTACAGGAGGTAAGGCTATTTGATACGACACCGGATTGATCTTTTCAAGAATTTCATAAGGTGCAATGTACCTTGGCGCCAATTTGTCCTTAACACCAAATCGGGTTTGACCCTTCATCGGGGTCACCTTTATAAACACGTGGTCTCCAACTTCATGTTCTCTCTCTCTTCTCTGAACATCGGCATAGCTTTTCTGCTGACTCTGTGCAGTTTTCAGACGCTGCTGTATCAGTTTCACTTTCTTGGTTATTTCTTGCACAAGTTCTGGTCCCAACAAAGGTCTATCACCTACTTTAGCCCAACATATCAGAGAACGACACTTTCTTCCATACAAAGCCTCGTAAGGAGCCATTCCAATGCTTGAATGGTAACTGTTGTTGTACACAAATTCAGCTAATGGCAAGTAGGTCTCCCAATTTCCTTGGAAGTCTAACACACACGTTCTGAGCATATCCTCCAGAGTTTGGTTCGTTAGATTCGGTTTGGCCATCATGCGTGGGTGATAGGCCTAGTCGATCTCAGTTTAGTTCCCAAAGCCTGTTGCAAACTCTGCCAAAACCTCGATACAAACTTTGAGTCCCTGTCAGACACAATAGATACTGGCACTCCATGCAATCTCACAATTTCAGTCATATAGATATTGGCCAATTTATCAGCATTATAGATAGTTTTGACAGGCAGAAAATGGGCAGACTTAGTTAGACGGTCAACTATAACCTAGATAGAGTCCATACCTCGAGAAGAATGAGGCAATCCCATAATGAAGTCCATGGTGATGTGCTCCCATTTCCATTTCGGTATTGGGAGCGGTTGTAGCAAGCCAGCGGGTCGTTGATGTTCCGCTTTAACCTGTTGGCAATGTAGACATCTAGCCACAAAGTCTGCAATACTCTTTTTCATCCCAGGCCACCAAAAATTTTGTTTCAAATTATGATACATCTTCATGTTCCCCGGATGCATAGCAAATTTACTACTATGAGCTTCAGTCATAATACGTTTCCTCAAATCATAACAATTGGGCACACAAAGACGGTTCTGAAATTTCAGCACATCATTCTCAAACACAAATCCCGGCCTTGGCTTTGAGTCAAATTCCTCCATGATCTTTTTCAGATATTCATCTTCACACTGTTTCTGTTTGATCTCGTCAAGAATTGTAGGTTGAGCGACAATAGCAGTTAACAGCCCATCTTGTTCAAGATCAGTCAACAATTCTCTTCGGTTGGATAACAGGCATGACAAACTTCCCATTGATTTTCGACTCAAGGCATCTGCTACGGTATTAGCCTTTCCTAGGTGATACAAGATTTGCAAATCATAGTCCTTGATTAGTTCCAACCATCGCCTCTGTCTCATGTTCAATTCTTTTTGGATGAAGAAATATTTCAAACTTTTATGGTCTGTATAAACCTCACAAGTTACCCCATACAAATAGTGACGCCATATTTTCAAAGCAAACACCACGGCTGCCAATTCAAGATCGTGTGTTGGGTAATTCTGTTCATGAGGTCAGAGTTGTCTAGAAGCATAGGCAATCACCTTTCCGTTTTCCATTGGTACACACCCTAAACCTTTGTAGGAAGCATTACTGTACACTTGAAGCCCATCAGTACCATTAGGCAAAATTAAAATTAGTGCAGTCACTAACCTGGTTTTCAACTCTTGGAAAGCTGCTTCTCTTTGTTCATTCCAGTCAAATGGCACATTTTTCTGAGTTAATTGAGTCAATTGCAAGGCAAGCTTGGAGAAGTCTTTCACAAATCTCCGGTAGTAACTTGCAAGTCCCAAAAAACTTCAAACTTCTGTTACATTTGTCGGTCTAGGCCAATCCATGACAGCTTCAATTTTCTGAGGGTCAACAGAAACCCTATCCTTGTTGATAACATGTCCCAAAAACGCTACACTGTCAAGCCAGAATTCACACTTGGATAATTTAGCATACAATTTATTTTCTCTCAAAATCTGCAAGGTGGTTCTTAGATGGTTCTCATGTTCCTCCCTGTCTTTAGAATAAATCAAAATGTCATCAATAAATACAACAATGAAGTCATCCAGATATGATTTAAACACCCTATTCATAAGATCCATGAAAGCTGCAGGTGCATTGGTCATCCCAAACGGCATTACTAAAAATTCATAATGTCCATATCTGGTTCGGAATGCAGTTTTCTCTATGTCCTCAGCTCTAACTTTTAATTGATGATACCCGGACCTGAGGTCAATTTTGGAAAACACTTGGGCACCCTGAAGTTGATCAAACAAGTCATCTATTCGGGGCAGAGGGTATTTATTCTTGATAGTTACTTTGTTCAGTTCTCAGTAGTCTATACACAGTCTTAAAGATCCATCATTCTTTTTGACAAACAAGACCGGAGCACCCCAAGGTGAAGTACTTGGACGGATAAATTTCTTATCTAACAGTTCCTGAAGTTGGGTTTTCAACTCCTTCAATTCAGAGGTAGACATTCTATAGGGAGTTTTGGAAATAGGTTGTGTCCCCGGAAATACCTCAACAGTGAATTCAATCTCTCTGTCAACTAAGTCCCCAAGTAAGTCAGTTGGAAACACATCGGAAAATTCACAAACAACAGGGATTGTTTCTACAGTAGTACTGTCAGATGGTGCAGTCAGTATACAACACAGATAACCCCTACATCTCTTCCTAAGGAGTTGTACAGCTTTCATAGCCAAAATCAAATATGGGAGAGGAACTACCCCATTCCCAATAAAAGTAAATTCAGGCATCCCCGGTGGTCTAAACACAACAGTTTTATTTGTACAGTCAATGGTAGCACAGTTTTTAGTCAACCAGTCCATCCCCAAAATACAATCAAAATGATTAATGTCCAAGGGCAATAAATCCACATATAACATCATATCGCTAATCATAACATCACATGCTGGATGAACATGAGTACACATCATAGAACCCCCAGACGGTGTAGACACAGACAACACATAGGTCATAAGTTCTAATGGTCTAGTCAATTTTCGGGAAAAAGCATGCGATACAAAGGAATGCGTAGAACCAGAATCTATCAGTACACATGCATTTTGAGAACATATAGAGAGTGTATCTGACACCACAGTATAGGTGTTCGGTACGTCACCAGGCACTAAGGCAAACACTCTCCCTTGCCTCAACATTTCATTATTTGCATTCCCTCTAGCATCGGTCCTTGCATTTGATCTTGCCGCGGAAACAGACCCGGTGGAACTTGTCATAGAACGGTTAACCTCGTTGGATTTCATCGGGCAATCCCTCACCATGTGGCCAGTCTTGCCACAACGATAACACGCACCTGATGCTCGATAACAAGTACCCCTGTGCTTCTTTCCGCAGTCGGGGCAGTTTGGAGTAGATCCGCTACTTTGGCTAGAGCTACTGGAGTATCCTGTATTGTGCCTCTTCGAAACTGACCGGCCCTTCTTGAAACTAAATCTGGTCCTCTCTCCTCTCCACTCTGTTGTTGGTGTTGTAGTTTGTTTCTTGGCTGCTATTGTGGCTTCTGCCATCAATGCCCTGTCAAGTACCTCCATATAAGTAGGTAGTTTTAGAACACCCACTCGGTCAAATATTTCCAGATCCAGTCCTCCCTCAAACTTTCGCGCCTTCTTGTAGTCGGTATCCACCATATGTGGAGCAAAACGTGCCAGTTCGTTAGCTTCATACTCCGCTACAGCCATTCTTCCCTGTTTAAGTTCTTGAAATTCAGACACTTTTCGATCCCTGAAACATTGGAGAAAGTACTTGTCGTAGAAAATAGCATTAAACTGTGCCCATGTCATATTCCCGTTCCCATTTCGAATCAGTAACCACCACCTGCGGACTTCATCTTTCAAAGTGTAGGTGGCTAGGAGAACTTTCTGAGTTTCAGAACAAGGAAATACTTCATACAATTTTTCCATCTAAAGAAACCACGTTTTAGCTTTCAAAGGTTCAATTCCACCATAGAACGTTGGTGGTTTCATTTTCATGAATTTCTGTGTCAAATTGATGATGTCATTATTATCTGCCTCGGCTTGTGCCGGTGCAGGCGGAGGGGCCAAAGGTTATTGTCTCTGTTGTTGTGTCAAGGCTTCAGTCAATGTCGCTAACATTTGTTCCATTTGGCCCATGCGAGCCTCAGAAGATTCACTTTCACCACTTCCCCTTGCATTCTCCATCTTACTATCCAGACATCAAATGATAATAAACGCAGGCATAATTTTATTTGTTTCCTTCAATTCATGTGAGTCAAAAGTACATTCAGTTTTCATATTCAGTTACATTACCACACACTCACACATGCAGATGGAATGCCCCTAACTCTTACTAGGACACCCTAAGCTAATACGGACCTGTGTGTGCGGTAGAACACGTGCTCTGATACCACTCTGTCACGACCCAAACCCGCCCCTGTAGGTTTAGCACCGTAACCGGCCAGTAACCCGTGGATTACCAAAGGCCTCTATACAGATTAGCAAATAATAAGGGGCTGCGGGAGCAATAATACAAAATAGACAAGGTCCAATAAGTTGTGATAACGTGCATGGGACAGAACATTTTTAAACTTATTTATATATACATAAACACGCCAGTCTAGAGACACAATATTTACAAAGTGTACAACCCAAGACCTGTCTTACAAACATATACATAGACTAGCACAAAATACAAAAACAGCCACGGCATGAAACTTCGATCGAAACCTCCTCGGGAGGCACAACGGTTGGCTGACAAAACAGAACAGAAGGCCGTCAACTCTGGCCTTGGTCATGTGCCGACTCACCTACATACATATAGTAAACTGTGAGCAAAAGCCTAGTGAAAAATAACAAAGTAAAGGGGTTTTATGAACGATGTCCAACATAATTTAGAATCCAGTATTTAAATCAGAACATGTACAGACTTCAGAACAGAAATAGATTTAGATTCACAATCATGTTCATATCTAGATTTTGCATAAGATCATACGCGGTACACCCATTAGCTATCAGATCAGATTGGTCCAGAGACCCATATACATAGTTGGTACCAACGATCATAAAGGTCCATATCTTGCGCGCAAGTGGCCATGGTATTGTTACCCCCAGGCAAGGGCCAGATACAGATTGGCCACGGTATTGTTACCCCCGGGCGAGGGCCAGATACAGATTGGCCGCGGTATTGTTACCCCCGGGCGAGGGCCACGTGAACTAAGGGTGCCACAATACATTTCAAAAAATTGGACATTCATTCATAACTCATAAAATAGCATTTCAGAAAAACAAATCATACCACATCAGTCAGAAAATACTTAAAGTTAAACATAACTTTATAGAATTATTACTCATAGTGGGCTCGGAGACAGATAGACAGAGCAGATTGATCAGACAGGACGTGGCACGTGACCTACACGATACACAACGGACACACGCATGAAACACACATTCTAATTGCAAAAAACCTACGTCGTTGGTTCTTAGTGTGTTTCTAACCTTAAATCCTCACTATAGAGTCTTAAACATGGCCTAGGAATGCCTAGGATGGAATGATGATGCAAAGATATCTTGGAAAACATTTTTCAAAACTTGCTGAAAACAGGGGTCTCGCTTGAGCGTGGCTTTCTTCGCTCGAGCGAGCTTGTCAAAACAGAGGGGTCGTTAGAGCATAGATTCCTTCGCTCGAGCGGTCTGAAAAAAATACAAAAGTAGTGGTTGTTGGAATTTTACGCTCGATGCTCGCTCGAGCGTGAGACACAGCTCTTCGCTCGAGCGTAGATCTCGTCGCTCGAGCGTGCTTTTGCGTGCACCAAAAATCTGAGAGCTTGCAATTTACGCTCGAGCCACCATTCCTTCGCTCGAGTGAAACTCTGAACAAACGATGGTCGCTCAAGCGTAGAATCCTTTGCTCGAGCGAGGAAGCCAAATTCTGGAATTTCTAGATTTGCCTCCCAAGCTCAAACCAAGCATTCAACACCTCAAACCTCGACCTCTTGGGCCCAATTGCTGGAAAAAACACTTTAAACTCATAGTATAACATGCTTTGAAGATCAATTTATGAAATCAAAGCCTAAGGGTGAGTCAATTAAATACAATTTCAAATAAAACTCCAAGAACGTGATGAACACATAACATGCAAGTGTTCTAATGAATTCAATGTTCCAAAAAATGTAACCAAATGCAAGATTAAACTCAAAATTATGATGAACTCATGGACCATAACTAGAATGTGGTCTTGCATGTAAGAATTTCCATGAAAACACTTCAAATTGTTATGATATGAACATGCATGCATGAATTAAGCTTAAATTCAACATGTTTGAGCTAATTCTAGACTTAGCTAAGTAATTTCACCTGAACCATGCAAGAACTAACTCAATTCACAATTAAGAAGGTAATTCTCCTACCTTAAGTCTTCAATTCCAAGCCTAGAAGCTCAAATATGCACACAATTCTTCAATTCTTCCAAGTTCAAGCTAAAAATCTCTTGTTGAAAACAAGCCTCTCACACTCTCACTCTTTCTCACGTTTTTCCCTCTAGGAAGATGAATAAGTGATGCCTCAAACTCTTATGCCTCAAGACTAGGTGTTTGCCTAGAATAATCCACTTAGTGGCAATTAGGTCAATAAGCCAAACTAATGTGATTCAACATTAATTAATTTAATTTAATCATACCGAATGAAATTTAAATTAAATCTACCATAAAATCATATAAATTCTTATTAGCACATAACACTAATCAATTTCGGAATCGGGCGCCGATAAGGCTTTCAAATCGCAATTTGAAGTCAGAACATGAACATATCGTTTTATGGCAAACAGATAAAAGCACAAAGATAATGTAATGCATATGCGAATTAATCCCAGATTCCTTCTAAATTACTGTTAGGCATATTTAATCATATTTTAGCATTAATCGGAGGTCGGGGTTATTACAATGACTGAACAGTGGGACCTTATCAGGTAGATGTGCCATGAAGCCTGTACAAGTGAAATAGTAGATCATAACAATAAAAGTCTCATTTAATCATAACAGGAAAACTGTAATTGTTCTATAAATTACGATTTGTAAAAGAAAAGTATACTCAACTATTTCAAAATTTAAATTTGTGTGATACTATATATGGAAGCAATTCACTAAAATGTAATTAATTTTTATTTCAAAAAAACTCTATTGGTTAACTGTAATTTAACTATAACAATTAAACTATAATTATTCCATAATTTATGATTTTTAAATATATATATATTTGTATTTTAAGATTTAAAATTATGTGTCATTAAATAGGATAAACAATTCAACAGAACCTACCGTTATCTACGCTATAACTAATATAGAAATCTTTTCCAAAATAATTTTAGGGTCTCAGTTACATAAGCTTAATAATGACCATAAACATTGTGTAGTAACATGTGGATAGTTTTCCTACATAAATATTTGCCAAAAAATTGAATGACAATTTTTTTTTTTTTTTCCAATAATAGGTTGATGATTACATTTATGGCATATTTGACAAAACTTAATTATTGATTTTGTAATGCTAAAAGTTTCAATAAAGTATAAATTTTTTAAATTACGTAAATGTATTCATAAATTGTAAATGTGAAAAATGCTTGCAGCATTCGAAAATATTAAATTTATTCATAAATATTAAATTTTCAAATGGTGGAAGAACTATGTGATTAAGTATAGAATTTTATAATACACATTTTCAATCAAGTACACAATAAAAAACTTAGGCCTATGTGGTACAGTTAAATGTTTTTGCATACATATTTAGTTTAATTTATTTGTTTAGTATGTTAAATAAAAAAAATTAATATAAAACAATTACAATATATAAAGACTTAAAAATTAGAAATAATCTATTACAAATAAAGAATGATCTATTTGAATGTACGACCCCGTTTACAAATAAAGAATTAAAAAATAAAGAATTAAATGATCCATTACAAATAAAGAATTTAAAAATGATCTATTACAATATGTAAGTATTACATAGTCTTCATCGACCAAGTCGCGCTGGACATATTCGCCTGTCATGACCTGTCTGCTGGCACTCACTGCAACAAGTGGTCAAACGCCTATTTGATATATCCATTTCATTCGGAATACGAGACATAGATGTACGACCCCGTTTTACTTCTCGCAGACGAAGTACATTAGGCATTAAGGTCCACTGCGGATCATCCCAATAATCTTGATGCGGTATTGGATTGAATTTAGTTTCCTAAACCCTCATGTATACAGGAAGCCTATATATTGGATCAACGTACTCGAATGGATTGTCACCGCATTCAGACATTACAGCAAGCATATGGGAACATGGATAGTGTCTTATCTCATATTTCCCACAACTGCACGTAGGTTGATTCATCCACACAATCTATGTATTGCGACCTCGTCCATGGCGAAAAGATATTTGCATCTCAAATAGGTGGCGGGGCCTATCAGACAATATTGATACAAACTAATCAAGTTCATATTTTTAGGTGTAATTAACTTAAGAACATAATAAGAACAATTTAGTTTACATTACAAACTAACTTGTCATACGATATCAACTGGAAAGTATTTCCCCTTGCGATGCCCTCCTCGATAGTTTTTTGCATCTCTCTAGGGTATTGGAACTCATTCCGTACATCTATTTTAGCTTGGGCTCCCATCTTGTCAAAATATTTTACGAGCCGTTGAAATGTAAATTCAACCATAGTTGAGATAGGTAAGTTCCTTGCACCTTTCAAGACGCTGTTGAAGCACTCTGCATCATTGCTGGTCAATACCCCCCCACCGATATCTACCGTCATACGCAAGGGCCCACTCCACATGATTCATCTTGTGGACCCAATCGATGGCATCTTGGTTAATTGCTTGTATCTGCTCTAAGTAAGCATTACACTTTCATCGTTGATGAGCAATCCCTACTTTCCATAGAAGTTGTTTCAGTTCCTTATTTTTGAACTTTGTGTTAAAGTTACTACAAACATGTCGAAGGCAGTGCAGATGATATCCAACAAATTGGAGTGAGGGATTCAGCCAATGCCGCCTCACAGTAGCTAAAATACTCTCAGCTTGATCAGATATCAAGGTCACTCCCTGTTGGTTCGTGACAATATGTTCCTTGATATTTGAAATGAAGAACGACCAAGACTCCAAACTCTCCTTGTCGACAACAACGAATGCAAGTGGTAATACTTTGCCATTGGTAGTGACAATCATTGCTACAAGCAACACACCAGTGTATTTACCGTATAAGAATGTACCATCTATGGTTATAACAGGCCTACAATATCTGAAGCCATCGATGACGGGTTTGAAAGACCAAAAAACAAAGTGGAAGATGGGCATAATGGTTGTGCCTCCGATATATCTATGCCTCCGTTGAACGATGGTACCATGATTAGATGTCTGTAATACATGCATGAATTTAGGCAACTGCCTATATGATTCATCCCAATCCCTGAATACCATTCTAATTGCCTTTGCCCTTGCATGCCACGCCTTCTTGTATGATATACTATAGTTTATGGTCTTTTTGATATCTTTGATGACATTCTTAATTGACATATCAGGTTCATTCTGCATATGACAATCAAATATGAGTTGGATTATTTTAGTGTGAACACTATAAACAAACAAATATGTATATATATGTAAACATTTATTTTTTATACTCACCGCAACTTGTTCCAAAAGATAAGAAGCAATGTAACTGGAGCTAATATTAGTGTGGTCCCTGTTCATTTGTGGGTATAAACAATGGTGAGGACCCCTGTACTGCTTTATTTCAAAAAGACCATGTTTCCTACTAAGAGATGCACGCAACCACCATCTGCAATCATGCTTGCAAGCAGACACCCAAAGGTCTCGCTTGGAGTCAACCACTTTATACTCTCAATTATTTGTTGCATGGTACAATTTCACAGCATGTACAAGTTGCTTCTTATCAACGAAAACCATCCCTTTGTCAAACTCTGGATTTTCAGCGTTCCAGATCCGGTTATGGGGAACGACATCACGGCTACTCATGTAAAAATCACCACCCATGTGAATGTTCTCATAAAAAAGGATTTCGGGTCTAGGTGGAATGGGGGCATTGTCAAGGTCAACGCGATCGTCGGCATCATCTTCTTCATCATCATCTGATCCGCCCAATAAATTTTCTTCATCACACATTTCATTCTCATCATCGTCTAGGGCGACATCAGCACTGTACATGTCCTTGTCAGCAAACTGCACATAGTTCACTGTTTTAGCCATATTACCAGCAACTTCAACTGGAGTGGTATGATGGCTGCAGGTGGGCACATCTTCTGTGTTATTGTGAAATTCATAATCATCTCCACCACGTGAACTTGATTCTACACCATGGCCCTCAAATGTCTGTTGTGTGTAGCCCACTGCATAACATTGATCTGATTCATACATAGGAGACTGAAATGCTGTCGTGTCAATCCCATGTGCAAGCAATGTAGTGAACGGACGAGAATCCATCTGTGTCATATTCGGGACATTGTGTACAACCTCTTTATCAATGTACACTTCCAAACAATTTGGTGGTTGGAAACTTGCACCGATACTTAATACGGTGTTCAACGTCTCATCGTCATTGATCGGTAATATCTTGTATTTGCTGATTGCTTGTCACTGGCGATAAGGATATCTACATTTGAAGTTCAATCAGACACTTTCCCCATAACTTGCCACCTTGGACATGAACATCTCCTCCAAATTGCTAAGCGTGGTGCCAAGTTGCACCCCATATATCCCTTTCGGCTCAGCATCATATGACACACCTTCATCGGGATCCCGAATTATGTTTCCCCCCCAATAGAAGATAATTGGAACAGTCTCCATATACTTGCTTCAATGAAACAAAAAACGTTAAAATTTCAACAATATACTTATATTGGATTTTACTTCTAAAAGTCGAATTATATGAATTTTAACTCATTCAATTACAATTACTTGTGAGGCAAAAACTTTATTTAAGTAATCAGCAATTGTAATCCAACAATCATTAGTGATTTTTTAATTAAAATATGAGTTAAAATAATTATTATGTTTTAGATTTTTTAGCTTTTTAAGAAAAAAGCTTGCAACACATAAAGAATATTGGTTTATTTTGACATAACTATCCATGGAACTCCTGTGTTCTGCTTTTTCCATTATTTATTACGATTAACATCATGCTATTGTGCACGGCAAATGTACATTTTTCTTTTTCCATGTTTCTTCTTCTTTGTTTTGGTAATATTTTAGTGTTGATTTGATTTTTGTAAATTAACATGCTTTTATTTTTGTGTTGGTTATTTGAATTTGTTTAGGTGGATACTTGGTGAAAGGAAGTTGTGGGAGTCAAAAGACAATTTATATATTCCTATAAGTGACATTTATATCATCATGGACTTTGTTCACTTAATTTTTCCGGCAACTTTTTCAACATCGTCAACAATTTTCACTTTGTCCTTATTACCAAACAAGACTTTACCTTGAATGTAATACTTTATACCCCTTTGAAATAAACTTGACCATACTAGATCACAAACTATCCTAACCATCCATTTAAATATTACCATGCACCTCACATAGTGGATAAACTCTCTCTCCTTCCCTGTCTCTTTCGCCATTGAAACCTACCTATTTCCTGCTACAGCCTAACGCCATCAAAACCCACGCTGCCTCTACAATCATCCTCCCCTCCCCCTTGCCTCATAACCCATCGCCACCCTCTAAATGCATTGTTACATTTTGAAAACCTGGTTCCATTTCTTTTGGTAAAAATACTTCACTCAAAAAATAACTTTTGGAAAGTTTCTTTCATGTAAGACTACTCATCTAGATAGTCTATTTCTCTTCACATGGAAACTTGGGAATAATCATCAATTATCTTCAATAAGATAGTCAATTTGATGGGTAATAGCCTTCCCCATTGGATTAAGCATCCTTGTAATAATATAAATTTATTAAAATGCTTAAAATACATCAAACGAGTGGAGCCATCCAAGCACTACCATTAATTTAATTTTATTTATTTAAAAAAAGCCCTAATTAATTTTATAATATGGTAACTTTTGTATATGATTAAGTCACTATGCGACATCAAAACATTTCTTTTTGAGGTTGGATATGTTTTGTTCATATGTTCCTTTTTGAATTCATACACATGTATAGATGTCCTATACTAAAATGTTTATTGAATTTGAAACAAAAGAAATTTTGAATCACATTGCAGCAATAACTTCAGATTTTGAATAAGTCTAAGAACACAAAAATGGTTATAGAACTGTACACAAAATGTATATAGATGGATAAAATTTTTCAAAATACTAACAAACTCTATAAATTTTTTTGCGTATATATGTATTTGTATTCAATTTTATGATCAATTTTGTTTGTTTATAACAAAACTCTAAGATTTTTAGCTAGTGACCCATTTTGATTTACAAGATTTGTAAAGGGGCAATTCTAAAGATTACAGTCATGGCAGAGTTTAGAGAAAGATAAGATATATGCACGCACCTTATTGAGTTATGATTTGAATCCATAACACTCGAATTATAATAGAATTATTTTATTTTATATTTTTATCAGCATAATAAAACAACCTTACCATTGCGGCAATGGCCTCCCTCCCTCAATATGATCAATTTCTAAAAGGCATTGACTCCAAATAAATAAATAAATAATATAATATAATAACTCTACACAACCCTTAATTTGGGCAATGATTTAATCGTACGCATGTAAGTAGGAGCAATTTAAAAAACACTTATTTTGTTTTATTTTGATAAATCTTGATCTATTTTTTAGTATTTTGGTAAAGTAGACAGATATATATCACACATTTAATTTCTATTTTTTTAGTATTTTTATTTAATAAATAGCATCATGTATTACTAATTTTGAATCTTAAAATATTATGAAGATTCTCGTTTTATTTTTCTCTTCATATAATTTTAAAACAACTTCATTCTATCAAGTATTGTTTTTATTCAGTGAGATTGGACAAAATTGGACAAGTCATATAAAAATCTTAAATAATAGTGTAAGTTTTGTATGAAATTATTATTATTTTCATTGAGTTGAAATAACTCGACTGATTTGGACAATATCAAATAGAGGTTTCAAACATTGTTCTTAATTTTTTGAAACTAGTGATCCAATTCTTGAGATTTATGGACAATTAAGGAGAAATTAATTTTATTTGCTCAAACTTGTGCCATTAGGGACCTTAATGACAAAGTCATTTCCTATGTGAAATGGTAACCCTCGTCCACTTTTTAGAAGTCATAGAGGCTTTGTTATGAAATTCAAACAAAAAGCTCAATTTGGCTTGTTTTGAAAAGTAAGAAAAAAGTTTAATTTATTTACTCTTTTTTTTTTAAACATACAAAAAAAAAATAAAAATAGAGAGATAATATAATCAAAATAAACCAAGAAATTAATTTTTTTTTATGTTGTCAAAAGAGGTTTGTGCCTTGGCTTATGGGCTTATGTTGGTGGTTAAATCTATGTAGCAAATTTTGGATACTAATTCATGTCAATCTATTGGGCCATCCGCAGCAATTATTTGGTATTATAAAACACAGGCTTAGCCATCTAAGTGCCATTTTTTTTTTCTTTTCTTCTTACATAGGAAATTTCTATGGACTATTAATTAGAATGTTTTAAGACTCTCTTTTTATGCATATATTAAATTTTTTAAAACTGGTGATCCAATTCTTGAGATTTATGGACAATTAAAGAGAAGTTAATTTTATTTGCTCAAACTTGTGCAATTAGGGACCTTAATGATAAAGTTATTTCCTATGTGAAATGATAACCCTCGTCCACTTTTTAGAGGTCATAGAGGCTTTGTTATGAAATTCAAACAAATAGCTCATTTTGGCTTGTTTTGAAAAGTAAGAAAAAAAATTAATTTATTTACTCTTTTTTTTTTTTTTTTTTTAAACATACAACAAAAAAATAGAGAGATAATATAATCAAAATAAACTAATAAATTAATTTTTTTCATGTTCTCAAAAGAGGTTTGTGCCTTGGCTTATGGGCTTATGTTGGTGGTTAAATCTATGTAGTAAATTTTGGATACTAATCCATGTCAATCTATTGGGCCATCCGTAGCAATTATTTGGTATTATGAAACACATGCTTAGCCATCAAAGTGCCATTTTTTTTTTTCTTTTCTTCTTACCTAGGAAATTTCTATGGACTATTAATTAGAATGTTTTAAGACTCTCTTTTGATGCATTGTCTATAATTTTAAATTTAGTCGAGGTGTCTATAAATTGACTTAGATACTCAGTTATAAAAGATAAAAATAAAAATTTTGAAAGTTAATAATTATGAGTTGTAATTTTATATTATTTCTAGTAAAGTATGGTGATATTTGAAATCAACTTCTTTTTGTATTTCCAATCATGAGTCGTTTCAAATAGGGCTGCAATTCATGAACAAGCTCCACTGAGCTTGTTAAGGGCTCGGCTCGGTTCGTCAAGCTTGACTCGTTTATTTTTATTTAAACAATATAAATAACATTAAAAAAAATTTATCGAGCCGAACCGAGTCAAACTTGAGGTTCATTAATATTAATGAGGTCTCATTATGTGTTAAAAATTAGGTATGCTCATTTCAGGTCTCAAGTTGAACTCTCATTATGTGTTATCAATTTCTTGAGGTCATGTTTGTAGGTATTATTTGAGATTTGTCCGATCTACATGGAAGGGACGTTTGGTGTGGATTCTAAGATTAGTCGAGAAATACGTAAACTGATTCAGACATCCGACTATCATAAAAATATAAAGCTTAATTGAATAAACATAATCCAGACGTATAGGGAATAAGTCAATTGGATAGTTCAAGCGGGTAAAAATTCTCGAGAATGAGTCATTTTATAAATAAAAAATTTTAATTTTTTCAAACATAATTTTTAAACAAAATTTTTTTATTTATATAAAATGTTTTGGTAATAGCATTTTTGAGGACGACTTGAAAGGCCTCTTTTGGCAAAGAGGTTAAAAGTCATTTTTTAACTTTTAATTTTTTTTGGGTCACATCTTTTCTCTACTTTTGTACACGTTTTCCAAAAAAGTTTTTTTTTAAAAAAAATAAAAAATTTGCTTTTAACATATTTCCTAAAACAACTCAAAAAAATTGTTTGTACTAGTTATAGTGGCCTAATGATGTAGCTTAACAGATAAGCGAAAGAATAAGAAGATTTAACCATATAGACAAGATTAACAAGCCAAAAAAAAAAAATTCAATTCAACAACTATAGACAGGATTCACAATTCACAATGCAAAAAATATAGATAGGATTCACAATTCAAAACCCTAATTTCTGAAACCCTAACCCTATTTCTGATTTCACAATTCAAAGCCCTAACCCTAATTTATGATTTCACATTCAATTTAAAACCCTAGAAAATTTTCACAATTCAAAACCCTAACCCTAATTTATGATTTCACATTCAATTGAAAACCCCAGAAAATTTTCACAATTCAAAACCACAACATTTTACCAATTCAAAACCACAATTTCAATTCACAAAGCCTATTCTACCCACATTGATATCAATTTCAATTCACAACATTTTCACATTCACAAACCCTATTCTACCAACATTTTCATCAATTCACAACATTTTCTCATTCATAAACCCTATTCTACCCACATTATACCTACATTGCACCCATATTCACATTCTCACAAACATAATAAACACATAAAATTCAAATGAGACAGAGAGAGACAGGCGCCATACCAGCGAGAGAGCATTACAGACGGAGAGAGAGAGTCTGAGAGCAGAGAGAGAGAGAGCGAGAGCAAAGAATGAGAGAGAGAGATCGAAAAAACCTAAGTGTAAGCGTGGTTGCAAATGACGGGGCTGGGGGAGTTTTATATAACTTTTAAAAGCGTGGTTATCATCCACGCTTTATCAAAAAAATTTGGTTAAAAGCGTGGTTGTGATCAACGCTTTCTTCCCTCAATAGTAAAAACGTGGTTCACAACCACGTTTTCAGGGAAAAAAAATTTAACTTAAAAGCGTGGTTTGAAACCACGTTTTATGAAGAAAAAAAAAAACTTAAAAGCGTGCACGTTTTTTGGGAAATTTTTTTTTTTACTTAAAAGCGTGGTTTGGAACCATGTTTTATGAAAAAAAAAATTAACTTAAAAGCGTGGTTTGTAACCACGCTTTTACGATTTTACAAATTTTCCGCAATAGGGGCTTAAAAACGGTGAAAGCGTGGTTCACAACCACGTTTTAGCCTAGTTTGGGAATTCCGTCCAAACTAAGCCTAGTTTGGGAAATAAGTTGCTATTTTGCCTTAATTTGGGAAAAGGCCCCAAATTCTTAGGACCAATTCTCTGAAAAAATACCATATCTCATTTGCACTTTTTTTTCTTGATTATAGTATGATTCAACAATACATATATATGTTGAACTATATGTGTGTATGCAATTTCTGTCAATTTATTTTTGAACAGTGAGATATGTTTTTACGTGTGTGTAGACAGAATATGAATATGATGAAAATAATGGATGGTGATGTGATGATCATTTTCGTATCATCAATGGCCTTGTTTGGGAAAGGCTATAATCATCTTTTTAGGTTAAAATTCACAAAAAGACAAAATAGATTAAAATAGCCAATAAAACAAAATATCACATCAAACCTATAATCATTTCATTTTTTCTCTCACAAACATCACATCCAATTACAAAAAAATCCAACCATCTTCCCAAACACAAAATTTTTAGCCTACTAAAATAGTCAAAAAACTAAAATAGCCAATTTCCCAAACAAGGCCAATATCTACTCTCGCTACACTCTTTCTAATCCTCTCCCTCCCTCTCTTATTGTATACATATATGTATATTTATGTTTCTTTTTGTTTACAAAGTTTCTACTTTTTTTGTAATAAATTTTTTATTTGGTTCAATTACAAAGTTTCATTACATTAATCTTTATGAGGAAAATAAGAAAGGGAAAATTAGTAATACCTTACATAAAAGACGTTCATATTAGATATAATCCATGTAAAAAAGTCTTTAAAATTGAAGTCCGTCAATTTTAAAATTTTGCTGAGTGAGGTGCACGTTCCATCATTTTTTAAATTTTTTTCTCCAACTCCTCCATCATAACTCTTTCTTATTCCACCCAACAACCTAGTTGATGCAAACCCTAGCCATTGGAACCACCCAGAACTTTCAAGCCCTGCTCATGGAGATCCCACACCACCTTTTCTAGTACTGCAAATTTTTGTTAGGTGCAAGTATTAGTTGTGTTGGACGGAAGTATATTATTGACGTAGTTGGAAGATGATAGGAGAGGAGTGGGAAAGTGGGTAAGAGAGGGGTTTGAAATGGAAGTGGAGGACGAGAGACGACAGAGAAGACTTAGCCCTCGTTTGGCATGGGTTACTAGGTTATAATAGTCGAAAAAAGACAAAATAGGCTAAAATGTCAATAACACAAAATAACATACTAAAACCATAATTATTTTATTTTTTCTCTTACAAAAGTCAAAAAATCAAAAAATCCAACCAAAACGAGGCTTTTAGCCACAGGCTAAATTAGTCAAAAAGTCAAAAATCCAACTCACTTCTCAAACGAAGCCTTAGGGAAAGTAGAGGAGTGATTGTCAGTGGTAATACAAGAATTACAGGAAAAGAAGAAGAAGAAGAAGAAGATGAGGTTATTTTTGTAAATTAAATGTAATTTCCACCCTTTTGTATATAATTATTGAGTTAATTACCTAAAAATCATTTTCACAAATGTTATGGTAGCGTAAGTCCTATTTAAGATTTTTTGAACCAACAAGTCATATTTAGTAAAATCGAGAATATTATCTGTTTTTCCTAATTTTTAAAATTAAAAATATTATCAATTTTGCATAGTAATGTTCTACATAATTGTTTCACTAACTGAAAAAAAAAAAAAAAAAAAGAGTTTGAAATTAAATGTTTTTATCCTCTTACTTATTAGTTTGATTCAACTATCCAATAAAATTGAGAACTCATCAGTTTTTCATTTTTAAAGGTTTTTTTTTTTTTTTTAAAGTTTTGCATATCAATGTTCCATCATCATACTCCTTTATGGACACAAAAATTTCAGTTTTACACAAAAAAATAATTCAGTTTTTTCAATTTTTTCAAAAAAAAAAAAAGTTTTTTTTTTTTTTTTTTTTGCACATAATTGTTTTTTCAATTTGAAAATTAATATTTTAAAGTTTTGAAAATTAAAATAAATGTCAAATTATCAGATTGCTTTATAGATAATCATAAATGATGAACAATTATTATTTAAAGGGCAATTTCGATTATTAAAAATTTAATGGGATTTGAATGTCTAAAAAATCTTAATTAATAGAGTATAAGTTCATAAATTAAAACTTGTGTGTAAATGTTCCAATATTATTTGAGGTGTAATTCCAAAAAATAATAATAATAATTTGTAAATATGAGCCCCAAATACCAATGTTACGTTATTTTCTTACAAAATAAAAAATTTATGATAAATTACACTGGCAACCTTGGTGTGTAACAATAAAATCATACTGCCGTTCTTCTTACTTTCTAAAATGGGCCTAACTTCCCTCCAGTCTCAGTTCAGATTAGAGGGTGTTGTTGGGTCCGTAAGAGCCCACTACGAATCTCATTTTGATAAATCAAACTGTGCAATATGTATAACTTGTTGAGTACTATATGCCTATAAAAAATCACATTGATCGGATATCGATAGCTACGTGATCAAATCAGTTTTGTATAAAACAAAATGGATAGTGAAAAAATAAACGGTTAACAGAAAACTGATATGATGAGTTAGCAATCGATATCCGATCAACGTAATTGTTTACAAGTATATAGTACTCGACGAGTTCTACATATTGAACAGTTCAGATTATCAAAACGAGACCCGTGATGGGCCCCACGGGCCCAATAACACCCTCTAATCCGATCTGAGACTGGAGGGAAGCCATTGACTGCTAAAATAACACTGGCATCCCAGGACATACAAGAGCGCTTAGGTCTGTTTTGGGAAGTTTCTATTTTAAATTAAAATTAAAAAGATTATTATGAAAAAAATTATTTTTATTTTTAGATTAAGTTTTTTTCATGTTCATATCTCAACATGAGAGAATTTGAGGAGTTTTGGAGTCTGCCACACGTCTTGTTTTGATGATCTAAATTGTTCATTTTTTTAGGATTCGTTAAATAGAATATTCATGTAAAAAATTAAGATGATCGAATATCGGTAGTTATATGTTTGAATCATATTTGTTTCATTTTTTTAAAGAAAATATGATTCAAACATATAGTTACTGATATCCAATTATCTTAATTTTTTACATGAATATTCTATTCACCGGGTCTAAAAAAGTGAATTGTTCGGATCATCAAAATCGGTTCCAAAATGAATCTACCAAACCCAAACGCTACCTCAGGTTGAGAAGCCAAACCCTTTATTTTATACACATCTTTTTGTAAAAATTTAAAAGGTACTAAAAAATTCAATTCCCAAAACAATCCTTGTGTTATGTTTGGTTTAAGGATTTATGAAGAGATTTGAAAAGGGAAAGAAAAATGTGAGTGAAATTCACCTATTTTCATATTTTTTTTTCTTTTTTTCTTTTTTTAAATTTCTTTCTAAATTCATGAACCAAATACAATCCAATATCTTGATAAAATACTTATAATATCCTTATTTGGTTTACCTTATTTCACCGCCAAAATAGTTTACATCTTACTACTAGAGGAGTCATTCGTCAGTCTCGGTCAAGTTCGGATTGGGTCGACACTATATAATAAAGAATTTTATATTTGTCCAAGTTCGGCCCGGCCCTTACATTGGGCCTCTATTTCTATCTAAGTTTGGCCTAAAAAATAATTATAAATCCCAAACTTACCCATCGAGTTGTATGTTAAATTTTTTTTAAAAACATTTCATAATTAAATTCAATCACATTATGTTTCTTAAATAAATATACTGATATCATTATAAATTAAAAGATTTGTTAAATAAATTTAATCAAATATCATCACAAATGTGAGTTTTAATAAAATCAACAAAAATAAAGTGTAGATCTCAACAGCAAAAAAAATATTTTAATATATTATAATTAATTAATTTAATAGCAAATCGGGTCGGGCTGTGTTGAAAGTATAAATTTGAAACCCAATCCATTAATATATTGAGCTGAAAATATTAACTCAACTCAACCTTATAATCTAAATTAATTTTTTCAAGGGGTTGACTTTCGTTCGATGTGATTGGATTGAAGAGTCTTTATTAGGCCCATGGAGGTTCATCATGGGTCTCGTTTGATAATCGACTGTTCAATGTGTACAACTTGTCAAATACTATATGCCAATAAAAAATCGTATTGATCGGATATCGATAGTTATTTCATCGGATCAGATTTCTGTCAACCGTTTATTTTTTCACTGTTCATTTTTTTTATTATAGAAAACTGATATGATCACATAACTATCGATATTTGATCAATATCATAATTTATAAATATATAATACTCGATAAGTTCTATACATTAAACGATTCAGATTATCAAAACAAAACTTAGGAGTTGTTTGGAATGTCCTAAATAAATACATTTTTTGTCTTTTTGGACTAAAAAACTGAGGAAAAAAATATGAATATTTGGGTTAACTTTTTGACTTTTTATGAAAAAATTTATATTAAAAAATTATATAAATTAGTGTGTAGGAAAAAATTAAGATTGAAAGTTGTGCAGCTGTAATTTTTTACTTTTAATAAATAATAATAATTTTTTAACTTTTTAAATAATTTTTTAATTTTTTAATTTTTTTTCAACTCGTAAAACTTGACATTATAGTAAACTCTCACAAGCGCAAGAATATCCTCCCATCTGTAGGAATGGAAGGAAAGCCAAACTCTTCTTTCAAATTCTAAAAAAAAAAGATTGAATCGAACGAAATGAATGAGCCAACGGGCCGATGGCGCTTGAATCCTCTAGACTGTTTCGCTGAAGTGATTGGCTGGAGCGGTTTCACTGTTGAGTAACCAAGATTGGAGATCAATTGCTCACCAAAAGCAGCGTCGTTTAGTAGTAATCAAAGAAAAATCTGTTTTGAGAGAGAGAGAGAGGGGGGAACTCTCGCTGAGGAGTTGCCGCCTTGCTCCGCCGCCGCCGACGAGGAGTGGTTGCATTGGGATTCAAGAAGCTGTTATTGAAAAGATTCAACAGGTTCATACTCCAAACTTGTATCAATTTTAGTAGCTTCTAAAATTACAGAGATTTCAAACTTGTATTCGACCATCTCTCTCAATTTCAGAGATTTGGGATGGGTTACTCTAAAATTAATTGCTTGTTGTTTTCTGTTCTGTTTTGGTCTGAAATCAAACCAAAACAAATTGGGTCATCAATTTGCTATTTCTCGAAATCTTTTGAATTTAGCTGTGTTTTTCATGTTGATGTGAATTATGTGCAATTACAAGGACTGAATGAGAATTGTTCGCTGCCCAACTTGCTGGCCACAAACACTGTTTTAACTCTTTCTCTTTCTCTTTCACTCCTTCATCTCTCTGCTTCACAACACACCCTAGAGTTCAAATCACCATATCTCTACACAGCCCGATGACCAAAACACCAAACCCCTTTAACAAATCTAAATTCCTATACATGTATGTATATATGTTTTTTATATCGTTATTCAATAGTTTTTTTTTTCCCTTCTAATTTTGGGTTTCTTTGATATTACAGTGAATGCTTATGGGTTATGGTGGGTTAAGGTTTTGGAATTATGGAGGCATATTTGAGGTTGCTGGTGATTGTCCATCCAGTTAGCTTGTTCAGAGCATTTTAAAGGTCCATTTTTTGTTGTTGGTCTTGTAGTTTTTCTCTTTTGTATCTTAATGACTTACATTTGATATGTGTGAGTTGTTTTGTTTATATTCCTGGGAGCTCAAGCTAGGCTGGTTTATACAATCGAATTGAGACAAGCAAAGCTCAAGTTGCCCAACTGCTTGTGGTATTTTTACAATAGAAAGAAATATATGCTAGACATAGAGATTGAAAAAGAAACACTAAACACTTTTGAAAAATAGCATCTATCCCATGAACAATAACAATCAGTCTTCCCTAATCCAACTATCCTTGATTTTTTGACACCACTTGACATCCCTACATAATTTGAAACAACATACCATTACTTTGAATAAGTCAAAGACCACTAACTTTGGACTTACAAAAAATAAATATAGACAATGTTTGAATTCGATTCCCAACACTGCTATCTAAGCCGAGCTTAGCCACAATTCTCTGTTGAGCTTGAGCACAACTAATTTTCATCGTGCACAGCTACTCAACTTGGCTTGACTCAATGACAGCCCAACCATGTGATCCTACATGATGCATAAGATCAGGCCACGTGAGCCTAGAACCCCCAATATAGCAAAAATGCATAACATTAATAGTTAGGGTCCATTACATTAGTAGGGTTGGCTAGCCTAACATGTACTCGTGAACTCGCCAAAATCCAAATTGCACCCACTTAGAACCCACCCAAAGAATATTTGTCTTTGAATATTTGAGAAAATTCCAATTCATTCTCTTATTTAAACTATTTATGTGATTTTGTTTCATGCAACTGACATGAGATTGGGCTAATTATATTTGACAACCCTTCGAATCATAGTTTACAGATAGGATTGGTATTTGTAAGACACCCAAAATGGGATTATTTTTGAAATATATAATTTGGGCACTTGATTTTTGTGATCATATGTTTATTTACTTTCAACAGTGTAGACAATCATATTCTGCAACAGCCTTGGGGGCAACATAGAGAATGATACAAGACTTGGGCATTGCCTTACGAAGTATGTCCTTTGCTTTTAGTTAGCCTCAACTTTAATGCAAAATTGGTGATTTGTTTTTGTTTTTTTGTGTGTGTGTGTGTGTGTAAAAACTACTCAGCAAATTTGAAAGCAGAATCTGGGTGGTTATTTCATCTATTCTCCAATGCAAAACAGAGAGCTCCTACTGCATATGCATAGTATGTAATATGTATAAACTATGTTAGATGGTAATATTAAAGTGGCATATTGATGTAAGAAGCATGGACGCTTCTAAGAATGTGTCATGTCGTGTCGAGCTGTGCTTTGTCGAACACCAACATGACATTACTCATCGGATATTTCTTGACACTTGGTGCACACACATGATCAACTATTGTTTAAAATTTTCTAGAACACTTGGGGAACATATGTGTATTGTTTAGATACAAATAAAACACATTAGAAGTTTGATTACAACAATTTGGAATTCAATGATAAAGAAAAACAATGCACATGTATACCTATTCTCTTCTTTTAGACTTCATAAATTAGTCTTACATTGCATTTTTTTATTGTTTTTGAATTAAATATTCATATACATGATATATAATAATTTCTTATCCTTATGGTTGACATATAATAAATATATAAAAGTATACGTGCCACTTCTTATATATTGACTTCCGTGAAGGACCATCTATGATTAATTAGTCCCACTACAATGAACTTTACCGTGGATTTTGCATGAAGAATATGTTGAAGAATTTGATTTTGCTGTTGGTTACATTAATGGAGTGTTAATCTCATCAAAAACCCTGTACTAGGAGCCTGCTCATATATCAAAAGCTTTTGTATCAAATATTAGTGGCATGTTTTCCCAACCATAATTTAATGTCCTCAGCCATTGTGTAAACTCAGTATGCCTGTAAAAAGAATGAGTAACAAATTCTTTCATCATATTCCCTAGTTTTTGGAATTGTTTGTCAAGTGTCCAACAATTATGTGACCTGATCATGGACAAGATTGTTCTTGTTTCTCCTTAAAATAGGGAAATGACACATAATAAAGATGCTGATTGGTTATGGACTTTCTTGTGTTGAAGTACGATAAATTTTAGTTGAGTCATGTGTCTGCTTGCATCTTCCATGTCAAAATATGAAATGAAAGTGAAGCATACATACTGGTTGTCTTACAATTGTTGTGTTAGAATCACAACGTACATTATCATAACTTTGCAAATCATATTCTAGTGTTAAAAATCAACAATTGACACTACATTTTTTAATATTAAACATTGTAAGTTTTCTGAATAAAACTGTATATTAGTCTTGAATTCATTGAACAAAGAATACATACATCATTTATATAGAGTACCACTAATTCCTAATCCTACATAAATACATTACTGAGATATATAGAAGTCTAATAGATATAGGACACTTATTCCTAATCCTAGGAGAACACATATTCTCACACCCCCGCTCAAACTCAAGGTGTTTTAGCAGAAAACACTGAGAGTTTGTCAAGAAAAAACCGAAACCGAGCAGTGGTGTGAGTCTTAGTGAAGAAGTCAACAAGTTGTAGAGCCGAAGAGACAAAAGGAAGCGAGATAAAGCCAGACAGCAGATGCTGACGGACGAAGTGACAATCAATCTCAATATGCTTTGTCCGTTCATGGAAGACAGTGTTATGAGCAATTTGAATAGCACTTTGGTTGTCACAATAGAGAGAGGTCGGGGAAGATTAAGGGACGCCCAACTCAGATAAGAGATTATGAAGCCATACAATTTCAGCAGTAGCTTGAGCCATAGCACGATACTCAGCTTCGGCAGTAGAACGGGCAACAACAGTCTGTTTCTTGCTTTTCCAAGAAATTAGGGAATCGCGAAGAAACATACAGAAACGAGAAGTAGATTTACGATCATTAACATCACCAGCCTAATCAACATCAGCATAAGCCACCAAGTCTAAAGAAGAAGTAGAAGAGAACAGCAAGCCCTGAAAGATAGTACTGCGAAGATAGCGAAGAATCCAAAGCAAAGCAACCCAATGTGTAGAGCGTGGGGCAGAAACAAACTGACTAATCACATGGACAACATAGGAAAGATCAGGGCGAGTAATTGTCAGATAGACTAAGCAACCCACAAGCTCGTGATATAACATAGGATCATCTAGAGGAACCCCATCAGTAGTGTTGAGCTTTACATTAAGCTCAATGGAGGTATCAGACAGCCTAGTGTCAGTAAGTCTAGCACGATGGATAACCTCGTTAGCATACTTAGCCTCGGACAAAAAGTAACCCTTGGGAGAAGAAGCCACCTCAATGCCAAGAAAATACCGCAATGGTCCCAGATCCTTCATTTCGAAGGTGCGGAAGAGATGCTGCTTGACCTCAGAGATAGCAGAAGAGTCAGAGACAGTGATGATCATATCATCTACATATAGTAAGAGAGCAACAAAACCAGCTGAGGTACGTCTTAGAAATAAAGCAGAGTCGGAAGCAGAAGGATGAAACCCAAGCTCGGTAACAGTAGTCTGAAAGCGATCATACCAAGCACGAGGAGACTGCTTCAAACCATATAGAGCGCGCCGAAGACGATAGACTTGGCCAGAGGAATGGTGAAGACTAGGGGGAGGGCACATGTAAACCTTCTCAGTGAGATGGCCATTAAGAAAAGCATTCATAACATCCATCTGATAAAGAGGCCAAGAACGAACAGCAGCGACATAAATCAAAGTACGGACGGTAGTCATCTTGGCAACAGGAGCAAATGTCTCCTCATAATAAATACCATACTCCTGGGAGAAACCTTTGGCCACCAGACGAGTTTTGTAGCGCTCAAGAGAACTATCAGAATGAGTCTTGACTTTGTAGACCCATTTGCAACCAACCAGATTCTTACCAGCAAGTAAAGGAACCAACTCTCAAGTACTAGTTTTCTGTAGAGCAAACAACTCATCCTCCATAGCTTGAACCCAATGAGGATCCTGACAGGCCTCCTTGTATGACTGAGATTCTGCAAAAGAGTGAATAGCAGACAAAAAGGTACGATAAGAAGCAGAAAAACAAGTATTAGCCCAACCCAACCTTCTTGGAGGATGACGCACTCGAGGAGGATATTGGTGTGCAGCAGGATCAGAGTCGTCAGAAGCAGGAGGATCAGCAGCAGGGGTAGAGACAACTAGTAGAGGAGGAGCCTTGCGACGAGAATAAACTAACAACGGAGGAGAAGAAGGAGGAGAAGGCGAAGGAGGAGAAGTAGTCAGAGGTGAAGCAAGAGGAGAAGATGGAATAAGTTCAGGAGGAACTGTGGATATGTACTCATCAGATGGGACCTCAGAAAGAAATGGATCAATATGAACCAAATGCTCTTTGGAAACTGGGGCGGTGAAAGGTGGAAGCTGAAAGTAAGATAGACGTTCGAGAAAGGCAACATGGCGGGAGACATAAAGGCGACGAGAAGCAAGGTCATAACAGCGATAACCTTTCTGAGTGAGACTATATCCCAAAAAAACACATAGGACAGACCGGACACTAAGTTTAGTCCTATCTTTACGGGGTAAAAGGACAATACACGCAGACCCAAACACACGAAGGAGGGAGTAATTAGGAAGTTGAGAAAAGAGAGCCTCATAAGGAGACCGACTAGAAATAAGGGGGGTAGGCATACGGTTGAGAAGAAAAGTAGCAATAAGAACTGCCTCACCCCAAAATGGAGCTGGAACAGAGGCAGAGAGAAGAAGAGACCTAGCTGTCTCAAGAAGATGACGGTGTTTACGCTCAGCTCGGCCATTTTGGGCAGGTGTATCAGTACAAGAAGTTTGGTGAATGGTACCCAAGTTGGCCAGATATTCACAAAATTCAGTTTTAAAGTATTCCCCACCCAAGTCAGACCGCAACAATTTAATAGTAGATCCAAACTGTGTAGTGATCATAGACTGGAAAGTACAATATATCTGGTAGAAGTCAGACTTATGAGTCATAAGATAAACCCACGTGTAACGGGTGCAATCATCAACAAAAGACACATAGTATACTGAACCCCCTTTAGTAAGAACAGGAGAGGGTCCCCAGACATCAGTATGCACAAGAGAGAAAGAAGAAACAGAAATAGATGTACTTTTATTAAAAGGTAAAGCTGACATTTTGACAAGTTTACACCCCCGACATTCATCAATTTGACTAGGAGAAACTTTACCCAACAATCTTGACTGAGCTAAAGATCGTAAGCGGTTAACAGACAGATGACCGAGATGAGAATGCCATAAGTAAAACTGACTCGACTGAGAATCTAATTAAAACGAGGAAAGTGCAGCTGGAGAGGTGGATAAGGGGAGATGCAAGCTTTCAACCACATAGAGATCTCCAATTCTATGGCCGGTCCCAATCTGCTTCTTGGACACCCGATCCTGCACACAACAGACAGAAGAAGAAAAGATAACATCAAAACCAGACGCATCAAGTTGACTGATAGATAACAAACTGACAGATAACTGAGGATCATAAAAAACAGAAGGAATAGTAACAACAAACATGACAGAGGGTAAGACAGATCCAACAGATAGAACAGATATACCAGATCCATTAGCAGTATTAATAGTAATAGGAATGAGTGGGGGAATCCAATTTTGAAGTAAGGAAAGGTGAGGAGTCATATGATGAGAGGCACTAGAATAAAAAATCCAGACAGAAGAAGGGATACCTGAAGAGGACCCAAGCAAACCTGAATGAAGAGAGGTAAGAGCGGAGGCAGATGGGGATGACTGAGAGGTGGACAGGATATGCTGAAGTTGTGCAACCTGAGCACTCAGGGAAGCCAAGTCAGGATCGAGAGCCGGAGTAGATGTAGTATAGGCAGCAGGAGGTCGGAAAGTACCCGAAGTAGGACTGGGGAACTGTGTCTGAGAAGACGGAGCAGGCTGACGTCCCTTTTTGGGACAATTGTTCTTCCAATGACCTCTCTGATGGCAGAAAGCACACTCATCTGGCCCTAATGGTCCTCTCTTGGGTTTCGCAGTGGCCTGAAGCTGATGAGGAGGAGGGGTCGATAACAAGAGCGGCTTGGCAGGAGCCAAGAACACAGAAAGAGGCAAAGTCTGACTGGCCGTCTTAAGACGGGTTTCCTCGGAGAGGAGTTCACGAATAATAACATCCACAGAGGGAAGAGGAGATCGGTGAAGGATGCCACCTCGAATAGCCTCATACTAAGGGAGAGAGTAAGAATCGGACTAAACGACCACATTCTCAAACTCAATATAAGCGTCTAGTATCTTGAGACTAGGTGGTTCCGTAAGAGCCAATGGATCCCAGAGACCTGTCATCTCAATATAAAAGTCCTGAATAGTTTGATCCCGCTGACAAGCACTTTGAATAGTTGTTTTCAACTCATACCGCTTGGCAAGGTTGGACTGTTGATAAACACCGAGTAAATAATTCCACACTTCCTTGGCAGTACTGTACTTGGAAAACATCATTCCAATACAGTCATCCACAGAGTTATGAAACCACGTTAGAACTTAGACATTATCACAATCCCAAGTGTCACAGGAAGACAGATACCCTTCTACCTTCGGGTCCGATGGACGAGGAGCAGAACCAGAAACATAGACCTATTTTTTTTTACCAAGAAGAAAATTCTTCATAACACTGGCCCAATAGGCATAATTGCCATCAGTGAGTTTACATTTAATGACTTGAATTTTAGTGTCTGACATTGTAATAAAACACAGGTATGGGTCGAAATATAAATAAAACAAATTAGGGCTTTAAGTGTAAATACCCAGAACCAATAGAATAGAAGAGTAAATCAAGCCAAGCTGAGCTAGAGAGAGGCTTTGCCGAAAACGACACCACCGAGGGAGAAAGAGAGCAGACCTTCGTGAGAGAGACAGATAACGAAGTTGAAGAACAGAAGATGACTCGAAGGCGATCAGACTCAAAGGCGATCAGGCCCAGACAAGAGTGAGCGAAGCAGAGCGAAAGTGAGCCCTTGCTGCCTCACGAGCACGATCAGACCTAAACGAGAGAAGATGACTTGAAGCACCAAGTCGACGCACTGAGAGTACAGCGACGACTAGCAAGCACGGCTTGGACTAGCAATCGCAACTCTGAATTAGGAACAGATGGGTCACCCACCCAAGTTGAAGACAACCAGTGAATCTGAGAGAGCACGAATCAAAGAGCAACGGTGATAGTGCTAGAGTTTTGAATCATAGAATAATGGTGATGGCTCTGATACCATGTAAGTTTTCTGAATAAAACTGTATATTAGTCTTGAATTCATTGAACAAAGAATACATACATCATTTATATAGAGTACCACTAATTCCTAATCCTACATGAATACATTATTGAGATATATAGAAGTCTAATAGATATAGGACACTTATTCCTAATCCTAGGAGAACACATATTCTCATAGATTGTACATATGATATTCAAGATAAGGACAGGGATTATTATGATCTTCATTTTGTTGCACTTTCCTTCAACATCTAGTCTTCTAAAATAATTCTTATCTAACTGATTGTGACATTCATTATGTTATAGGCATCAACTTTACCTTTTGCAAATGTTAGGGGGCTTAATCAGTTAAAAGCCAAAGGAGCCAAGATGGAGCTTTCTATAACGCAACCAGATGATTGGCATCTTCACCTCCGTGATGGTGACCTTCTTGAAGTTGTTATCTCTCACAAGTAATTTTGTGGGAGAAAAATTGTAATATTTGTTTTGCATACTTTAGTTAGGGGAATTTTTGTTATTCAAATACTGATTCAAAGTATCGTTAGTTTATTTTTTCTTTATTTGTGAAGGGTTATAATTTGTATTTTATCTGCTATTCATTATGCCTACAGTGCATTTCATTTTGGAAGGGGAATAGTTATGCCAAATTTAAAACCTCCCATCAAGACAACAATGCGTATTTGGCTTCCGAGAATCCATCTTGAAAGCGTTGCTTGCCAATAGTGACTTCATATCTCTTATGACACTTCACTTGACAGATACCACAACTCGTGAGGAGATCAAACTTGCTAGTCAGTATTACCTACAACTTGCATTCTGATAGTCTTTTAGGTTCTTAACATTCTGAAGATTATTAGATTTTACTTGAGTCACATATTTAATTCAATATGTACTTATTGAAGCTTAACGGAAGCTATCAATTGCACTTCTCTGTAACTCATTTTTTTCCTTGTTACTTCAGTGTTTTTGTTCAGAACACAGTTTTTAGTCAGGAACTTTGTTCTATGCTTCCTAGTAAACTGTTATGTTTTTTTGGCTATTTGGGATTGACTCTCTCTTCCTCTAGGGAAATCAATTGTGGCTACAAGTGGCAGACGATGTTATGTATTATCAGCATAGCTATTGATTTGCACAATTAATTTAATAAATTTCATAATTAACTTAATAGATTTAAATGAAACCTTCAACATTTAAGAGTTCAGGCTGGTGAGATGTTTTGATTAATATTGAAAGGCATGTTCAATTTGTGCATTAATTTTTTTTTTTGAATTTTGAATTTTTCAGTTGGATCTTTTGATTTTCCAATGTCGCCAAATTTTATAATGGTGGGGATGTTCTGATTTTTTTTTTTTTAATTATTAATTGATGTTAGCTGTAGATTGATATCTTGGCAAATAACTTGTGCTTGGAAATTTGGATCTTCATTGAACAAAATTTCTGCTATAGGTTAACTTCATGGCTTCAAAATAACCAAGCAATATCTCAGTTTTGAAAGTATCTGAAGCTTAATACGTTCATTTAGTTTGTGATATGTAGGTTGGCTGGCTAGTCCTTGTCATTCTTAAAAACTACTAAGTCAATTTATCAAGTAGGATAAAATTTGGTTTTTTCTTTATCACTTATTTCTTTATGCTTGGTTGAAATGAACACGGTGATTACTGTAACAGGAGATAGTGGGGTTGTATATGCTGTAAAGCTGTACCCTGCTGGTGCTACAACAGATTCTAAAGATGGTGTAGCAGATTTATTTGGGAAATGTCTACCTGTTCTTGAGGAAATGGTTAAGCATAATATGCCTCTTCTGGTAATTTCACTAATTTTAATCAGCTAGTAAACATCTACTTGTTCGATTAAAGTTATGAAAAACTATTACACTTTGTGTGTGTGTGTGTGTGTTTTTTTTTTTTTTTTTTTGAAAGGGGGGGGGGGCGCATTTCTCCACTAATCATGTTTGCAATATCGTTTGTAGGTTGTTATTAAGAACATAAATTTGAACATAAAGACAGTTTAAATTAATTTCTTAGGATCAATTGCATTGTTCATCGGTGAATGTTAGGCTTATCCATCAAGAAAATAACATTGCTTCATGTGGTGTTGATATTTTCAAACACCATTTAGGGATTTCTATCTTAAAGCAAGTTGCTTCAAAGCATATTGTGTTTTTAATAGTGCAAAGGCTCCTGTCAGGACATCCTTAGACAACATAAAAAGAACTCTAAACAAAACATACATATATATATATATATATATTGGTAAGACAAATGGAAACAAAGGAAGAATCAAAACCAACTACTTTGTAGGTTATTATGCAACCCACAAATACCATGAGTCCTCTGTGGACTGCCATGGCAGATTCACAGAGGTTTTCCTGGTTTGCTTTCTGCTTCAAGAGTGAGAGTGTCTCTCTGTAGGGACATATCCACTCTCATATTCTCTTGTTGGGTCCCAGCACCTTAAAACAAATCTCAAAACTACAAAAGACTCAATATGATTGTTGCAAAAGTACTAGATGCATTCACCGATTGATATCCTTGGGTCCAATCCACTTTAGTTTGTGTTTTTATTCTTAGCTTTTATAAGAGCGTAAGATGAGTAATATGCGTGATGCTTATCCATCAAACATCGGATTGAAAGTGTCAGGCAAACCTATGATTTTGGCAAAACTGACCTTGTATCATTTCTGAACCCCGGTTGAGTCTTAACAAGTTTATCAAAAAAAGAAATGAGTTCCTTCTGGTCGTCAGTAGGCATATCTGCTTCTACGGCATAATTGCAGAAGGCCAAATAACACTTCATTAGAGAAACTTTACAGGCTGTAAGATGTGAGTTGCTTCACAAGAGGATATCTTGTTTATTTTTCAAAGACACAGCCTCAATTCAACTCAACAAGCCTTAATCCAAACTATTTGGGCTGGCTAAACACAACCTAGCATGACTACATGACTATCATAGTATATTTGTTTTGTTTGTCCAATATGAGAGAATACCATTTTTTATTGGAGTTCTTTTGTTTTTAATCTACAGGTTCATGGGGAGGTTACAGATCCTGAGGTTGACATTTTTGATCGTGAAAGGGTATTCATTGACACTGTTCTAAGAGCCTTAATTCAAAAGTTTCCACAGCTGAAGGTTGTGATGGAGCATGTTACTACTGTGGATGCTGTTAGGTTTGTCGAGTCTTGCAGTGAAGGTACATTTTGTGGTATTTTCTGCATTAACATTTGTTTATTTACTTTGACCCTTTTTCTTGGTGAAAAGAAAATGATATATTTCTTCCCTTATTAGGATTTGTTGCAGCAACCATCACGCCGCAACATCTTGTTCTTAATAGGAATTCCCTTTTTCAAGGAGGATTGCAGCCACACAATTACTGCCTTCCAGTACTAAAAAGAGAGACCCACAGTATGTTCCATACACTCTTTTTCACTAACCAATAATGGAAACTTTCCTCTCTCATGTTGGCAAACCCAATATTGTTATGATTTATTCATTCGATCATTTATTTCTTTCATGTTGATCCTTGCCGTGAGTAACTTTTGTATCCTAAATGGTGTGATAATGAATCAGATGTCTGTGGTAGTTGGGTTGGGACGGTTAAAGATTCGCGTCACTTGATGTCCCTTGTTTTCTTTGTCGCTGTTTGTGTTTTAGTACTGTAATACCCCTGTTCCGTAATATGTTAATTAGTCCTTAAATGAGTTTGATTATGTGTTTAGCATGATTTTGTGTGCCAGTATGTGAAAATATGTGGCTTCGAACTTTTATCTGTTCACCGTAGGAATATCTGTTTGATTTTTCGCTTCGGTAATTAAATTGAGGGCCTTATCGGCCACAGAACCCGAAATTGATTACGCCATTGTGATTGGCATAATTTTTAGAGCCTACGGTGGAATTTAATTGAAAATTGATTCTGGTCAATTTAAACTGATTAAATTGATGAATGAAGTGCCCAAATATTTTATATTAAAACATATGTTAGTGGGGTTGGTTGTATTAAGGCACTATATCTTGTATTCTCCTCATAACTTCCCTTGGCTGATCAAACTCTAAGAAAAAAAAAGAGAGGGCCGGCTATAGAGAGAGAGAATGAGAGAATTGTGTATTTCTTTGGCTCAAGCTTGGAAATTTGGGGATTAAGCTCAAGATTTGACTAGAGCTTGGGTGCTTAAGGCTCCTAGGTGAGTAAATTCATGAGATTGAACTTGTGATTTTGTGAATTAAAGATTAATTGGTGATCAAGAACAAGGGTTGTGCTCTAATTGATGAATTTGAAGTTGAAATGCACATGCATGTTTAGGATCACCATGGTTTTGCATAAATAAGCATGTATTAAGTTGAATGTGGAGATATGAATGTTAAATCCTACATGCAAGCATGTTTTTGTTGAGTTTCATGGTTTGAAGCACCATTTGTACCATTTGAAATAGAAATGGAGTCAAGAATTGACATGCATGCATGATTGATGAGGATATGAAGCTTAAATGCATGAAATTAATGTATTGGAAGTAAGTTTGGTATAATTTGGATTTATTTGAGACATGCATGTAAGTAATACAAGAGATTGAGCCCCATTGTGATGTGTTTTGATGTCTATGGCATGTTAGTACAAACATATGTGAGATTGGGGCCTTAATATGCAAGAAAAACTGGTTGAATGTCGAGTTTGAACTCAAGGGAGTGTTCGAAAACCTGCATTTTGACGTCCGCCGAAGCGGGGAAGTGCCGCTCGAGCGGAGAAATCGAGCTCCCAGCATTTTCTGCAGACATGGTTCCCGCTCGAGCGGGGAAGTTGACGCTCGAGCGGCCGAATTCACGCTCGAGCGGGAAATAAAGGCAACCAGTATTTTCTCAGACTTAAGGGTCCGCTCGAGCGGGGACCCTATTTTTCTAAAATTCTGTTTTTGCATTCTGTGTTCTGTTTTCCGTTCTCTTTCACTTGCGAGCACTCTTAGGCATATGATAAGCATTGTAAATGAGTTAATGAGATAAAAATTAAGCCTAAAGAGGAATATGTGAATTAAGGAACGGATTGAACTGTTAGTGACCCTTTTGTGTTCATGAAATGTGTAGGGTCAAGCTCCAGGACAAATCCACAAACCAATCACTGTGAGTAATATCGATATTTGAATGCTTGTGAATGTTCAATTGTTTACTCCCTTTAAGCTTATAAATTGCTACTTGGGATTGTGGATATAAGATGAACATGAATGGACCAAAGGTCGTTTTGATAAACATGAATGGGCCGAAGGCCGTTTGACAAGAAAGTGCATATGGGCTGAAGGCCGTTTGACACGAAAGTGTATATGGGCCGACGGCCGTTTGACACGAAAGTGTATATGGGCCGAAGGCCGTTTGATATAAATGTGGGCCAAAGGCCGATGGAAACGAGTAATTGGGCCAAAGGCCGATGGAAACGAGTAATTGGGCCAAAGGCCGATGGAAACGAGTAATTGGGCCAAAGGCCGATGGAAATGAATAATTGGGCCAAAGGCCGATGGAAACGAGTAATTGGGCCAAAGGCCGATGGAAACGAGTAATTGGGCCAAAGGCCGATGGAAATGAATAATTGGGCCAAAGGCCAATGGAAACGAATAATTGGGCCCAAGGCCGATGGACATGAATGAATTGGGCCCGAGGCCGTATGATGTGTCTGGAACCTCAGTTACTTAATTTACATATGTTTATGTATGTCTGTGTTAGTTAGAAATGCAAATTGGGCCCAAGGCCGTTTGATATACATTGTTCCAAAATATGTTCTTTATTTGATATTATTCACTGGGCTTTCGCTCACGCTCATTCATGTGTTTGTAGTCGAGCTAAGGGAAGTCCAAACCCAGCCTCAGTGAAGTCTGTGTGGAACAACAAAGGTTTTGGGAGAGTCAGCCTTGCGTCTCACGCACGAGACTTGCCTTCGCCTTTATGTCGTTCTGTTCTAAGTTGTCATGTCGGCGAAGTTTTGAGTATGTCTGTATATTGTTTTGCTTGGTTGACTCAGTTTTGAATGATCCTGCGTGTACAGAAATTTATGTTGCTATGTTTTCCGTTGTGGGTTATTAACATATGTATGTCTGGAATGTGCTGATGTGCATATAAGCACGGCTCTATGGACAAAGTTTTAATTTGCTTCCGTTTGGCCCCTTTTTCTCTGATGAGTTTTGTCTTATTTGGTTTGAGGCCGTAGGTAATCTCATGATTACTGGCCGGTTATGGCCTTAACCCATAGGGGCGGGTTCGGGTCGTGACAGAGTGGTATCAGAGCACGAGTTAATAACTCACACACTTATCCAAAAGAGCAATAAGCGTCTAGAAAAGATCTAGGATGCATTCATGTGATAAATATGAACTTTGAAAGCATCAAGAATATGCTTAAGTGTTTCGATTTGAGTAACTATGTGATATGAGTTTGTGAACTACTTGCATTGTAATTATCTAAATATATGTACTCCTTTGTATATGCATACTCGCGAATCTTTTGTATAAAGTATAATGCAAGTTTAATCGGATAGAGAATAAGAACTCTATAAGGTTGTATTTAGCCTCAATTATTTCCTGATGATATGAAATGACAAGTTCTCTGAGATGCTATGTTTTGTATAAGTGGTTGCTCAAATTCTCTTTGAACATAATTGTGGTATCCTTAGCGGAGGCCCTCGCCCAGGGGACATAATACTGTGGCTTATGGTCATGAGGCCCTAGCCCGGGGGAAATAATACCGTGGCACAGGCCCTCGCTCGGGGGAGATAATACCGTGGCCTATGTATGAGATATGTTGATATGCTTGACCAACATGATATGTCACGCTAAGGGAAGTACCACACATGATTCGAATATGAGATATGAATTGTTACACTAATGTGTACAATAAGTTTGTTTTGATATAATACATGAATATATGAACCATGAAAAGTTACTTATGTGCATTTGATTTTGTCAATAGGTATTTATGTGAAATATGAACATAATTTGAGTACATAATTACTTAGTAAATGTTTAGCATGCGATATTTGGTAAGTATGTAATTGTCTGTTACGTATGTGATTAATTGCGTACGATATGTAAAATGAGAATATACCAATGTGCCTATGTGCGAATGTACCCATGTGTATCTGTGTTGTTTTGTATTGAGCATCCCAGTAATTGGCAAAGCTTAAAAAGAGTTTGTGTAGGCTATGGATAAAGTAGAGGCACATGAGTTGGTAGACCCTTCCACAGCCTGACTGGATAGACTAGAAAGAACAGTACAAGAAATGGCAAAGATCTTAAGACAACAGTACCCGCTGCCGCTACGGCAAGAACCTTTGCCACCATCAGTGCAAGAGCACCAAGTGAATGGGTTGGAAGTCACAAAAGGTGTTGAGGTGCCGGACCGAACGCTGATGACCAAAGCTAACATGAACCGATCTTCTGAATGGAAAAGCAAGAGACAAGGCTTTTTCTCAAAGAAGGAGTCATTTAAAAAGCAAAATACGGGATTATCGCACACTTCAAAATCTACAAGGAATACAGCACCGACATGTAATGAATGTGGTAAGAAACACCAAGGGGTGTGCCATCGAATTTCTGGGGCTTGTTATGGGTGTGGTGGAATGGACCATCTGGTAAGGAACTGCCTCCGAAATGAGCAAAATGTGAACAGATCCTCTATCTCAGCTGGATTCGTATCAATGGTAGGAATTGCTGATCAAGATAGAGTAATTGCACTTGTCCCAGGAAGTGCTCAGAATGCTGTGACCGTTATCCCAGGTATCTATACTGTTATAAATGAATGCTTATGTGTTGATTAATTCTGAATTAGTACACACATACATCTTTGCTTGGGATATTAATTGATTCGAATCGGCATATCCTTTCGTATCTGCTGCATGTGTATTTAGATTGGTTGGGCCCACAAGGTCGAGACTGTATTCATTGAATGTGTATGTTCCATTTGGGGAAATTTGTGAAATGCGTGTTGGGGTATCGATTAACTCTGCACATGCACATGTACATCTAAACCTATGCTTAGGGTGATTTCTTATATTACTGTTTCAATGACTAAACCACTGGAAGTATGATTCTGTGATCGTGAGACTGAGTTGAGCACCCTAAATGATGAACTCTATAATAGTGAGACCATGTATTTTGATTGGTAGAAAGTTGACTGGATTGCGTGACTATACTGGGCTCGACTCATAAATCTATGCTTCTGTGGCTAATTTGGAACTTTTGCGTAACAGACCCTATCTTATGTACAACCGAGGAACTCTGTTTAATGTGTTACTGTGCACCATGTGCTTGTATATAAGACTTGTTTAGGAATTGTTGTATTGATTATGGTACATACCTCCTGATCTGAATAACTGCACGTTTATGCAACTACCCCCGAATTTATGTAGTTGATGCCATATTGCACATGACTTGAAATGCTTTGATATGAGCAGTTGTGATGAAAAATTCTGATATGGCTTTGAGAGCTGATGAACTTAGGGCAGTTGAGAAACTATCAACCATGTACCTAAGCAAACGAAGTATGCCTTACCGAACCGAATGTGCCCTATTTGAGAAAACTTTTATCTGATTCAATCTGATAGAACTTTTGCTTGATTTGGCCTGTTAGAACCCTCAATTGATGGGACCTCTGCTTGATTTGAGTTGGCAAGACCTTTGACGGATTAACTTGATGAGATCCTCTATCTAATTTGACCTTATTGTAAGGGGATTAAGAATTGCTTGTAAGTAATTAGCCAAATTATTCTAGGCAGAAAACTGATAGACCCAAAACTTGAATCCGGTTGGAATACTTGACCTATGTGAGAGGCCTTTTGTGGGCTATCAATGGATTGACCTAACCATGAGCCCTATTGAGAACCAATCCCCAACTAATGAGGACATATGTGTTAAAAAATGAACCGAATTGTACAAACCCCGTGACTGGGTGTCATAAGGAGTGTTGTTCCATTTTGTTTGTTTGACGCTATGGGAACCGATGATGGTAGATTGATTTGATTTTGAACAGTACTGAACATTTGTCTATGACTGATCAGAACATGTTTTGTAAGGGAGGGTGGTTACTTCAGTGTTATCAGAGTTTGGGGAAATCAGGTTATAGTGAATGGTGTTGTGTTGCTTTGATGACATTCTTAGAGTGTCCTTTCGTGATAGGGAACGTTAAGCCTATGTAGCACCTTTGATTGAGATATCTTTTGCCACCGACGGTTTCGTACGGGTGGGTTTTGTCTAATCGACCTCGGGTCGGCCACCGACGGTCGTGAACGGGTGCGCTTTGATCCCGAGACGATTATTCCTTTGTTTGTCTTGAATGTCATCCTTTGGTGTTGTGTAGATGTTATAGACATCCAAGAAGCTTTGAAAAATCTTGATTATCCGTAAGTATGTGAATTCAGTACGCCTTGTGAATACCTGCCCAGTGCCATTATATTCTGTAATTAGGGCTCTAAGGATGTGTAAATTGTGCTTAACATGTGATTGACTCCTTCGATATTGCCTTTGACATTACGGAGGTTTATATATGGATTGCCTTATGCTTTTGACGACTATCAAATAATGTGGGGAGACTCGATGGAACAGAGAATTGAATACTGAACTGAATTGGAAACCGTAAGCTTTAAACGGTTGAATGAGTTGAGAACACGTGCATTATGTTAGGAATGGACTGTTTCAGTGTTATTGTACTTTACGATTGGCATTATGGGGATACATGAGTTACGTATGTCATGCGGGGGATTGTTTCGTTGTTATCCTTGTTGACTCGGGGATTTGTGCTCGGATTCACTTTAAATTCCTGAAGACTTTTGATTAACCTTGAAAAACTGTGATGAGAAACTGAATTAAATACCAGATCGGATAATGAATTGCGGAATGGTTGGAGAATGAATTGAACTTTTGTGGCAAGGGAATAGACCGAACTCCTATGGTACAGTTAGTCGGCTTTGAAATAAATATGTTAGCAATCTATTGCGAAGAAGGAAAATGTTGAAATTGTGTCTAAATGTTTTCGGTGCCAACAAGTCAGAGTTGAATAACAGTTATTGGCGGAACTACTGCAACCCCTGTCTATTTCGTTATAGAAATGGGAATATGTAACTACGAATTTCATTGTGAGACTACCTCGGACACCCAAGGTATAAGTCACGTTTGAGTTTTTGTGTATGGGATTACTAAATTGCTCGTTTCCTCCCTGTGAAATTTTTGTATAATGCTTGTGGATTAGCCGTTGTTACATCAATAAGGTTGCTTGTTTGCATGGGGTCCCAGTGTCTATTGTTTAGACAGAAATTCTGAAATGTATTTGAATTCTGACAAGCCTTCAAGAGGTAATGGGGACTGAATTATGATTCAGCGCTGTTTTCCATCCGCAAATTGATGAACTATCAGGAAGAACTTTTTAGATCATGGGAGAAATGCTCCAAATGTGTGCGTCAGATTTTCGGGAATTGGAAAGATCTATCCATCATCGACAAACTTTGTTTGCAATAACAACTCACACTCTAGTTTTGGTGCGACGCCATACAAGCCCTGTATGGAGGAAAAGGTAAGTCTCTGACTGATTGAGAACAGAGTGTCGCTTGATTATGTGTTTAGCATGATTTTGTGTGCCAGTATGTGAAAATATGTGGCTTCGAACTTTTATCTGTTCACCGTAGGAATATCTGTTTGATTTTTCGCTTCGGTAATTAAATTGAGGGCCTTATCGGCCACAGAACCCGAAATTGATTACGCCATTGTGATTGGCATAATTTTTAGAGCCTACGGTGGAATTTAATTGAAAATTGATTCTGGTCAATTTAAACTGATTAAATTGATGAATGAAGTGCCCAAATATTTTATATTAAAACATATGTTAGTGGGGTTGGTTGTATTAAGGCACTATATCTTGTATTCTCCTCATAACTTCCCTTGGCTGATCAAACTCTAAGAAAAAAAAAAGAGGGCTATAGAGAGAGAATGAGAGAATTGTGTATTTCTTTGGCTCAAGCTTGAAATTTGGGGATTAAGCTCAAGATTTGACTAGAGCTTGGGTGCTTAAGGCTCCTAGGTGAGTAAATTCATGAGATTGAACTTGTGATTTTGTGAATTAAAGATTAATTGGTGATCAAGAACAAGGGTTGTGCTCTAATTGATGAATTTGAAGTTGAAATGCACATGCATGTTTAGGATCACCATGGTTTTGCATAAATAAGCATGTATTAAGTTGAATGTGGAGATATGAATGTTAAATCCTACATGCAAGCATGTTTTTGTTGAGTTTCATGGTTTGAAGCACCATTTGTACCATTTGAAATAGAAATGGAGTCAAGAATTGACATGCATGCATGATTGATGAGGATATGAAGCTTAAATGCATGAAATTAATGTATTGGAAGTAAGTTTGGTATAATTTGGATTTATTTGAGACATGCATGTAAGTAATACAAGAGATTGAGCCCCATTGTGATGTGTTTTGATGTCTATGGCATGTTAGTACAAACATATGTGAGATTGGGGCCTTAATATGCAAGAAAAACTGGTTGAATGTCGAGTTTGAACTCAAGGGAGTGTTCTGGAAAACCCAGAATTTTTGACGTCCGCCGAAGCGGAAGTGCCGCCGGCGAGAAATCGAGCTCCCAAAGATTTTCGCAGACATGGTTCCTTCGGCCGAAGTTGACGCCGGCGGGGAGCTATGTAGACAGGAAGTCCGCTCGAGCGGCCGAATTCACGCTCGAGCGGGAAATAAAGGCAACCAGTATTTTCTCAGACTTAAGGGTCCGCCGGCGGGAAGTCTACGCCGGGGACCCTATTTTTCTCAAATTGCTTTTGCATTACGTATTTCATTTTCTTTCACTTGCGAGCACTCTTAGGCATATGTTGAGCATTGTAAATGAGTTAATGAGATAAAAATTAAGCCTAAAGAGGAATATGTGAATTAAGGAACGGATTGAACTGTTAGTGACCCTTTTGTGTTCATGAAATGTGTAGGGTCAAGCTCCAGGACAAATCCACAAACCAATCACTGTGAGTAATATCGATATTTGAATGCTTGTGAATGTTCAATTGTTTACTCCCTTTAAGCTTATAAATTGCTACTTGGGATTGTGGATATAAGATGAACATGAATGGACCAAAGGTCGTTTTGATAAACATGAATGGGCCGAAGGCCGTTTGACACGAAAGTGTATATGGGCCGAAGGCCGTTTGATATAAATGTGGGCCAAAGGCCGATGGAAATGAGTAATTGGGCCAAAGGCCGATGGAAACGAGTAATTGGGCCAAAGGCCGATAGAAACGAGTAATTGGGCCAAAGGCCGATGGAAATGAATAATTGGGCCAAAGGCCGATGGAAACGAGTAATTGGGCCAAAGGCCGATGGAAACGAGTAATTGGGCCAATGGCCGATGGAAATGAATAATTGGGCCAAAGGCCGATGGAAACGAATAATTGGGCCCAAGGCCGATGGACATGAATGAATTGGGCCCGAGGCCGTATGATGTGTCTGGAACCTCAGTTACTTAATTTACATATGTTTATATATGTATGTGTTAGTTAGAAATGCAAATTGGGCCCAAGGCCGTTTGATGTACATTGTTCCAAAATATGTTCTTTATTTGATATTATTCACTGGGCTTTCGCTCACGCTCATTCATGTGTTTGTAGGCGAGCTAAGGGAAGTCCAAACCCAGCCTCAGTGAAGTCTGTGTGGAACAACAAAGGTTTTGGGAGAGTCAGCCTTGCGTCTCACGCACGAGACTTGCCTTCGCCTTTATGTCGTTCTGTTCTAAGTTGTCATGTCGGCGAAGTTTTGAGTATGTCTATATATTGTTTTGCTTGGTTGACTCAGTTTTGAATGATCCTGCGTGTACAGAAATTTATGTTGCTATGTTTTCCGTTGTGGGTTATTAACATATGTATGTCTGGAATGTTCTGATGTGCATATAAGCACGGCTCTATGGACAAAGTTTTAATTTGCTTCCGTTTGGCCCCTTTTTCTCTGATGAGTTTTGTCTTATTTGGTTTGAGGCCGTAGGTAATCTCATGATTACTGGCCGGTTATGGCCTTAACCCATAGGGGCGGGTTCGGGTTCGGGTCGTGACAAGTACCTTGCCTCCATGCACTGTATGAGAAATGAATTTGACAAGAAAAATCTCTTTTGCAGATAACCTTGCAAACCTACGCATGGTTGTCCCTTTTGCAAGACATATGACCCTGACAAATGATCTGTGGCTAAACTTTGGTTATACCTTTCAACGATAGTACCAGAAAAGAATTCATAGAATTAGTGTTTGTAGTGAAATTAAAAACTTCTGAAATGCATGGTAATAATGTGAATTTTTTTGTTGGTCATACAGTGAATGACATTGGAGAATTCAAAGAGTATATAATTTGGTTGCAAAAAGGCACTTGTCCTAGTTAGTGTATGTTGACTTGTAATAGTTTTGAATGAAAGTTTTGAAGCATTTCTTAAGGTAAGCTTACTTGCATTTACTCCAAAGATAATGTTAAATAAAATCCAGAAATGCTTTAAGAAATTAGATAGTTGTTTTCCTATGCAATATTGCTTTCTTATGCTCTGCATGATTAAATTATTTGTCCATCATTTGCGGCCCTGGTCTAAGCCCATGCATTGTGTTTTCCCCTAGGACAAGCTATTGTGTCAGCTGTGACAAGTGGTAGTAAAAGTTTTTTACTTGGAACCGATAGTGCTCCTCATGAGAGACAAAAAAAAGGAATGTTCTTGTGGATGTGCTGGTATATATATGCAATGCCCTTGTCGCCTTATCACTCTATGCCAGGTTTTTGAAGAGGTAATATCTCCTAGTACACCTCTGATCATGTTTGTTCCAGTTGTTTCATAATTTCATGTTTTTACTTTCTTTTGGTGCATTAGAAAACTTAGTGATAAACTGTTGTGTAACTCCACCACATAATTTTATTATCTTGGTAATATGTTTGACTTAATTTTTTTCATAATTCAATGACGAGGTGCTTTAATAAAATCTATTTTACATTGTCCAACATTATTTTATTTTATTTTTTTTCTTCTCAATGTTAAGGCTGGTGCACTTGACAAGCTAAAAGCCTTTACAAGCTTTAACGGACCCGACTTCTATGGGCTCCCAAGAAACACATCGAAAATCAAATTGATCAAGAGTCAATGGAAGGTGCCAGAATCATTATCCTATGCAACTGGTGAGATTATTCCGATCTTTGTTGGTGAAACACTCGAGTGGCTGCCTTCCTCTATTTAATCGAAACAAGTACGTTTCCTTGCTTTTTGTTATTGGGAATAAATGCGTATGTTGTTCCATTGGATGGAAGTTGATAAATTTAGGGAATATCATATTAGGGAATGATTAGGATATCATCCCCTATTTATATTAATGAAGATCAATAATTACAAGGAAGCCCTAAGGCATAGAATTATTACAAAATAAGAACCCAAACAATAATATATTATTCTAACACTCCCCCGCAAGCTGGTGCGAAGATATCTCGCATGCCCAACTTGCCTAAAATGTCATGAAAGGGCTTACTTCCAACTCTCTTAGTTAGGATGTCAGCAAGTTGTTCACCAGATTGCACAAAGGGAGTACATATCGTGCCATTAGTGAGTTTCTCCTTAATGAAGTGGTGATCAACCTCAACATGCTTTGTCCTGTCATGTTGAACCGGATTGTGAGCAATGTTGATAGCGGCTTTATTATCACAATATAACTGCATGGAGTCTGTTTGATCAATACCTAGATCACTCAACAATAACTTGATCCATAAGAGCTCACTCACCCCTTGTGCCATAGCTCTAAACTCAGCTTCTGCACTTGACCTGGCAACCACATTCTGTTTCTTACTCCTCCAAGTAACTAGGTTGCCTCCAACAAAGGTGCAATATCCTGAAGTCGATCTTCTATCAGTTACTGATCCAGCCCAGTCAGCATCTGTATAGGCTTCTACACGAAGATGATCATACTTTGAAAAATAAAGACCCTTACTAGGAGTAGACTTCAAGTACCTCAAAATTCTCATAACAGCCTCGAAGTGAATCTGATGAGGAGCATGCATAAACTGGCTAACCACACTGACAGCGACAGCAATATCCGGACGAGAGTGAGATAGGTAAATGAGCTTACCCACTAATCGCCGATAGCTCTCCTTATCAACAGCTGCTCCTTCTTCATCATCTCCCAATTTCTGATTGGGTTCCAGTGGAGTGTCACAAGCCTTGCTGCCAAGCATCCCAGTTTCTTTCAAAAGGTCAAGTACATACTTCCTTTGTGAGATAAAAATCCCATCCTTGGAGCGAGCAACTTCAATTCCCAGAAAATATTTTAAGCTTCCCAAGTCTTTGATTTCAAACTCACTGGCTAAATATTTCTTCAACAAAGGTATTTCCTCACTATCATCGCCTATAAGAACTATGTCATCTACATGAACAACGAGTGATGTAGTCTTACTACGTGAGGAATGTTTCACAAATAAAGTGTGATCTGCCTGACTCTGTTTGAAGCCATATTTAAGCATAGCCTGAGTGAATCTCTCAAACCAAGCCCTTGGAGACTGTTTGAGACCATACAATGACTTCCAAAGCCTGCATACTTTGCCTTCTGTCTTATGATCCTCAAAACCAGGAGGAATGTCCATATATACCTCTTGTTCAAGGTCACCATGGAGAAAGGCATTCTTTACATCAAACTGATGAAGTGGCCAATCTAGATTAGCTGCTAGAGAGAGAAGTACTCTGACCGAATTCATCTTAGCCACTGGTGCAAAGGTTTCCTGATAGTCAACGCCATATGTCTGAGTGAACCCTTTTGCCACAAGCCTAGCCTTATAACGCTCAATAGACCCATGCGCTTTGTGATTCACAGTATACACCCATTTGCATCCCATAGGTCGTTTGCCCTTAGGTAACTCCGTCAATTCCCAAGTGCCATTCTTCTTAAGTCCTTTCATTTCCTCAATCATGGCAAGTTTCCACTCAGAGGTAGCAAGAGCATCCTGAAAATGGTTAGGAATGCTAACAGAGGAAATATTTGACACAAACGCTCTATAGGAGGATGATAAATGGGAGTAGGACACAAAATTTGAGATAGGATGTTGAGTACAAGATCTCACACCCTTTCTCTTGGTAATAGGAACATCAAGATCAATGGACTCAAGAGATTCAAAGTTACCTGGACTCTCATCAGAAGCAGGAGATGGCAGTGGAGAAGCAGAAGTGGTCTCTTGTATCCGATTAACTACTGTCTATCTTTGTCCCTGACATAAACTTGCCCTTCCCTATCCTTGGGGACAGTAGGTTCTATAGTCCCAGTAGGAGGTGGTGGTACAAAAACAACTGGTTCCACTGTAGGAATCACAGGAATCACTTCACACCAAGGCTCCCCCTAAAGGGAGGACTGTGACACCGGAGAAGACAAGAAATAGGATTGGGATTCAAAGAATGTGACATCCATGGACACAAACCACTTACGAGACAGAGGGTGGTAACACTTATACCCCTTTTCAGTAGGAGAGTACCCTAGGAAAACACATTTGAGGGAGCGAGGGTCCAACTTTCCACGAGTAGGAGAGTGATTGTGGACAAAACAGACACAGCCAAATATTTTTGGCGGAATAGAAAACAAGGTCTTGGAACCTAGGAGGACTTGAAGGAGAGCTTGTTTTTGCAAGACTTGGGTAGGAAGACGATTAATAAGATGGGCAGCGGTGAGAACAGCGTCGTCCCAGTAGGACCGAGGTACACTCATAGAAAAACACATGCACCGAGCCATATCAAGAAGATGACGATTCTTGCGTTCTGCCACCCCATTTTGTTGAGGGGTATGAGTGCAAGAGGTCTGATGGATAATGCCATGAGCAGAAAAATATTTCCCTAACCCAGAATCTATGTATTCCTCCCATTATCAGAACGGAAGATTTTGACAGTGGCCCGAAATTGAGTACAAATCATCTTATGAAAATTGCGAAACACAGAGAAAACCTCACTCTTGTCTTTCAAGAGATACACCCAAATAGTACGAGAAAAATCATCAATAAATGAAACAAACCATCGATGACCTTTCACAGACATAACACGAGAAGGACCCCAGACATCAGAATGTATTAATGAAAAAGGAACTAAACTTTTATTAAAACTGGGAGCAAAAGAAGCTTTGTGTTGTTTTCCAAGTTGACAAGACTCACAAAGAAACTCAGACACATTATTGTTTGCGAAACCAGATGGAAATAAATACTTAAGTAAATAAAAAGAAGGATGCCCAAGACGTCGATGCCACAGCCATAAATCATCTTGGGTAGTAGGACTCGTGGTGGAAGAATGAGCAAGCTTGTCAGGTTGATCCAGGAAGTAGAGACCATTTGCTGCACTACCACTGCCAATCGTCCTCCTCATGACAAGGTCCTGAAAAAGACAATGATTAGGAAAAAAACGTCACACTACAATTCAAATCCTGGGTAATACGACTCAAGGATAACAAGTTAACAGAAAAATTGGGAACATGGAGAACAGAATATAGAGGTATAGTAGGAGTGACATGGACTAAACCTTTCCCAGAAATGGAAGAAACAGTACCATCGGCAATCCTAACTTTGTCCTGACCTGAAGAGGGCTTATAGGCAGAGAAAAGATTAGAGGATCCAGACATATGATCGGAGGCACCAGAATCAATAATCCAAGGCAAAGACTTATGAGACAGGAAAACACACGGAGAAGAGGCTAAGTTACCTGAGTGGGCAAACGATGAGGAAGATGTACTGAGAGCAGTAGAAGACCGGCGATCCAATAAGTGACGCAGAACATCCTCAAGCTCAGGAGTAGTCATGCCAGAGAGATCAGTAGAAGGTTGGCCAACGGAAGCAGAAGTAGAATCAAGTGTATCAACGGTATTAGACTGATGAGCCCGTGGATGAGAACCCCATCCTCTAGACTGGCTTGACCGACCTCTAAAACCAGACCGATCACCTCGACCCCCGGATGGAGGCCCATGAAGCTTCCAACATGTCTCACGAGTATGCCGCAGTTTTTTACAATAATCACAGAATACAGATTCCTTGGCTGCAGACGGAGGGATGGGAGTCAGGCTAGGGCCATCTCTGGGAGTAGACAGTAATGCAGAGCGGTCAGTAGAGATAGGGGACATCATAGCAGACCGGCGACTCTCCTCATTTTGTACATAGGCAAATGCCTCTTGAAGTGAAGGAAGAGTGTCCATACTCAGAACCCGACTCCGAACCGGATCATACTCCACATTGAGCCCTGCCAAAAACTTGAAGACCCTTTCCTGTGCAATAAACTTCCTGTATCCGACTGAATCAGCAGTGCAAATAGGCTTATAATCCTGCAAGTGATCAAGGCGTTTCCAGCCGTTGGTGAGGAAGGTGAAATACTGAAGAATTGGCTGCTCTCCCTGAACAGAGCTCTCAATAGAACGGCGTAACTCAAATGCTTGTGAGAAATTCCCTTTGCGGGAATAGGTAGCGGCCACAGCATCCCAAACATCCTGGGCAGTCTCTATAGACAAATAGCCCTCGCCAATGTTTGGTACCATCGAATGAATAAGCCAACCCATAATTAAAGAGTTGGTAATCTCCCATTGGTCATAACCCGGGTCAGTGGTGCTGGGAGTCTGTATCCTGCCATCAACATACCCCATCTTCCCTCTGCTCTTCAAAAACATAGTCAAACTCTACGACCACACTAGATAGTTCTGACTATTAAATGGAGATGTGGTGATTTTAATACTAGGGTTAGGGTTATCATTCATAGTAGTAGGTATAATAGAACTCTCACTCTTAGGTGTCAATACACCAGTGGAATCTGCCATAGATACTGTACTACTGAACCCTCAACAAAACTAGTGCCAATCACAAACCCAGAAGGAGGTGGTGGAAGGAAAAAAACAAACAACCACTATGACAATATAAAGATTTAACAACCCATAATTTTTTTTTCCTTTTTTTTGTTTTTTTTTTTTTGTTTTTTTTGTTTTTTTTTAGAGAACTGTTTCAAGAGTAAATAAATATACTGGTTCGGGTTTGGGTTCTGTTTCAAGAGTAAAGAGATACACCTACGAAGGGAATATTCTCAAAGGACGAAAGACAATTGAGCAGCAACAAGAGATGACTGCATCGGGGAAGTCGACTGAGGCAGAGGGACTACCAAGGGATCACGAACGGGCGACAAGGCGGGCGACCAGCGGAGGCGACAAGGCGGGGCGACCAACCTGTAAGTTTGAACCCTAAGGGTCGTTGGCGTCGACCAACAAGGGTGAGTCGAAACCCTAGATAGTCATCAACCCACCCCCTTCGCGGCTTGAGCCGAAGCCCTGCAAGGTGGAGTCGGCTTGAGCCGACAGAGAGAGGAACTATCTCCGATGGTGGCTGGTGACTCCTGGTGGTGGGTGGTGGCTCAGGTGGTGGGTGGTGGCTCCGGTGGATAATAAGAACAGTATGGGTAGATGGGATTAGGTTTTAGGGTTAGGCTCTGATACCATGATAAATTTAGGGAATATCAGATTAGGGAATGATTAGGATATCATCCCCTATTTATATTAATGAAGATCAATAATTACAAGGAAGCCCTAAGGCATAGAATTATTACAAAATAAGAACCCAAATAATAATATATTATTCTAATAGAAGCAACCAGTTTTTCGATTGTAGTGTCATGTGTTTATGAAATGAGGTGGAAAAAACATGAATCCCCTTATCCATCTTGCGATAATACTAATCGACTCTTCCGAGCATGGATTGGTGGTATACATTAGATAGTTATTTTTCGTTTAGGCAATACAATCTGGCCATACCCGTTAAGTCTTTTGAAGGGAAAAACAGGAACTCCATTGATGAAAGAACGAGAGAGCAAACCATTACAGGAGAATAAGTGGCTCGAGCCTGACCAGTTAGTTTGAGGTTGGGGTTAATCTTGTCTAAGGGACCTTTCACTACAAGAAAAGTGGGTATAAAATACGGAATTTTTTGCGACAGCGTGTATACCATCGCAAAAAGTGGTCTTTTGCGACGGCATATGAAGCTGTCTCAAATAATGTTTTCTGCGATGACAGTTTACCCGTCGCTAATAAGCACACAACAAAAAGTTACTTAAATACGGAAGTATTAGCGACGTCACTGTTTACCGTCACAAAAACTTTTTTTTTTAGACGGGTGAAATTTACCGTCGCAAATAGTGGACATTTGTGACAGAATATCTCTGTCGCAAAAAAAAAAAAAAACCCTTATTAAAACGGCGTCGTTTTATAAATGGATTTGATCATTTCTGATGGTTTTTCCATGCCGTCGTAAATAGTACTGAAAAATTTCATCTCCCTCCTTCAGCCGAAATGGCGCTCGATCAAATTCCCTAAAATCCCCAAAATCCCTAACATCTTTCTCCCTAAAAACCTCCAAAATCCCTAACACCATTCTCCCTCAAAACCCCCAAAATCCCTAATTCCCCAAAATTCCTAAATCGAGTTCGTGTATCACAATCACAGAGACGAGTTCGACGACGATCTCTCTCCGTCTCTTGACGAGTGATGACGGTGACGGCTTGCGGTGTTCGAGTTCACCGACGATCACAGCGACGACGGCGAGTGTTCACCGACGATCTCTCTCTCGACGAGCGACGACGATTAGCGGTGGTGCAACGACGGTGTATTACGATCTCTCTCTCTCACGCGAGCTCAGTCAGTATGCTCTCTCTCTCTCTCTCTCTCTCTCTCTCTCTCTCTCTCGCGCGCGCGCGCACATGAGCTCAATCAGGTAGGTGATGGATCTGTGTTTTGTTGAATTCAATCTCTAGTTGAGATCGGAGCATTATATGAATTTTGAGCAATTGCAAAATTCCTTCTATAGCTTTTAACTACTTTTCTGGACTTCTATGGGTGATTTTCACAGTAAGAATTAATACTAGTGTCACGACCCAAACCCGCCTCTATGGGTTTATTACCGTAACCGGCCAGTAATCCGAGATTACCGAAGGCCTGCTTAACAATAGGACAGTAGAACAGAGTACAGGGGCATTGCAGAAGCCAATACAGTAAATAAACAATGTCCAATGAGCTGTGATAGTCTGAATGCAAAAAGACTTTCATGCATATATATACATAGTATAGAACAGTTATGCACAATATTTACAATCATTCAGATTAGAGACCTAATCCCTATTAAATAGTACAGTACAGTATAGTGCTACAGTCTATACAATTCCTACAAAACAGATGCAGAGACAGACGGGGGAAATTAAAACACCCCTAAGCCATAGCTTGGCAGACTCGAAACCTTGCAGTGAGGCACAGTGGTTGGCTTGACAAAACTAGAGTAGACCCCGACGCCCCTAGCAACGGTCTGGTGCCTGAACACCTACATATACATATAAACAGTGAGCTAAAGCCCAGTGAATAACATAATGCGTAAAGAGGTTTCGAATGAATGTCCTTGCAATAATGAAAACAGTTCATTAAATCAGTATATCAGTTGTTCAGTCGTAACAATCATATGTGGTACATCCATTAGCATAATAGTACGAAATGATGGAGTGCGAAATGACCTAACGATGCGATGGGTCTTAAAAGACCGAGCACCAATGATGGCCATCAATCGAAACATGAGTGGTTCTAATGAGGAACCGGCGAGATCTCTATGAATAAAGATGATAAAGAAAAAGAGTTGCTAAGTATGCCACAATACAGTTCAGAATATAGGACATACATTTATTGATTAACGATGTCGATTCGAAAACAGTTGATTAAACGATCGAAATATTCACAGTTGAACATATCTTTACACAATTGTTACTCACGAGTTAGTTCTGCCATAGAAGCTAGAGCGTCTCCTCGGAAGCCAACCCTACACAGTTACAGATTGAACACACACTAAGCTACATAGTTGGGAAAATAATAACTTGATCCCTAATTTGCTTCGGTGTGGTTCTACGTCTATATCCTTATTAAGATGTCTTAAACTAGGCCTAAGAATGCCTAGGATGAAATGAGGATGCAAAGATGCACTCGGAAAATATTTTGAAATTTTGAAAACGAGTCCCGCCGTGGGTTTACTCGCCGAGCGCATATGCAGAAAGGTATCCGCCGGCGTGGTATTTCCCGCTCGAGCGTTCTGCAAAACAAGGCAAAAGTACTGGATAGGTGAAAATCACGCTCGATCGGGCGCTCGACACCTGCTCGAGCGTAAGACACAAGGCCCCGCTCGAGCGTCAATTATTCCGCTCGAGCGGACTGCAAAACAGTACAAAGTACTGGGAGCACAAATTTCACGCTCGAGCGCCAGTAACCCCGCTCGAGCGTGAGTTCAAAATCTGGAATTTCCATATTTGAACCTCAAGCTCAAAACTCAACTCCAAAGCATCAAATTCGATCCTTTTGGGCTAATTTTCTGGAAAACATTTGCAAACTCAAAGAACAACATGTTTCAAAGCTCAATTTGAGAAATCAAAGCCCAAAGGTAGTTCAATTAAATCCAATTCCAAACCAACTTTTATGAACATGCTACAAACATGATATGCATGAGTTTAACTCAATTCAAAGCTTCAATCTCATGCTCTAATGAGGCAAACCTTTCAAAAACAAGATGATTTCATGAACCTTAGCTAGAACTTGGACATGCATGTAGCAATTTTCCATGAAATCAACTCAAAAGCCAACAATACAAACATGCATGCAAGACTAGAGCTACAATTCAACATGTTAGGACTAAATCATGACTTGGCTCCTCAATTAAGCATGAACCATGCAAGAATCAACTTAAACACGACAATGAGAGGTTGAATTTCCTTACCTAAGTCTTCAATCACAAGACTAGAGGCTCAATTTAGCAAGAACTCCTTTAATCTTCTAAATTTCCAAGCAATTCTCTAGATGAATCAAGTTGAATCACTCTTTTCCTCTTACTCTCTCTCTCTAGTTGGCAATAACAAGGGAGGTGGCTGATGAAATTGTGTTGTTTCTAATGTAGTGAGTTCAAAAAGGTTTAGGTAGTGGGCCACTAATAGGGCAAGTTGGTAAATAAAGCAACTCTTGCTAATTAGCTTAATTTAATCTAGTTTGATCACATTAAATCAAATTTCAAATAAATATACCATAAAATCACATAATTCCCAATTAGCACATAACATCATTCAATTTCAGATTCGGCCGCCGATAAGGCCTTCAATTCGCAATTTAAACATAAAAACATGAACAGATAAATAGGCAGTCAAACATATAGACATACAATTAAACATATATACTTAGTCAATTCAGTTCCAGATTTCAGTCAGTCAATTCAATTATTAATCATGATCAGTCTCAGTTTAGCAGTAATCAGTAGTTTATCGGTAAACAGTGGTGAGGGTTATTACAACTAGCATCTCATGCAATGCATTTTTTTTATTTATTTCTAATTAAACTTCATTTTTTTAATTTTTTTTAATTTTATTTATAAATATGTAGAAACTGTTTCCAATAATGACTTAAAATTATCAGTATCGTAGGGCAAACAGATGAGAAATATTTTTTTCCCCCCTAAATTATGTAATGCATTGTAAAGCGTAGTTCATCTTATATTTTTGAACTGTAGAATATGTATATGTTTCGTCACCATCAGGTCTGCACATCTATTCTGTTGATATTTGCTGTCTTGATTTGCCAATGAATTCAATTCGTTAGTATCTTCCATTTTTCAATAAACATGGAAGTCAAGTAGTCAAAAAATTTGCAGGAAATTGATAACTCGTCTTCAACTGATTAGCACAGATAAAAAGAAAAAAAAATTAAATAAAAAATAAAGATCAATTTGGGATATTTATATTCACTTCTTTCAAATTGTTCTGGACCTGATTGCTGTGGTTTGATATGTAAGGCTGCATAGGGACTCACAGTTGAGGGAATATTGGAGAACTGGTCAAAGATAAAACTTGTTATTCTGGAAGCATGGGCTGAGAATAGGGATGCTTTAATAGAACTTTTTGGAAGCGTGAGGGATGAATGGATGGACAACGACTTAGCTACTTGGATTGGTGCAAATAGGTAACTTTCTTTAATTATTTGCATTGACATAGAGATGCTATCAAAATTTACAATAGTTCTAATTAGTTCGTTTGAAACTTTTTTTTCTTGAATGTTAATTTCCGAAACTCTTGCAAACGAATGATTTTTGTAGATAAAATGAAAGGGATAATAGAACTAGCAAGTCTTGGACCGAAGAGTCCTAAGTACCATAGGATTTGGTGATTTATTGCTTTCCCTTCTAACATGCTAAATATGAATCATAAGAGACAAACAATTCTTCAAGGAATATTCTGTAAGGCCAAGCTTTATCTAGAAATATTCTTAACCCAGTTTTAACAAAGATTGGTGCCACATATAATGGCCAATAATCTAGATTTAAACAATTTAGCTGGAAGCTAATGCATCAATATATTCCTTAATATAGATTTTTGTACCAGAATTGAAGTAAACATGTGATTTGGCTTTTAGCAGTAATTATTTCGGGCTAAAGAGACCAAAATGATAATGATAGTTTGTGAATCTGCAAAATTTTCTCGTCTTTTTACTTTATGCCATATACCAAACTTGAAATATGTGTGTCACATGGTAGTGAAGAAAGAAATGATGTGCACATTGCTTGCTTGTTGCTATGAAGTAACAAACAGTTGAATTAGCATACTTGAAAATTCATCTTTGAGTCAAGCAAGAGTGTTGAATGGAGAAGTATATTATCATGTGCTATATATATAAGAGCATATTAGCTCAAAATAAGTGAGGACTTACTTCAAAGATTTTGACAGACTAATGCACCCTTAACTTATTACTGTGACCTGTTCAACATTGGTTAGTTTCAAATTGATGAACATATTGTAAACCAACTACGAACTATCTGAGGATAACATTTGGCCCAATAGCTCAAGCCCTTGGTTGTTTCCTCACTAATCGGGATTCGATGCCCACCAATCCCTTTTCCCTTAGGATAATTAATATGTGATATTATGTCTTGTAATTATATTTTGACCCTTACATCTCATTATGACCCTTACATTTGTTGTAATTATATTTTTTTCTAGGGCATATTTGTTTTGCATGTGAGATATATATCTCCCAGTAAGTTTGCCTGAAGCAAATTAACAGTGGGAAACACATATGCATGTGGAAAATGACTGGCATTTAAATATATTTATATATATTGTTGAGAAGATTACAAAAGAAGTGAAGTGTGCATTTGAGGGAAGTACAGATGATGGATAAGAGTTGGATTGATTTACCAAATAGGATGTCGAGGGAATACATTAATGGGATTGGTCTATTCCTTGTGTTTGCCTACACCAATAGGGTTGAAGGTTCGATGATTAGTTGTCCGTGTAGAAAATGTGAGAATCGATACCATCTTGTACGAGAGGGTGTATGAGAGCATCTGATTTTGAATGGTTTTTTTAAAAAAGTACAAACATTGGATTAATCATGGGGAATCTTACGTATCTCTGCATGGTAATCGAGAGAATGAAACATTGGCTAATTTAGACATTGGGAACGATATGGTTGGAATGATACAAGGGACTATGGAAAATCCACATGCCGGTACAAGTGTTGAGGGTAATGAACCACAGGGGCCTGATCCCCATGCATCTGAACCATAGCTCGGTCCAAATGCAGAGACTGCAAAGTATTTCAAACTTCTTCAAGATGCACAAAGTGAATTGTATCTGGGTTGTCAGAAGTTCACATCTTTGTCATTCATTGTTTGACTTCTACATCTGAAGGTGCTTAATTAGTGGACAAACAAGTCTGTTGACATGTTGCTTGAGTTATTGAATGAGGCGTTCCCGTTGGGTGTGAAACTCCCGGATTCATATTATAAAGCTCAAAAGGTCACAACAGATTTGGGCTTCACGTATGAGACGTGGGATGCATGTCCCAACAGTTGCATGTTGTTTCGAAACGAGGACGTCAATCTTGATAAATGTGTCATATGCAACAGTTCAAGATGGAAATCAAATGGTGATGGTGGGTCAAATGGTCCTGACAACGGTGGCAAACGAATAGCTGCAAAACAAATGAGGTATTTTCCTTTAAAGCCAAGGTTGCAGAGGTTGTTTATGTCATCCAAGACGGCTAAGTTAATGAGATGGCATGCAGAGGAATGAACTAATGATGGTTTCTTTAGGCATCCTGCAGACTTCCTTGCATGGAAAGATTTTGACTGTCGGAATATTGACTTTAGTAATGATTGCCGAAGTGTAAGGCTTGGCTTAGCATCTGATGGTTTTAACCCATGCAGGACGATGAACATAGTTCATAGCACTTGGCCTGTTGTACTCATTCCATACAACTTGCCGCCATGGATGTGCATGAAGCAACCATTTCTAATTTTATTTGTGCTTATTGACGGCCCGAAAGGACCTGGTGACAAGATTGATGTGTATATGCAACCATTGATTGAGGAGTTGAAAGAACTATGGAATGACGGTGTCTTCACATTTGATGCATCAACAAATCAAATGTTTCAAATGCATGCAGCTTTACTATGGACAATTAGTGATTTTCCTGCATATGCAAATTTGTCAGGATGGAGCACTAAAGGCGAATATGCATGTCCTTGTTGCAATAGGGAAACTATATCGTGTTGGTTGAAGCATAGTAGGAAACAATCATACTTGGGTCATCGCAGATTTTTACCTAGTGACCATAAATTCCGAAAGGATAAAGTATCATTTGATGGTAGTCGGGAAGTCAGATTCAAACCAAAATTGTTGTTTGGAACTGAGATGCCACTACAATTAGAATCTGAGGGTATTTTAACCCAATACAAGAGGGATGACCTTAAGGAGAGGCATATGAGACAAGTAGAGAAGGAGAAAGCTGGACATCGCACACATAGCTAGAAGAAAAAGAGTATCTTTTATGAACTGTCATATTGGGAGCACAATCTAATAAGACACAACCTCGATGTGATGCATATAGAGAAAAATGTTTGTGACAATGTGTTGTGGACAATATTAAGGGTTGCTGGAAAATCGAAGGATGGTGTTAATGCTCGGCGTTATTTACAAGAATTGAATATTAGAAAACCCCTACATTTGCAGTTAAGAGGGTCGAATAAAGCTTATTTACCACCGGCACAATTCACGATGACCAAGGGTGAGAAAGATTTGTTCTTGAAAGTATTGAAGGAAGCTAGAGTTCCCGACGGGTATTCATCCAATATATCGCGTCGCGTGCGCTTACATGATAGAAGTATTGGGGGTCTTAAGAGCCACGATAGTCATATTCTGATGCAACAACTAATTCCATTAGCTATTTCAAGATCGTTACCGAAGAATGTAATTGAACCTTTGATTGAATTGAGCAATTTCTTTAAACAATTGTGTTCCAAAGTGAATCGTGCGACGGATTTACAATTTATTCAAGATCGTATCGCCGTAACACTTTGTCATCTAGAGAAAATATTTCCTCCTACTTTTTTTGATATAATGGAGCACTTGCCTATACATCTAGCTGACGCATTATTGGGTGGAGCAATTCAATTTCGATGGATGTATTTAATTGAGAGGTATCTTCTTACTCTGAAGCAATATGTGCGTAATAGAGCTCATCCAGAAGGTTCAATTGCTAAAGGATATCTTATGGAAAAATGCATGAATTTTTATGCACAATATCTCAATGATGTGGAAATCAAATCTAATCGACCCGTGAGGAACTACAGTGATGATGATAATCTGGGTCGTGTTGTTGGTGAAAGTACAAGCTTTTATCTTGATAATACTTCTTGTGTACAAACTCATCGGTATGTCTTATTCAATACAAGCGTGGTTCAACTATTCATAAAGTAAGTTATGTCACTCACTCAATATTTTATTATATTTCATTGAATTTTGAACCAAATTTTTTTTTTTTTTTTGATAAAAATTTCAATCTACACAGCAAACACCTTGAAGAACTTAAGGTCAAAATGCCTCGTGTTGACGACCTTTAGTTTCGGCATGAACATTTTGAAACTTTTCACATTTGGTTCAAGGAACATGTATGTATTTAAATCTACAGATTCTATTTACCTAAGTCAAACTATATTTTAAATTTTACATTTTTTTTTTTAAATACGTTCAAACTTTGCAAAGGACTAGTGATGTCACATTTTCTGAAGAGATTATTATATTGGCAAATGGTCCTCATAACCTGGCAAGGAGGTTCAACGGGTATATAATGAATGGGTTTCGGTATCGAGTAAAGGCCATGGATGACCGTCAAGCCACACAAAATTGTGGTGTAACTTTGAAGGCAGATACCATAAGTTATGCTAGTCGGAAAGACAACAATCCTCATGTGGGGTCTGTGTACTATTATGGACAATTGACAGATATTGTTGAGATTTGATATTCCAATGAGAAGAAGCATGTGTTGTTTAAGTGTGATTGGATTGACAACATTCACGGGAAGATACAAGATGTCTTTAATTTCACGTTGGTCAACTTCAATCATTTGTTGTACCGAGATGATCGAATTACCAATGAACCTTTCATCTTGGCATCCCAAGCAGAGCAAGTTTGGTATGTTGCAGACCCGTTAGAATCAGACTGGCAAGTAGTGGTGAAGATGTCTCAAAGAGGTTTATTTGATATGAATTCGACTGATCCAGAAATCGAGCCATATATGAGCCAACAATTAGAAGAAAACATAATGCTCCGTGATGAAGAAGTTGGTTGGGTGAGGGTAGTCGCAGAAGGAGAAACACTTGATGTGGAAATAGACTGATATTTAATAAACATCAGTAATTGAATTCAAGCCAAGGTTGTAGTTGATGTTCAGTTTCTTAATTTACTTTGTCTTTGTGATTGTATTAGTTCAATTAATGTCACATTATAGTTGATTCAAAACCATTCTCTACGTTTCTAATGTCAATTAATGTCACGACACTTGCAGATTATTATGGCAAGGAAGAGGAAGCCTGATCATCTCCTACGCATGATGTCCGATGTGGTACGTAAGAGGACATCAACGGCACCACCATTAGAGGAGGCATCATATCGACCATCATCAGAGGGGCCATTAGTGCCACTACTATCTGACTAGCCACTGCAGCGACAACTATTAGTGGCACCACAATTAGAGAAGGCATCACAGCGACCACCATTAATGCCACCGCATCGACCATCATCAGTGGCACCACAGCAGCTATCATCTACTCAGCCTCCATGCCTACCATTGGTGTGTCCACCATTAGTGGCACCACCATTAGAGGAGGCATCACAGCAAGCACCATTAGAGGGGCCATTAGTGCCACTGCATCGTCCACCATCAGTGGCACCACAGCAGCTATCATCTACTCAACCTCCACGCCTACCATCGGTGCGTCCACCATCAGTGGCACCGCAACAGCTATCATCCTGACTAGAGTCATCGGCTTATGAGCCATCCGCAGGTATGTAAATTTGTTTTGATTTGTATAAAAATTATTTAAATATATATTTATTTGTTCTCCTTACATATAACTTGTTTATGCTTATTGTATTTTTCAGACCCTTCGACTTCTTCACAGCCCATCTCAGGTATAAGAAATTGATTTTTATTGACATTATTTAAATTTGCATTTGTTTATTATCATTGCATATTGTTTATTCTTATTGTATCTCGCAGGTCATGTTAGTTCTTCATCAACCTCGAGTAGGCGTGGTGGAGGATGTGCCAAGGGCATTAGGGAGTGGGGTACTGGTACAAAGTTGGACATACAATTTGATGAAAATTACTGTCCAATACGGGATAACGTATCTAAGTTAATTACTCAACTTGGCGTTATTGTGCGGAATGGTAATATTGTTCTTCTTACTTTTCTTGACTGGAACACTGTGCCTGATGATATTCTTGATGCTATCTGGAAGGATGTGAAGGTAAAAGTATATTTTTGTCCAAAATTTAAATTTCAAAATTGTGTTTTATTATTTAAACTTTGAAATTGGGTTTTATAGGACAATTTGAATATATGTCCAGAGGAGTACAAGCCAAGCTGCATGAAAAACTATAACAACATATGGAAGGATCACAAGAATAAGATTAAGGCTAAGTATTTCAAGCCTAGAAGTTCTGATCCTAATCTGAAGGATGATGTTCCTTTGCATATTGTGCCAAGCTAGTGGGAAGAACTTGTGGAGTATTGGCGTACTTCCGATGCTGAGGTATACAAATAAGTTAAATGTATGATATGTAAACATACAAATTATATTTATATACTTACATTTGTTGAACCTGTTATAAAAAATTGCAACTAGGAACACTAAAAATCGACGAGCTCACGGCATAGCTCATACCACAGGGCGTACTACTTTCGCTCAGATACAGCATGAGGTTTATATTTTATTGTTTTATTTTTGTATATAAATAAACATTGTATATTTTCAAATTATTTAGATTCTAATTTTCATATTTCTAAAAAAATGTAGATGACCAATAAGGGGGAGTCTACTAACAAGATGAATGTTTGGCTTATGACACGTAGAGCAGATGACCCAGAGGTTATTTGGACCTTGGTAGTTTCCAAACACCTTTGATTGTATTTAAAGTTTATTTTTTATTTTTTGTGTCAACCATCTTAATTTGGCATATACTTGTATGTCTTATTCAATACAGGATGAGTTTAATGGTCAACTCTCTATGCTACCTGAGGATTGTCGGACTTTGGAGACTAGGAATGCCATTTTCCATGAGTTGATAGGTCATGACGGACATGGATATTGTCGCACATACGGGAGAACTGTGCCTCGGAGAGCAGTGTATAAAGATGGTGCTAGGCCATCACAGTCAACACCCCAGCCATCGACTATTGTTCAGATCACCTAGCAGGTTCGTGCGGAGCTAAGGGATGAGTTGAGGGAGGAGATGCGAGCAGAGTTCTCTACACATTTACAGCAGATGAGAGTTGAGATGATGGTCTTTGTGTCACAAGGGGCGAGTGTGGATCCCAACAGACAGGTTCGATATAAATTAAATTGTTTGATAGTTAAATTTTCACACAACATTATGTATAAAATTCAAATATGATTAACACATTATGCATTGACTATCATAGGTTCCTGATGCATCGAGTGGTCACCAGGCATTTAGGGAATCTGCAGAAGATGAGAATCCATATACACCACCACCAGAAGATCAGGTATAAAATGTATCTTTACATTCTGAGCTAAAATATATCTTTGTATTCTTTGCATTCTAAGCTAAGAGACTTGTGGGAGAAGACGGGACTCAAATCGAGTTCCCGGATTGGGAGCTAGAGCCGGATTTCACTTTAGGCAAACGAGTTCCTTAAGAAACTTGAATTCAAGGTGTTGATGCCCCAAAATCACCAAACGGGGTCGGATTGGCACGAAACTTGGCACACACGACCGCCTAGGCACGAGAGACTTGTGGGAGAAGACGGGGCTCGAATCGGGTTTCCGATTTGGGAGTTAGAGTCGGATATCACTCTAGGCAAACTAGTTCCTTAAGAAACTTGAATTCGAGGTGTTGACGTCTCAAAATCACCAAATGGGGTCGGATTGGTAGGAAACTTAGCACACACGACCAGCTAGGCACGAGAGACTTGTGGGAGAAGACGAGGCTCGAATCGGGTTCCCGGTTTGGGAGTTAGAGTCGGATATCACTCTAGGCAAACTAGTTCCTTAAGAAACTTGAATTCGAGGTGTTGAAGCCCCAAAATCACCAAACGGGGTTGGATTGGCACGAAACTTCGCACACACGACCGTCTAGGCACGAGAGACTTGTGGGAGAAGACGGGGCTCGAATCGGGTTCCCGATTTGGGAGTTAGAGTCGGATATCACTCTAGGCAAACTAATTCCTTAAGAAATTTGAATTCGAGGTGTTGATGCCCCAAAATCACCAAACGACGTCAGTTTAACACGAAACTTGGCAGACACGACCTCCTAGGCACGAGAGACTTGTGGGAGAAGACGGGACTCCAATCGGATTCTCAGTTTGGGAGTTAGAGCCGTATTTTGGTTTAGGTAAACTAGTTCCTTAAGAAACTTGAATTCAAGATGTTGACGCCCTAAAATCACCAAACGACGTCGGTTTAGCACGAAACTTGGCACACACGACCGCCTAGGTGCGAGAGACTTGTGAGAGAAGACGAGACTCCAATTGGGTTTCCGGTTTGTGAGTTAGAGCCATATTTTGGTCTAGGCAAAATAGTTCATTAAGAAACTTGAATTCGAGGTGTTGACGTCCCAAAATCACCAAACAACTTCGGTTTAGCACGAAACTTGGCACACACGACCGCCTAGGCATGAGAGACTTGTGGGAGAAGACGGGGCTCGAATCGGGTTCCTGATTTGGGAGTTAGGGCCGGATTTCTCTCTAGCCAAAATTATTTACTTAACTATTTTTATAATTATATAGTAATTAATTTCTTATGTTTTTTTGTAATTAAAATATTAGCACATAATTATATTGTCATTAATTATTTTTATTTTTTATTTTCAGATATTTCCTGAGTAGCAGTTTTCTTCTTGTGGAATGCAAGCGTGTGAAGATTGCGACTAACTTTTGTTTTTGTAACCCACGGAAGAATCATGACAAAAACTTTTATTTTTGATTTACGTTATTTAGATTTGTGCACAACATTATGTATGTATTACGCAACATTATATGGTGGGATAATTTTGCTGATGTGTTGTTATGAATGAAAGAATATTTTAATTATGGATGAATTTTTATTTATATACTGAAATTTTTATATTATTATGTAATTATCAGTTTCTTTTTTTAGTTATATTTTATTTAATACAGGCAATTTTTATTTTTTTAATAATTTTATTGCAGGTCTTTTTTTTTTTTTTTTTTTTTTTTTTGAGACGGCACCATACCGTCTCAAAAAAAAATTAGAACTAGGTTTTTTGCGACGGTAGTATAGCCGTCGCAAAAGATATTGGCATTAATTAATTGAAACAAAAGACCTTTAGCGACGATATTCTTTACCATCGCAAATAATATTTTTAGAGACGGCATGTTTGCGGTCTCAAATAACAGTTGTAACAAAAGACCTTTAGCGACGGTATTCTTTACTGTCGCAAATAACATTTTTAGAGACGGCATGTTTGCTGTCTCAAATAAGCATTTAGCGACGGTATTTTTGCAGTCGCAAATAACCCTTTTAGCGACGGCACCACAGTGCCGTCTCAAAAAATTTAGATCTCCACGCATTAATGCCAACAGCATTTTGCCATCGCAAAAGGCATTTTTGCCATCACAAAAAAGAGGCGACGGCGTTGTATCGTCGCTAAAATTCTTTAGCAACCCCCTTTGTTGCGATCCCCCTCTTGCCGTCGCTAAAAGCTAGTTGCCGTCGCAAAAAAGCTTTTGAGACGGTGTTTTAAGTATTTGCGATGACATTTTGCCGTTGCAAAAAAGCAAATTTTTTGTTAATTTGCAGCAAAACATATATTAGGGGCTTGAACCATATGCCTTGTCATCATCCAGAGCAAGGGCCTACCTTGCTCTACCTTTGCTTGTACGAGTCAAAACAAAACCAAGTGCATAAAAAATGGCCACATATTACAAATTACTTCAAATTTCACTCATTTGATTTTTCCATTTTTCCATTTGATTTTCCACTGTTGAAGAGTCCACTTTGATTTGTGATGTTTTTGTCCTGCCTATTTTTGGATCATAAATTTGGATAGGAATTTGAAAAAGAAAAAAGAATAGAAAAAAAATTTAGTTTATATTTCATTCACGTCTCCATTGCCTTTTTCTCTCCCCATGTAAATCTTTATTCAAATTCATGATCAAAACACACAACTTTCACATACCTAAACCCAAAAATGATTTCTCATAGCGATGTGAGGACTCTAATGCGATGTTTTGGATCTTTGAATGTTGTAGATCTTTGAATGTCTTGCAAGAGAGAAACGAAGTTATTTATATATAATTATTTTTTTTATTGCTTATCAAATTTATTTATTCTTGATAAATATTTATTCTTTTTTTTTTTTCATAACCAATTAAACCAAAGAAAAAATAAAATAAAATTTTCACTTCATTTTCTTTCCTTACACGGAAAGTTCACTTTACCTCCTCATACCGGACACGGGGTCACAGCGGTGCCCCTCCCTGCTGTGCCCTCACAGCCGTGAAAACGCAACCTTCCTTTTTTTTTTTTTTTTTTTTGTACATGGTTTCATTTTTTTTTGCTTTTTTTTCTTAAAATTTATTTATTTTTATTTTAGTGTTTAGAAAATGGCACAGTTTCACTCCTTTTTTTTTTTTTTCATGTTCTCACGTAGTTTCATTTTTATTTTTTTTTATAGAGTTTAGAGTTTAAGATTTAGGATTTAATTTCATCCCTTTTTTTTTTATGTTCTCACTATAAATTAAATTTAAATCCTAAATCCTAAAATAAAAAAAAAAATTAAGAATTAAACCCTAAATCCTAAACTCTAAAATTAAAAAATTAAAAATTAAACCCTAAATCCTAAATCCTAAACTGTAAAATAAATAAAAAAAATTAAGAATTAAACCCTAAACCCTAAAATAAAAAATAAAAAATAAATTAAGAATTAAACCCTAAGCTCTAAATCCTAAAATAAAATAAAATTAAAAATTAAACTCTAAATCCTAAACCCTAAACCCTAAAATAAAAATTAAGAGTTAAATCCTAAACCCTAAAATAAAATAAAAAAATAAATTTTAAGAAAACTCTAAACACTAAAATAAAAATAAATAAAATTTAAGAAAAAAAAAAAAAAGAGAAGAAGATGAAACTGTGAGAAAAAAAAAAAAAAAAAAAAGTGAAATCGTGCGTTTCACGACAAACAGCACAAGAGGAGTATAGCGATCCCGGGTTTACCCTTGTTGTCTGATGATCCGGACGTGTGTCCGTGGTGTTGGTAGTTGAGTATTATATTGTTTACATCCTTTCCTATCTTGTATTTGAGTTATAGGATGTGTTGGGCGATTGGAGGCAAGTTGGTTGAACTTAGAACCAAAGATAAGCTGCCTGAGTTTTGGCCTTCTTGCGCCGAAGCGAGATTAGGGCGCCGGCGGATATGTTTTGGCTCATGCGCTCGGCGAGATCAGCGCCGGCGGATAAATCACCCTCGAAGGTTTTAAATGCTGCAGATTTTACGGAAGGTTGCATCCAGCCGGCGGGTATTCGGCCTTCGAGCGGGACTTTGGTGGTGCGCCGGCGGAGGTTTTAGCGCCGGCGGGGTACTTTTGGCTTGTCCGCCGAGGAGAACAGAGCGCTTCAGCGGAGGACTGGGTTTAAGTTCGGGTTTTGACATCTTAAAATCACTTCTCACTCTTCTTTCTCTCTCCTACTATTCCAAAACACCATTTTTGGGCCTCTCACTCTAGAACTCTACCTCCTCTCTTGGTATTGATCTAGTAGGAGTGATTTGCTCACCTTGGCCTTTACAATAGTTGCGTGGATCGTCGAGGGCTTCGTTTTAATCGGAGAAATTGTGGATTTGGAGCACTTTGGTTTCGGTCATCATCTCTATTTGAGTTCTTCTTTGAGGTAGGGATTCACCTTGTTCTCTTTTCAATACTCCTACTATAGATAGACATGTGGTTACTTTTGTATTGCATGAAAACTACATCATGTTGGAATTTTATATAAATTCATGAGGTTGAACATTAGGTTGGTTGTTGGTTTTAGATCTTTGATTATTAGATGTGCCTTGGACCAATTGGGTGTTAATTAGCAAGTGTTGTTGAAAGGAGAGGAAACCCTAATATTTATTGATTTAATAATTTAATAGAGGGTTTGATCTTAGGGTAAATACTTGGGTATTTTGGGTTTTAAAGGAAACCATTGTTGGCTATTGTAGATGATTGAGGCTTATGTTCAATAATGAGAAAGAGGAGGAAAACCCTAGTATAGTGATTATGATTTAATTTGTGTAATTAAATTAAAATGGCTTTGAAAGGAATGTAGTTGATTTAAAATGAGTTAGGGCTTATTGTCCTTGAACTTGATTTTGTGAAAAATAAAAAGAAGGGGGATTGGTTTTATGAATGGAAATGGTACTTTGAAATAAGTATGAATGTTGGATTTGTATCTTATACTACAATGATGGTATTAATGTTAAGCAGATAATTTCATGATAATTGAGTAAGTTTATAGATGTATAATATATTTGCATCTAGAGGTTTGTCCTTGGTCATCGGTGGAGGATGATACGGTTGTATTGAATTGTTGTGTACGCTTTACACGTATGTGTTCATCTATTTTGACACATTGTCGTTATCTTGGTAGTTTATGTATATGCATTATACATGTTGGATATGCCTTGTGTGCATGGTGGTTGTTGGCGTTATATGCCGCGCTTATAATCAGAGGTACCGTGACCTTCCAGCTAGCGCCTGGAGAACTGTATGCGCTTATAATCTGAGGTGCCACACCCTTCCAGCTAGCGCCTGGTAAAATGGTATGTTGCTGTGAAAAGTGCAGTGTGGCTTACTATGCATATAGCTAGTAGAGCGAAGTTGATAGTAGTTATTGCAGTATATCCTTGGCTTACTAAGCGCATAACTAGTAGAGCAAGGTGGAATCATTGTAGTTTTGTTGTAACTAAAAGTAATCATGGATTTGATTGGTTAAAGTTCAGAGAACCGAGTTACTCCGTTGATTGATTATATACATGTTGGTGGATTGTAAATTTATATTTATATTTTTACCCAGGTTGTGCATGTATAGGTATGATAGTAGTGGAAATGAACCAAAATGTCTTTTGTCTTTTGGAAAGTGTGAACGAGAATGAATGTTTTAAAAATAAACATGTTGAAAGGATACGTCTGTCGTACGTATGGGAAATGGATGAGTGTATCGGGCTTAGTAATTGTTTGCCTAAGTAGTTGTTGATACTATGAAAGAATGGGAATGGGGATTAATGAGAGGAATATGGAAAGATGAATCGCTTGTAGCGTTGAATGAAACGGTTGTTTTCAAAAGAAAGGTTCATACATATATATTTTTGTATAAACTGTCACATTACTATTCTAGTACGAGAATGAGTGTGCATGATCATAGCTATCTGTACTGTTGTTATTGTTGAGGATCATGTTGAGATCCCTACTGGACTATATGTTCATCCCACGTTGTTGAATCTTTTTCAGGTATTAAGCAGGTTGAGCTGCAAGAGTTGGATTTACTTATTTGTTGGCCACGGGGCCTCTTTGTTGTTGGCGGAATGCCATATCTGTAAAAGGGTTACACCCTTCATTTGATTATTCAATGTTGTAAGCCCAAGGGCAATTTCTTGAGTATGTTCATGTAATATTTACTTTGCATACGAATGAGAGTATTGTTAATCACTCCTACGGATTGAATGTATGAGTTAATTTCCGCATGTTATCTCTGAAAGTGAATTAAGTTAATGAATTTGGTAATGACATCGAGTAATAAAAAGTGGGGCGTGACAACTTGGTATCAGAGCTTACCGGGTTTGAATACCTTGAGCTCGTGGGAAGTGGTTTTTACCACAGTGGGTTTACTACGTGCAGTGGGGACGTTGCATATAGATACCATGGGAATTAAGACTTATGTGTTGCATTTATGTGAGCATGGGATTGATCTCTGGATAGTATTCATAGCGGTGAACTTGCTTTGAGGTCCTTTGGAAACACGCCTGATCAACGTGGTTTCTGATAGGAATTCCTTGAGAGTTCCGGGATGAGTGGCTATCTTTGTGGACTTGATTCGATTATGTGTTTACTTGTTTGGATGTTTATATGCAGTAGAAATGTAAATTTTGAAACTAAGTGTGTCTTGTGACTTAACAGTAGTGGAGTGTGCCTCGGCGAAGGCTATTGTGTTTACGCTAAGTGTAATTTACCTTGTGCCTTATAGGATGTCTACACGAGGGAGTAGAGGCGATTGAGTAGTAGGAACGCCGGAGAGAAACAGTTCCTTTAGCACCGCCATTGCAAAGATCGGTTGTCGGCGAGGATGTCGCCGCGTGAGATTGTGAGAAGCGAGCAAGATGCCCTAGCTTCAGACCGAGGGTGGCGGCGGGCATGCTCTCAAACTTACTAAGGAGTTCTTTCGCTCGGTCCTTTGAGTTTGTGGGGGAGGCTAAACCGTTAGAAGCAGAGAGTTGGTTGGAACAGATTACCAAGACTCTTGATATGCTCAGAGTCGAAGATGAGGAGTTGAGGGTTTCTTTGGCGACCTTTCAGTTGAAGAGTGATGCGAGTTATTGGTGGAAGAATGCTAAGACTAATGTGGGTGGCACGTGGGTTGCTTTTACTGAGGCCTTTTGGGCCAAGTATTTCCCTCCTTCTGCTCGGGAAAGGTTGAGGGAACAGTTTTTGGAGTTGCGTCAGGATGACACTCCTGTGGCACAGTTTGAGATGCGGTTTGATAGTTTGTCGAGGTTTGCTCCAGAGTTGGTGACAACAGAGGAGCGTCGTTGTTTTGAGTTCGAAAAGCGGTTGTGTTTCGTTATTCGGAGAAGGTAATTGGATCCTTGTGGAAGGGTTACTATACCTTAGTTGAGGCAGCGGCCCATGTGGAGGCCCTGATTGCTAGTGGTGATGGGGTTAAAGAAGAGACCATCTCGGTCAGCCTTGTGGTTCCAAAACGTTCTAGGCTCAGTAAGGGGTGGAGGCGGAAACATGCTCAGTCGGGAGCTGGTTCCTTTTCTTCGCCAGGGGTTTCGGATCCTTCTATTGGGATTTCCGGGGCGGTGCTGAGTTTCGCACCCGATCTTGGAGTAGAGGGTCCGTGGTTGTTTTGTTTGTGGTCACCGGGCCATGGTAGACGTTCTTGTCCTTTGCGTGCAAATTCTTCGGGGGTATTAAAACCTAGTCAGACTCAGTCGTACTCGTCCAATCGGGGGCGTTCTCGGTACAGCAGGCGAGCCGGGCCGAGAGCCTCGCAGGCGACTTATTAGTTAGCCCTACAGTGTTACCCTGGAGAGGGACTTTTTGTAATGTTGGCCGGTGGAGTATCACGTTTATTGATTTTGTTGTTGACGGTGTACTCTTGGATCCGAGGCATCACGTTTATGTATTGCATATGCATGCATAGTATTGTTTGTTTAATCCTCGTGTATTGGGGAGTATGTGTGGAAATTTGAACTCTCTATTTTATTTTGAGAAGTTGTTAATGGGGTCAATGATCCTAGTATTGTTGCTTGCTTAGTACTGTGTATTGAGTTAGTCTTGTGACGGCCCGTGGGCCTTGTTTTTTTTAGAGATTATGGGTTGAGAACGGGAATCCGTGGGTGGATGTGTTTGATGTGATGGTTTCGAGAGTTGGGCGGTATTAGCAAGGTTATGTGAGGTTATATCTCGGGTTAGCGGAATGGTACCTGTATGCTGGTTTGTGTTTTGGGCTTGCTAGTAGGTGAGTCTGGGGTGACCCTAACGGTTGTATAGGGGTAGTGTTTGTTTTGTGATTGGTTATCAATTGTGGGATATGGTTTGTGAGTGGATGCAGGCAGCATTCCTTAGTGGAAGAACAGTTTGTGTTCTAGAGTAACAAGAATAGCGTTGGTCGAATTATCCCTCTTGATTGGGTAGTTGTGGTTGCGGTAGACCATGTGTGTTGATTAGGGAGATCGAAGCTAATCGAACATGTTGTGCTATTGAATCTGTTGACTGATGAATACATTAATTTATGTATTGTTTGATTGTGTATAGAACCTATGTGTTTATATGCATTGCTTAGTGTTGGAAGAGATAGGGGATGTACTCCGCGGTTTAGGGGAAGATAGGGGATGGACCTCTAAACCGGATGTTATTGGGAGGGAGGAGATAGGGGATGAACTCCGTAGATAGAGCATGTATGCTTATCTAGAAATGTATTGACAGAGCGCATATGCTTATCAATTGAAGTGTTGTTTGTTTGATTTGATGTAGCACTGTACTTATTTCTATTAATCATCATTATAGAAATGTTATGCTTCGTGTTGGTTTTGGTATCACTGTATGAGTGATGGTTGTTGCTAATAGTATGTTGAAAAGTTATGGAAAACAAAATTTTTCTTAATGTTTGGGCCACCTAAGGGTGTTGCTGAGAAATTGATTTAAATCAAGGGTTTTGGAAAGTTCCAAATGAAAATATTTCTTTTTGCAAATAAACGTGGATGATTTTGTGTTTTGGATAACACCGTGTTTGTGAAAAATGTTTACAAAAGCTGTTGAGTTTCTCATGGAAAGTGGAGGATTTATTTTGGAAAGCTAGCATTGAAAATTTGACTATCTTTGAGAAATGTCGCTGAACAAGAAAATGTTTTCTTATTGTTTACTCATAAGGTTTGCTTTGATTAGTTTTTGGGAATCTTGTTGTTGAGTAGTGGCTTAGCTTGAAGCGCTAGTCGATGTTGGTTATTGTTCGGGAAGGGTTTGGTTTGTTGAGATTTTCGCACCTAAGTATTGTTGTTTGGAACGTATTTCCCTTAGTGGGTCTCTTCTTGGGTAAGAGTGGCACGATGGTTGTAGTGAGGCGGTTTCACTCCTAGTGTTGGGGGTGTTGGTGTTGTGTTATCAGTTGTCCTTATGTTTTGTCGTACCTTTAATTTCGTGGACGAAATTCTTTAAGCGGGGGAGGTTATAGCGATCCCGGGTTTACCCCTTGTTGTACAGTGATCCGGACGTGTGTCCGTGGGTGTTGGTAGTTGAGTATTATATTGTTTACATCCTTTCCTATCTTGTATTTGAGTTATAGGATGTGTTGGGCGATTAGGCAAGTTGGTTGAACTTAGAACCAAAGATAAGCTGCCCAGGTTTTGGCCTTCTTCAGCGGAGATTAGGCGCCGAGCGGATATGTTTTTTGCACGCTCGGCGAAGGGATCGAGCGCCGGCGGATAAATCACCTCCTCGAGAGTTTCGCTGCTCGCAGATTTTACGGAAGGTTGCATCAGCCTTCGGCGGGTATTGGCGCCGGCGGGGACTTTGGTGGTGCGCCGGCGGAGGTTTTAGCGCCGAAGCGGGGTACTTTTGGCTTGTCCGCCGGCGAGAACAGAGCGCCGAGCGGAGGACGGGTTTAAGTTCCGGTTTTGACATTTTAAAATAACTTTTCACTTTTCTTTCTCACTCCTACTTTTCAAAAACACCATTCTTGAGCCACTCACTCTAGAACTCTACCTTCTCTCTTGGTATTGATCTAGTAGGAGTGATTTGCTCACCTTGGCCTTTACAATAGTTGCGTGGATCGTCGAGGGCTTCGTTTTAATCGGAGAAATTGTGGATTTGGAGCACTTTGGTTTCGGTCATCATCTCTATTTGAGTTCTTCTTTGAGGTAGGGATTCACCTTGTTCTCTTTTCAATACTCCTACTATAGATAGACATGTGGTTACTTTTGTATTGCATGAAAACTACATCATGTTGGAATTTTATATAAATTCATGAGGTTGAACATTAGGTTGGTTGTTGGTTTTAGATCTTTGATTATTAGATGTGCCTTGGACCAATTGGGTGTTAATTAGCAAGTGTTGTTGAAAGGAGAGGAAACCCAAATATTCATTGATGTAAGAATTTACTAGAGGGTTTGATCTTAGGGTAAATACTTGGGAATTTTGGCTTTAAAAGCACACCATCGTGGGGTATTGTAGATGATTGAGGCTTACGTTCAATAATGTCAAAGAGGAGGAAAACCCTGGTATAGTGATTATGATTTAATTTGTGTAATTAAATTAAAATGGCTTTGAAAGGAATGTAGTTGATTTAAAATGAGTTAGGGCTTATTGTCCTTGAACTTGATTTTGTGAAAAATAAAAGGAAGCGGGATTGGTTTTGCGGAATGGAAATGGTACTTTGAAATAAGTATGAATGTTGGACTGTTGTATCTTATACTACAATGATGGTATTAATGTTAAGCAGATAATTTCATGATAATTGAGTAAGTTTATAGATGTATAATATATTTGCATCTAGAGGTTTGTCCTTGGTCATCGGTGGAGGATGATACGGTTGTATTGAATTGTTGTGTACGCTTTACACGTATGTGTTCATCTATTTTGACACATTGCTGTTATCTTGGTAGTTTATGTATATGCATTATACATGTTGGATATGCCTTGTGTGCATGGTGGTTGTTGGCGTTATATGCCGCGCTTATAATCAGAGGTACCGTGACCTTCCAGCTAGCGCCTGGAGAACTGTATGCGCTTATAATCTGAGGTGCCACACCCTTCCAGCTAGCGCCTGGTAAAATGGTATGTTCTTTGTGAAAAGTGCAGTGGCTTACTATGCATATAGCTAGTAGAGCGAAGTTGATAGTAGTTATTGCAGTATATCCTTGGCTTACTAAGCGCATAACTAGTAGAGCAAGGTGGAATCATTGTAGTTTTGTTGTAACTAAAAGTAATCATGGATTTGATTGGTTAAAGTTCAGAGAACCGAGTTACTCCGTTGATTGATTATATACATGTTGGTGGATTGTAAATTTATATTTATATTTTTACCCAGGTTGTGCATGTATAGGTATGATAGTAGTGGAAATGAACCAAAATGTCTTTTGTCTTTTGGAAAGTGTGAACGAGAATGAATGTTTTAAAAATAAACATGTTGAAAGGATAAATGCGTAAATGCGTATGGGAAATGGATGAGTGTATCGGGCTTAGTAATTGTTTGCCTAAGTAGTTGTTGATACTATGAAAGAATGGGAATGGGGATTAATGAGAGGAATATGGAAAGATGAATAAACATGGCGTTGAATGAAACGATTGTTTTCAAAAGAAAGGTTCTTACATATATATTTTAGTATATACTGTAACACTACTGTTCTAGTTCGAGAATGAGTGTGCATGATCATAGCTATCATCTTGTTGTTATTGTTGAGGATCATGTTGAGATCCCTCTTGGACTATATGTTCATCCCACGTTGTTGAATCTTTTTTCGTGTATTGAGCTGCAAGAGTTGGATTTACTTATTTGTTGGCCACGGGGCCTCTTTGTTGTTGGCGGAATGCCATATCTGTAAAAGGGTTACACCCTTCATTTGATTATTCAATGTTGTAAGCCCAAGGGCAATTTCTTGAGTATGTTCATGTAATATTTACTTTGCATACGAATGAGAGTATTGTTAATCACTCCTACGGATTGAATGTATGAGTTAATTTCCGCATGTTATCTCTGAAAGTGAATTAAGTTAATGAATTTGGTAATGACATCGAGTAACAAAAAGTGGGGCGTGACAGGGAGGGGCACCGCTGTGACCCCATATCCCCTCATACCTATCAAACGTGTGTTATTTGTCCCTCAACTTTCCTAAGCTATTAATATTAATTTACTTCACTCCCGAATTGTTAAGAAGGTTAATATTTTTTACGGAATACTATACCTGCCACACATGCTATTAATTGATGGTATTGATTCACTTTAAGGAGACAAATATTCAGATATAATTTATAAAAAAAGAAAAAAAAAATACAGCCAATTGTTTTGGATTTTTTTTAATTAAAACACAAAATATAATTAATTTTAGCAAAATACTATATTGGGATATAATTAAATTAGGGACAAAATAGATCCCTAGTTTTTAATTTTATCAATTTAAACTCTAATATTTTTATTTTCTTTCAATTTAAATCATTTGTCCTTTTTTGTTAAGTACAATTGATAGAAAACGAGTATTTTAGTTATTATATTCAATGTAAGTATACATAAAATGTTTAAAATATTATTTTTTATTAAATTTAATGATTAAAATATTATTTTTTTGTTGATTTTACTTAACGAAAATAGACAAATAGTTTAAATTGAAAATAAATAAAAATTTTGGGGTTTAAAATGACAAAATTTAAAACTCAAGTCTTTTTTTTTTTTGGTTGTTGTAATTTTTCCATTAAATTAAGTAAATCATAAGGACAAATAATTTGTGTGAAGCCATGTGTGATATTCGGTAAAAAGTTTAAATTTGTTGACAGTTTGAAGTAAAGTAAACTAATGTCAATCATTTAAGAAGGTAATTATTGAAATTAATAGTTTATGGGTAAGAAAAAGCGAATTTTTTCTTTCCTTATATTTTATCTTATTGTCAACAAATTGTAGATCTAAACAAAAACCTATGGGAACTTCCCAATCTGTGCAGGTAATTTTCCAAACATTCATGCATCTATCTATTCTTCTTTATAGATTTAAAAAAAGAAAAAACAATATAAGAATCTCCCTATGCAGCTTAAAAATACTTCAAATCCAAGCCGAATTAATGCAAAAGGTGATTGAGGGAGGAATAGTAATATTTTCACTATGTTGAATTTATTAAAAAACAATAATAATTAATTTTGAAAAAAAAAAATTCAAGTTTGAGTTCTGTTTTTCTCCAAAATCGACAAGTCCATAAAGTTTACAACAATTGAAAAATCAATAAGTTGTATACAAATCTTCTACAGCATATTCTTTTGTCTTGTCATGCAGCTAGACACAATTAGCATTGTGAGAAGATTTTTCTGCTTTTCAAATAACAGAAACATCTTCTCGCAAGCCAAAGTTGAAACAATTTGATTTTATGCCATGAAATACAATTAACAATTTTATTTTATTTTATTTATTTATTTATTTATTTTTAAATTACTTTTTTTCTCGGACATTGTTCCAGCTCTTTTTTAAGACCACAAGATCGTATTACTCTTGGAAGTATTTGAAATCGAACTTCTTAGTGTAAGGACCGTGTGGCTTGTCTTGGTCTATCCTCACCAAGCCCACTGAAGATTACTTAGCAAAGAGCACAACCAACTTAATTTTTATGCTCGTGTTCTTTTAATACGTCAATCACATCCAATTCTTTGGTGCGACTGTGCACAAATGAGTCCCATATGCAAAATTCAATGGCTCTTTCTTTGTGTTATGTTGGACAATCTTCTGAGTAAATAAAACAAACTGAAACTAAATCAAACAATATAAATAAATAATGTATCGAATTTATTTATTGAACTGAATTAAAAGAAATTCAAAGACCAAGTCGAGTATGTGATACTCTATCCTTAAGACAGATTCGCCCCGCTATGGTGCTTGCAGTTGAGTGGCGTTTATCTCCCAGGATAGAATGATCTTAATCAATTTGTAGTAGTACTCCAAAACAAATTGTTCGACGAACCAAACCTATGTTCTAACTCTCTGAATATTTATTCTAAAACTAGAATGAAGAATAATGCACAAAAGAAAAGTTGGACAGCACAAAGAAACTTAACAGACTGTTTTTTTCGAATCAGAAATTGGGTTCCAAGACTGCTGGAATTGATGGGTATATATAGGCACAAAACTTAAGACCCGAACAGGTTCCAATTTTGAAGTGAAAAGGTGAATCAATATGTTTGAACAGGAAAACCAACTTTTCAAAGTTAGTTTGACCGTTGCACATGAAATTGATTTCCTTCCAAACAATTTGAAAAGTAAACCGTAGTGGACCAGGTCAAACCTGTAGCAACTTTATTTATTTAAACTATTGAAATATATATATTAAATTATTTAAATAGTTTAATAAATAACGGAAGAGGTACAAATTTTAGGAAACCACTTAGGAAACTAAAATTTGAAATTAGAAATAAATTAAATTCTCATAATTACAAATTTTTAGGAAACCACTCAGAAACCCAAAATTTGAATTTATAATTAAATTAAATTAAATTCCCACAATAATTTTTATTGAAAAAATTCAAATGAATTTTGTCTAAAAAATTAATGATAAACCCGAAAACGACGTCAACTTTCCATTCACTCATAAATAGTTTTGACGTTCCGTCTTCACCGTGTGACTTGCTACGCGGCAAGGAACACACCACCTCTTCGGACCCACCCCAAAAGACGTTTGGGGTCCACTCAATTTTGGCCTCAAAGTTGGCCCAAAATAAGCCATATAAAACACCATTTTTTCCAACATGTTGTGCCCTTATTCATTCTATCTTTCAATGCCCATTACTCAAAAGGATCAGATGGTACCAATACCATCTATGCTGGACAGTCTCTCTCAGGGAACCAAACAATAACCTCCCAAGGTGGATCTTTTGAGCTTGGCTTCTTCACTCCAGGTAACTCTCAAAACTACTACATAGGCATATGGTACAAAAAATTACCAATCAAAACAGTAGTTTGGGTGGCAAATAGAATCCAACCCATTTCAAATCCATCTTCTTCACAATTGAAACTCTTGAAAGATGGAAATTTAGTCCTACTAGACCAGTCAAAGGCTCAAATTTGGTCTACAAATTCGATTTCAAAATCGGCTAACTCAACCATAGCCATGCTTCTTAAAAATGGAAATTTTGTCGTCAGAGATACATTGGATTCCTCTAATGTGATATGGCAGAGTTTTGACTACCCAACTGACACGTGGCTTCCCGATGGGAAAGTTGGATACAATAAACTCAAAAATGAAAAACAAGCTCTTACTTCTTGGAAAAATTCAGAAAATCCATCACCAAGTCTGTTCTCTCTGGAGGTAGAGCCAAATTCAAGTCATATATTGCTTTGGAATGTGTCTAACTTGTATTGGACTAGTGGGATATGGAGTGGGAAAGTTTTTAGCCTTGTTCCTGAGATAGAATTGGACCGTTACATAAAAAATGTCACATACGTTAACAATACAAATGAGAGCTATTTCACATATGATGCCGGTGACCCTACTGCTCTCACTAGATTTGTGCTTGATGCGACTGGACAATTCAAACAATTTGTTTGGGGGAAGGACTTCCCGCGGTGGAGTACATTCTGGATGAAACCACCGCAACAATGCATAGTCTATGCTTTTTGTGGTGCATTTAGTAGTTGTAACCAAAATGTACCGATTTGCACTTGCATTGAAGGATTTGAACCGAGGACTCAAGTAGGTTGGGAATTGGAGGATCACTTGTTGGGTTGGGTTTCCCTCCTATGTGGAGGATGGCCCAAATACTTAGTAAAACCCATGTGAGTTCCAAAGCCCATATGGAGAGGTTATGTTTTTGGGCTGATTTGGCCCATGTGTATTATTACAAACCCTTGCTCTGTAACACAGACAAGGAGACGCAGCAGCAGCCACAAAACAGAGAGGAAAAAGAGAGGCCAAGTTCTTTGGAGAAATTCTGTCCAGCTTTGATCAAGCTATCCGATCGACATTCATTTGTGGTCCGATTGAGCTGAAATTTGGTAGGCGAGTTCACAACTCAAGACTCTACATTCTGCACGGTGGAGATCAGATTTGGAGTATTTTACAGCTGGTTTTTGACCCGTAAACAGTACCCATTTTGGTGAGATCTTTCCTCAACTTTGTATTTTGATCTTTGGTAGCCAAGAAAGCTTATTTGTAAGTTGTTCTTGATTGTTTGCCTCTAGTTCTACCTAGAGAGAACTCTTGTATGCCCATTACTTGTTGATAGTGGAGATATTTGGTGGACTACGGTCCCGTGGTTTTTTCCTTTCCACATCGGGAAGGTTTTTCCACGTTAAAAATTGTTGTTGCCTTGTTGTGTGATTGTGTGATTGTTGGATCATCATTTCAGAATATTGTGCTCTATTAAATTGTTTCCTAATAGGTTTACACAAAGAGGGAGAATAAATTACTTCCGCTATTTTTGTGCCGGTTTCGGATATTTCGAATTGGCCATTTGTTTGTGTTTTTCTTCCAACATAGTGGTATCAGAGCTTGGTCCATATTGTTGTGTCTTGTGTTGAATAATGGAAGCAAATTTAAGTAGAATGGTTACTTTGAATGGGTCTAATTATCATACATGGAAAGGAAAAATGGAAGACCTCCTTTATGTTAAGCAATTTCATCTACCGGTATTTGCTACTGAAAAACCAGAAAATAAATCTGATGAAGAATGGACATTACTACATCGACAAGTGTGTGGGTACATTAGGCAATGGGTGGATGATAATGTTTTGAATCATATTAGTGGAGAGACATATGCACGTACACTCTGGAACAAACTTGAACAATTATATGCTCGGAAGACTGGAAATAATAAAATGTTTCTAATAAAGCAATTGATGACTTTGAGATACCAAGATGGAACCCCATTGACAGATCACTTGAACACTTTTCAAGGAGTAATTAATCAATTGGCTGGAATGGGTATCAAGTTCGATGATGAGGTACAGGGGTTATGCTTGCTTGGTACATTGTCGAACTCTTGGGAGACATTTAGAATGTCATTATCTAACTCGGCCCCAGATGGTGTAATCAATATGGATCTGGCTAAGAGCAGTACTTTAAATGAAGAGATGAGGAGGAAATCACAGGGATCTTCTTCACAGTCAGAGGTTTTGGTTACAGAAAGAAAGGGGAGAAGCAAGGGCAGAGGTCCGAAGAACAGAGATAGAGGCAGAAGCAAGTCCAACAAGTTTGCTAATGCTGAGTGTTATCATTGTGGGATGAAAGGGCACATCAAGAAACACTGCAAAAAATTAAAGAGAAAAAACAAGGAGAAAGGGATTGAGCATGATGGAAAGGATAATGATCGAGTTGCCACCGCTACTTCCGAAGACTTTCTCATTGTTTATGATGAAGATGTTATTAACATAGCATGCCATGAGACCAACTGGGTGATTGATAGTGGTGCCTCTATTCATGCTACATCTCGAAAAGATTTCTTCACATCCTATATACCTGGCGACTTTGGTTCGGTAAAGATGGGCAATGATGGCTTGGCCAAAATCATTGGTATTGGAGACGTGCACTTGGAGATGAATAATGGCACAAGGTTGGTTCTTAGAGATGTAAAGCGTATTCCTGATATCCGTATGAATTTGATTTCTGCAGGTAAACTTGATGATGAGGGGTATTGCAACACTTTCAGTAATGGTCAGTGGAAGCTCACTAGGGGTGCTATGGTTGTGGCTCGAGGCAAGAAGCATTCTACTTTGTATGTAATGCAAGCAAGGCTCCCCAAAGAAGTTATTAATGCGGTGGATGATGAGTCTACAGTGGAATTGTGGCATAAAAGGCTTGCCCACATGAGTGAAAAAGGCCTGGCAACATTGACTAAAAAGAATCTTCTGTCTGGAATGAAGAATGCACTTTTGAAAAGGTGTACTCACTGTTTGGCAGGAAAGCAGAATAGAGTTTCTTTCAAGAGTTCCCCTCCTTCAAGAAAGCCAAATATACTTGACTTGGTATATTCAGATGTTTGTGGTCCTATGAAGATAAGAACACTTGGTGGCTCCCGTTACTTTGTGACCTTCATAGATGATCATTCAAGAAAGTTGTGGGTCTACACTTTAAAAAGCAAAGATCAAGTGTTGGAGACTTTTAAACAGTTCCAAGCCTTAGTTGAGAGTCGACCGAAGAAGCTCAGGTGCATCGAGCAGATAATGGGGAGAGTATTGCGGTCCTTTTGATGATTATTGACAACAGGGTATTCGACATCAAAAGACACCCGAAGACTCCTCGTTGAATGGTTTAGCCGAAAGGATGAACAGGACCTTGGTTGAAAGAGTTAGATGCTTACTTTCCGCACGGTTGCCAAGATCCTTTTGGGGTGAGGCTTTGAGCAGTTGTACATGTTCTTAATCTCACACCATGTGTTCCTCTTGATTCGATGTACTGCATAGAGTTTGGGTAGCAAGGATGTTTCCTATGATCACCTGCGTGTCTTTGGATGTAAAGCATTTGTTCATATTCCCAAAGATGAGAGGTCTAAGCTCGATGTGAATACCCGACAGTGCATTTTTCTAGGCTATGGCCTAGATGAGTTTGGCTACAGGTTATATGATCCAGTTGACAAGAAAATAGTGAGAAGCTGAGATGTTGTGTTTATTGAAGATCAAACTATACAAGATATTGAGAAAGCAGAGAACTCAATGTCCTGGCATAGTGATGGTCTAGTTGACTTGGATCCGGTTCCTTTGACAGATTTGCCTGCACAGGTTGAACATGATGTTCAGGATGACCAACAAGGTCTAGGTGATGCAGATGATCCCTTACAGGCTGAGACAGGTGATGAGACTCTTGAGCAGTTGGCAACACCAGAGATATCACCAGATATTCTAACCAGGAGGTCAGCTAGAGACCGACATCCTTTCACTTGGTATTCTGCAGATGACTATGTGTTAATGACTGATGGAGGAGAGCCCGAGTGTTATGCAGAAGCCATGGAAGATGATCATAAGCTGGAGTGGGCTGATGCGATGCAAGATGAGATGCAATCATTGCATGATAATCACACTTTTGAGTTGGTGAAGTTGCCTAAGGGAAAAAGAGCTTTAAAGAACAAGTGGGTGTACAGAGTGAAACATGATGAAGTCACTTCACAACCACAATACAAAGCTAGACTAGTTGTTAAAGGGTTCAGTCAAAGAAAAGGCATTGACTTTGATGAGATCTTCTCACCAGTTGTAAAAACGTCTTCTATTCGTGTGGTTCTTGGCTTAGCCGCTAGTCTAGACTTAGAGATTGAGCAAATGGATGTGAAAACTGCCTTCCTTCATGGTGACTTGGAGGAAGAGATTTACATGGAACAACCAGAGGGTTTCAGGGTGAAAGGAAAAGAGGATTATGTGTGTCAGCTAAAGAAAAGTCTTTATGGTCTAAAACAGGCACCCATGCAGTGGTATAAGAAGTTTGAGTCAGTTATGGGGGAACAAGGCTACATGAAAACTACTTTTGACCATTGTGTATTTGTGCAGAAATTCTCTGATGATGATTTTATTATTTTACTGCTCTATGTTGATGACATGTTGATTGTTGGCAGGAATCCTTCAAGAATTGACAAATTGAAGAAGCAACTAAGCAAGTTCTTTTCCATGAAAGACTTGGGGCCAACAAAGCAAATTCTTGGTATTCGAATCTATCGAGACAGAAAAGAGAAGAAGTTGTACATGTCACAGGAGCAATACATTGAAAAAGTGCTTGAAAGATTTAATATGAACAATGTTAAAGTGGTTAGCTCACCTCTTGCTACTCACTTTAAGTTAAGAACTAATCAAAGCCCTTCTACAAATAAAGAGAAGGAAGATATGGAAAGAGTTCCATATGCCTCAGCTGTAGGAAGCTTAATGTGTGCAATGGTCTGCACAAGGCCAGATATAGCTCATTCAGTTGGTGTAGTTAGCCGATTTCTTTCAAATCCAGGGAGAGAGCATTGGAATGTAGTAAAGTGGATAATGAGATATCTTAGAGGCACTTCCAGGTTGACACTCAGTTTTGGAAATGGAAAACCAATTTTAGTTGGCTACACTGATGCAGATATGGCAGGAGATGTGGATGCCCGTAAGTCTACTTCAGGTTATTTGATCACTTTCTCAGGTGGAGCTGTTTCTTGGCAGTCAAGGTTGCAAAAATATGTTGCACTCTCTACAACAGAGGCGGAGTTTATTGCGGCAACGGAAGCTTGTAAAGAGTTGCTATGGATGAAAAAGTTCTTGATGGAGCTTGGTTTCAAACAACAACAATATGTGTTGTTTTGTGATAACCAAAGTGCTATTCACTTGGCTAAGAACTCTACATTCCATTCAAGGTCGAAGCACATCGACGTGAGGTACCATTGGATAAGAGAAATTCTTAATCATAAGTTGTTGTAACTTGAAAAAATTCATACTGATGATAATGGTGCTGATATGTTGACAAAAGCTTTGGTAAGGGAGAAGCTTGAGACATGTTGCTCAATTGCCGGGATGGAGAATCCCTCCACCTAGTAGGAAAGGGGGAGATTTGTTGGGTTGGGTTTCCCTCCTATGTGGAGGATGGCCCAAATACTTAGTAAAACCCATGTGAGTTCCAAAGCCCATATGGAGAGGTTATGTTTTTGGGCTGATTTGGCCCATGTGTATTATTACAAACCCTTGCTCTGTAACACAGACAAGGAGACGCAGCAGCAGCCACAAAACAGAGAGGAAAAAGAGAGGCCAAGTTCTTTGGAGAAATTCTGTCCAGCTTTGATCAAGCTATCCGATCGACATTCATTTGTGGTCCGATTGAGCTGAAATTTGGTAGGCAAGTTCAAAACTCAAGACTCTACATTCTGCACGGTGGAGATCAGATTTGGAGTATTTTACAGCTGGTTTTTGGCCCGTAAATAGTACCCATTTTGGTGAGATCTTTCCTCAACTTTGTATTTTGATCTTTGGTAGCCAAGAAAGCTTATTTGTAAGTTGTTCTTGATTGTTTGCCTCTAGTTCTACCTAGAGAGAACTCTTGTATGCCCATTACTTGTTGATAGTGGAGATATTTGGTGGACTACGGTCCCGTGGTTTTTTCCTTTCCACATCGGGAAGGTTTTTCCACGTTAAAAATTGTTGTTGCCTTGTTGTGTGATTGTGTGATTGTTGGATCATCATTTCAGAATATTTTTCAGAATATTGTGCTCTATTAAATTGTTTCCTAATAGGTTTACACAAAGAGGGAGAATAAATTACTTCCGCTATTTTTGTGCCGGTTTCGGATATTTCGAATTGGCCATTTGTTTGTGTTTTTCTCCCAACATCACTCAGGTGGGTGTGTGAGGAAAATTCCTCTACAGTGTGAAAGCAGAGGAAATGACAAATTTTCTGTGGTGCCAAACACCGGTTTCCTGTGAATTCAGAGTTGATAACAGTTGAGAACATTGATGAATGTGAATTAGCTTGCTTGAGAAATTGTTCATGCGGTGCTTATGCTTATGATAATAGGTGTTTGATTTGGGGAGGTGGTTTGTTCAATCTACGACAACTCTCATCAGATGATAAAAGTGGAAGAGATCTTCATGTTAGAGTAGCAGCATCCCAGCTGGTTGGAACCAAGGCTAAGGCTAAGGCCAAGAGAAACACTTCTTTGATTGTTTTTGGACCAATTTGTGGTTTCTTCTGTTTCTTTGGCAGTGTCTTGGTAGTCCTCTGGAGGAAGACACAGAGAGACACAGCTGGTACTTTGGAGAAAGTTGATGATTCTTTGGCGGTGTTCAAGTATCGTGACATACGAATTGCAACAAAGAACTTCTCAGAAAAGCTTGGAGAAGGTGGCTTTGGTACAGTTTTCAAAGGAACACTGCCCAATTCAATCATGATAGCGAAAACGCTAAAAAGTTTGAAGCAAGGAGAGAAGCGGTTTAAGATGTATAAGAACCATTGGGATGATCCAACACATCAACCTTGTTCGCCTTCGGGGTTTCTGCATACAAGGTACAAAAAGATTTCTAGTTTATGATTACATGTCCAATGGTTCGCTAGAGTCTCACTTGTTTAAAAAAGACAACATTAATGTCTTAGACTGGAAAACAAGGTACAACATCTCAGTTGGGACTGCTAGAGGATTGACTTACCTCCATGAGAAATGCAGAGATTGCATCAAACATTGTGATATTAAGCCCGAAAACATTTTACTGGATGCTGAATACAACCCAAAAGTGGCTGATTTCGGGCTTGCTAAGCTTGTTGGGAGAGAGATTCGTTGGGTTTTGACAACAACGACAGGAACACGAGGCTATCTTGCACCAGAATGGATATCAGGTGAAGCAATCATGCCAAAAGCCGATGTTTTTAGCTATGGAATGCTGTTATTAGAGATTATATCAGGAAGGAGAAACAGTGACATAGTAGATTATGAAATGGATCAGTACTTTCCATTTTTTGTGGCAATGAAAATGAAGGAAAGCGAGGAATTAGTCATGAGCTTGTTGGATTACAGGTTGGAAGGCTACGGTGATGTTGAAGAGGTGATTAGAGCTTGCAAAGTTGCTGCTTGGTGCATTCAAGACGATGAGAAGGATAGACCAAGTATGGGACAGGTAGTCCAAATTCTAGAAGGAATTTTAGAGGTGGGTATGCCTCCGATTCCATGTTTTCTCCAAGGATTGGCAGATGATCCATTGGAACCACGCTCTTTCTTTGACGACGGTTCAACCCTGCTTTCTTGAGTTTATAATAGGATGCCAAGTATGAATGTTTTTGGGTTGTGAAGAAAGGAAAACTCCTTTTCTGTGTTCCTCTTTTGTATTGTTGAATTTCAATAAACTAGTGTTTTCAGTGTTTTCTGAAAGATGAACAGAAAACTGAAAATAAAAATACAACCAAACAACAGACTGGAGTGTTTTATTGTTGATAAATGTTGTTTCTAAAACCCTATTTAATTAAGTTTACATAAACAAAAGTGCTGAAATTTTGTTAATCTAAGTTAAAAGGCATTGGTACCAACAAACATATATAACATTGAATTAGTATAATGGAATATAGTTGCACAACACATAAAATACAATACAACCACCGACTAAAAATGAAAATACCAAACTAGGTACAGAGATAGACTACATTTTTTTGCTTCTATTAGTGAATGAAAAATGAATAACATTGTACATGTGATTGAAGATTGGGAGTAATATGTCTATGTAAACAAGGACCATATAAGAACACGAGGAATCCACATAGCCCCCCAAAAATGGTTTCACAAATGCATTCTCAAGAATATATGCTTGGTAACATACCCTGATACAAAAGCCCGTTGCATAGAACAATGATGTGTTAGCTATAAGATACTTCAATGGTAACGAAATGAGAAATTCGCTGTTATCAAATCGGAACAATGGAATTGAAAGTTGAGTTCCCAACGCCAGTAAAGAACGTATAGGTTTCCTCCTACGTACGACAGGAACAAGCGTAGATCACTCTCTCCAGAGCTTGCTCGTGTGAAAAAAGAAAAAGAAAAAAAAGGCAGGCCATTAGTTTGGTCAAAACCACCGGGAATAGTTAAAAGTGCTTCGTAGTTGATAGTGCCAATGAGAGTGGTAATAAGCATCGAGCCATCATGTCTTTGGTTGGTTTCTCGATTTCTTTTCTCACCGCGCCGTGGTTTTCCTCAAATACTTCTATTGTTGTCTTCCCATTGTTGTTTGGATGATGGAAAAGATGGGGATGAGAGTCATTCTCTATATGCTGTGGAGAAATTGAAGAGTTAAAAGTAAATAACAGCTACTACTATTATCATTACAGTTCTTCTGGGGTTTATGTCCGGTTCTTTAATTATTGTTGATGCACTTAAAAATTCTCTAATTATTCAATGCATGTCTATGACTATAAGTATTGCAGGTTAATAGGTTTGTTTGTGCACTTTATTATAAGTTAAAAGTTAATAATCCGAAAGGAGAAAAAAAAAAAAGAAAGAGAAAAAAAAAACACCTACTTTTTATTTTATTGTTTTTTCCTTCTTGATGTTAGGCTGGTGCACTTCACAAGCTAGGCTTTAACGGTCCAGACTTGTATGGGCTTCCAAGAAACACATGGAAAATCAAATTGATCGGGAGTCCATGAAACGTGCCAGAATCATTTTGCTATGCATCTGGTAAGATTATTTCAATGTGTGCTGGTGAAATATTCAAGTGACTTAGTAATAAAGATTTGAGAATAAAATTTAAAGTTTGAGTCTACCTAAAATGCCAGAATCATTCTTTTATACATCTGGTGAGATTATTCCAATATGTGCTGGTGAAACATTCGAGTAGCAATAAAGCTTTAAAAATAAAATTTAAGGTTTGAGTCATCCTAAGAGATTACTAGAAATTTGTCCGATTATTAACTTTAGATCCTAAAATTAGGCAAGTCAAAGTGCACACAAATTAACCCGAATACTCAATTATCTTGGTGATATATTAGATAGTTAAAATTACTTAAAATTCCAATAATAAGATCTCATAAGTCAAATTCATCTAAATTACATTTTTGACTTTGCAAATAAGATATTTGCTTTTCTCTTGATGAGGTTGACTACAAAAGTCCAAAGTGGAATGCAGACCACTCATTGATTTTCCATTGGTCCCCTGCAATTATAATTCTTGAAGAAGATTTCTTGCTTTCATGCTGGTGCTATGAACTGTGTTAAAGATAATCCTCCATTGTAAAACTTAAAACTTCAATGTAAACTACTCTCTTCAGATATTTCTCAATTAAACAAATCACATACGCAAATATTTGTCTACTGGCATGTGGTAGTGTTACATATACCAATTGATATATCAATTAGTATACCAATATATACTATGACATTATTACTTTAATACTATGATCCCACCTATTATACAAACAACAAAAATTCAAAGCCCTTGAAACTATGTCACATCATCCGTTAGTACATTAATTTGTATACTAATTGATGCTTATAACATTATTCACCGGCATGCATGATGTTAAAAAAACAAAAAGAAAAAAATCAACTTGGTTGATTAATGGGTTGGCTTCTTTGAAATTCAAGTATCAAATTGACCATCATGTTCAAAAAATCAACTTGGCTGATTAATGGGCTGGGCTTCTTTGAAATTCAAGTATCAAATTGACCACCATGTTCAGACAAGTGGGGTGACGATTGGTTTTATTTTAATAATTTAAACTGTGCATTTTATAAAAAATTATATATATATAATTCATGAAAAAAATTAGATCGATCCAAAAATCATAATTTTTCATTTTATTGTGTCTGGAAGAAATAAATTATCTATTTTAAAATAAATGAAAATATTATGATAATTGGATCGACTTAATTTTTATTTTTTATTTTTTTTATTTATTTTTTTTTTTTATGAATGATATACACAGAAGGTCTTACAAAATAAATAGCTTGGATTTAATGAAACGAGACTCGTGATAAATTTTACAAGCCTAAATATGACGATCAAATTTATTTTTAAATTTGGGAGAAGTGCAATCCTTAATTAAAATGAATTAATATCAATAGTTTAAAGTTGTAACTGCTCAAATTGATAGTTCACAAGTGCAGTGCCACAAATATAATAAATTTGAGTAGACAAAGTAAGTTTTTTCCTTTCTTACATATAATTTTTTTCTTTTTCATTTTTTTTTATCAACAAATTTCAGATCTAAATATAGCGTCAGTTATGGGAAATACAAACCAAAACCTATTGGAATTTCCAATCCGTCTGTAATTTTCACATTCATTCATGAATCTATTATTCTTTAGACCATTTCCAATGATTCATCAAATAGATCATTAAATTTAAATTTGATAAAAATATTTACTTTTTGTTGCTCCAACGGTTCATCAAATCTAGAATTTCTCAAATTTTTCATCAAACTAAGGAGGATGGATGTGCCTTTTATCAAATCACTATTCATTGTCGTTAAATTTTCACTACCAAATGTCTTCAAGGCAAAAATTTGTGAAAAATTTACACTGGTCGGTCGACTAGCCGGACATCCGCCCGGTCATTTGCCAGGTTGACCGATGGTTTGATGAAACTCCGTTGAAGCACATGACATCAAAGGACGATTTTATTCAAATTTAGTGAAAATAAAAAAAAGATGAATCGTTAGAGTTGCCCTTATAAAAAAAAAATACAGTATCAGAAAACATAATCTAATATCTGAAGGAGGGGGGAAGAGTCTAATATCTTCACTATCTAATTACATTTTTAATTTGTGTTTAATTCTTAAATTTATAAATAGAAAAAAAATTTAAAAATAAAAAATAAAAAAAATAAGAAATAAGAAATTAACTTTGAGGAACTTTTTTTTTGGATCTTTCCTTTTTCTTACCCATCAACAAATCTCTCTATAAATCTAAGATCTAAACGCAGTCCTCTAGAATTTCAATTTGACAGCATGTTTAGTTGTGTTTTCAAATCTATTTTCTATGTTTTTTTTTTTACAAAGTCTAGTTTGGTGAAATATATATATATATATATATAACTCATATATATTCATATGATTTTTCTCTATTCTGGGGTGAAACCAAAATTTGAAAATCTAAAATAACACTTTTGGTTTTTTGTTTTATCAAATTAATTTTTTAATTTTTGAAAAAAAATCAAAAATTAAGTTCTTTTCAAGAGTCAAAACTTAATGTAGAACTGATCAGTCTCATAATATTTTTCTAAGGATAATTTAACTTGTGTAAAGTACTAACATTTCAGTACTTCTGTATAATGAAAAAATATTAGATATTTCTAGAGTAGTACATGTACATGCTCTGTTATCAATTATCTGTAATCCACCGGTTCAAATTGCTAATTTGAAACCGACAAATTGTTCAATTTATCTACACAGTTTTTAGATGTGTGGTTCAAGGACAGGTGAGAAATTTCACAACTCATCTGCGACGGTTGAGTTGATAATTTTCTTCAAATTCTGCCTGCTCCGATCTAAGCACACTCATTTATTTTATTATATAAAATCAATTCTTGAATTTGGGAGTCTTTTTTTTTTTTTGACACAATTTTTTTCTTCCTCAAAAAAATTGCCTTTAACAGTTTGATAATTATCAATAAAAAGAAATTGCCATTGAAAGATGGATTTATATATTCATAATTTCAAAAACAACTTCTATTCATTTTCTTTATTACTAAATTATACATATATACATATTCATTTTCTATTTTTTGTGACCCTCACAATTTTCAATTGATTTGTGACCATATATTATTTTTATTTTTTTTCCTCTCTCTCCTTCCTCTCTTCTCACAAATGCTGTCGGAGTGTCGAGGTTGTGGGGGTCTGGAGCATAGCCGTAATGCACAAGGCTTGAAAATCTTCAAACAATTGGTTCGTAGCATTGAAACATCAGCAAACATGCAAACAAATATCTTCCACAGCATATATTCAGAGTCAAAATGATAAAATCCAAAATGGCCACAAATACTGAATTCTTTCTTGTCATGCAGGCTGACAATAAGGCTCAATTTGGTTAGGATAAAAATGGTAGAAAGTCAAAGAAATGAAAAAAAATAAAAATTTTCTAAATTTGTTTAGCATGAAAATGATAGAAGTTATAAGAAAATTAATTTTCTTATACAACTCATAATAATAATAGAATTGTAGCTAAGTTTCTAGTTTCTTGTTAAAAAACATAAGAAAATACAAAAAAAAAAAATTTAAAATTTGTTATAAAATTAGTTACTTATAATTAGTATTCCTATTTTCTTACAAAATTTTAATTCTAATCAAATTCATACGAGAAAAGATTTTTTTTCTTTTTTTTTTTTTCACTTTACTTTTTACCATTTTCACTTTTCGTAATTTATTTCTTTTCTATTCAAATGAAGCTTAAGACAATTAGCATTATTATTAGTACTTTTAAAAAAGAAAAATCTCCTCACAAGTCAAAGTTTATAAGATTGATTTTGTGAAGAGGATCGTAATCCGATTTTATGCTATGAAATAATAAAAAAAGTTAAATTATTAACTGTTGTGTCACAATGCTTGTATAATCATCACATGATCGTATTCCTTCCGAAAGTGTTGAAGTTAGACCTTTTTCACCAAAGATTACTTAGCGAAGAGCACATTTACACATCTATAAAGGAATATGAATATGGCTCATATTTTCTTAAAAATATGTAAAAAAAAAAAAAAAAATCAAAATATATATCATTTCTCCTATGGCCTATATATGCTAGTTCTTCTCATCTTCCTCAAACTTAGTGGACTTCCAAAGTCAAAAAATGACAAACCAACTTAATTTGAAGAAACTTAAGTATTGAACAAAACTTTTAAATATATAGATACATATATGTGCTTGTTCTTTTAATACATCGATCACATCCAATTCTTTGGTGCAATCCTATGGAAAAAATGAGTCTCACTTTCAAAATTCAATGGCTCTTTCTTTGTGTTGTGCCCTTACTCATTCTATCCTTCAATACCTATCTCTTAAAAAGATCAGATGACACCAATACCATCTATGCTGGACAGTTTCTCTCTGGGAACCAAACAATAATAACCTCTCAAAGTGGATCCTTTGAACTGGGCTTCTTCACGCCAGGTATCTCTCAAAACTACTACATAGGCATATGGTACAAAATGCCACCAAACAAAACAGTAGTTGGGGTAGCAAACAGAGTCCAACCTATTTCAAATCTATCTTCATCACAATTAAAACATTCACAAGATGGAAATTTAGTCCTACTAGACCAGTCCAAGAATCAAATTTGGTCGACAAATTCGATTTCAAAATTGGTTAACTCAACCATAGCCAGGCTTCTTGACAATGGAAATTTCATTGTTAGAGATAAATTGGATTTCTCTAATGTGATATGGCAGAGTTTTGACTACCCAACTGACACGTGGCTTCCCGGTGGGAAAGTTGGATACAATAAACTCAAAAATGAAAAACAAGCTCTTACTTCTTGGAGAAATTCAGAAAATCCATCACCAAGTCTGTTCTCTCTAGAGGTGGAGCCAAATTCAAGTCATATATTGCTTTGGAACGTGTCTAACTTGTATTGGACTAGTGGGATATGGAGTGGGAAAGTTTTTAGCCTTGTTCCTGAGATAGAATTGGACTATTACATAAAAAATGTTACATACGTTAACAATAAAAATGAGAGCTATTTCACATATGATGCTGGTGACCCTACTGCTCTCACTAGATTTGTGCTCGATGTGACTGGACAACTCAAACAATTTGTTTGGGGAAGGACCTCCCACGGTGGAGTACATTCTGGATCAAACCACCGCAACAATGCACAATCTATGCTTTTTGTGGTGCATTTAGTAGTTGTAACCAAAATGTACCGATTTGCACTTGCATTGAAGGATTTGAACCGAGGACTCAAGCAGATTGGGAATTGGGGGATCACTTAGGTGGGTGTGTGAGGAAAATTCCTCTACAGTGTAAAAACAGAGGAAATGACAAATTTTCTGTGGTGCCAAACACGGGTTTTCCTGTGAATTCAGAGTTGATAACAGTTGAGAACATTGATGAATGTGAATTAGCTTGCTTGAGAAATTGTTCATGCAGTGCTTATGCTTATGATAATAGGTGTTTGATTTGGGGAGGTGGTTTGTTCAACCTACGAGAACTCTCATCAGATGATAAAAGTGGAAGAGATCTTCATGTTAGAGTAGCAGCATCCCAGCTGGTTGGAACCGAAGCTATGGCTAAGGCAAAGAGAAACACTTCTTCGATTGTTTTTGAAGCAATTTGTGGTTTCTTCTGTTTCTTTGGTAGTGTCTTGGTGTTGGAAAAATTGGTTTTACATGGCTTATTTTGGGCCATCTTTGAGTCCAAAATTGAGTGAGCCCCAAACGTCTTTCGGGGCGGGTCCGAAGAGGTGATGTGTTCCTTGCCACGTCGTAAGTCACACGGTGAAAACGGTTCATCAAAACCATTCATGAGTGAATGGAAAGTTGACGTCGTTTTCGGATTCGTGGAATTGGACAATTAAAGAATTAAATGTGGGTTTCCTTAAAATGGGTTGTTCCACATTGAAACTTTAAGAGAGCTTGTATATGTATATAAGCTCTAGAGTACAATGCTTGGGTTGGGCCTCAAGGGGCACCCTAAGTTTGTAGAAGGGAGAAGTTACAGACAAAATGAACTTTAGCCCAAACCACCACGCTTTATATTAACTTTCTGGACAAAATTTATTTTAATTTTTTCTAGAAATTCTTAAAGAAATTAAATTCAAAGTTTGTGTCAAAATTGAATTTAATTTTCTGTCCATATTTTCCCTTTTTCTGTCTGAAATATCTAATTGATTAATTGCTCGAAATTCTTAAAGAAATTAAATTCAAAGTTTGTGTCAAAATTGAATTTAATTTTCTGTCCATATTTTCCCTTTTGCTGTCCAAAATATCTAATTGATTAACTGCTCTAAACTACTGCAGTTCAAACAGGTTCATATAGTTCGGACAGATCAACTATTCCAGCAGTTATCTATTTGAATAGTGCTTGCACTTGTCCAATTTAAATGTGCATTTGTTCACTTCAAATTAGCACCTGTTCGGACAAAATATTTGCCTATAAATACTAGTTTAATTCCAGCAGTTTGGGGGATCCAATATCAGTCTGAAAAATATTTTTTTTCTTGCTGTCCAGATTTTATCTGTTTCATAAATTCTTCATATTAGTCTTTAGGAAAATTAAAGAAAGTATAGAACACAAGGTTCTAGTTTGCTGGACAAATTTGTTTGGAGAGCTACTACAAATTTGTGAAGATCATTGTATCCTGGGAGATAGACGCTACTTGACCGTAAGCACCGTAGCGGGATGAATCTATCTTAAGGACAAAATGTCACACACTTGACTTGATCTTTTATTATTCATTCAGTTCGGTAAAATAAATTCTGTAAGTTATTTATTTTTATTTTGTTTGATTTAGTTTCAATATATTTTTTACACAGAAGATTGTTTCAACAATCTTAAGACAGATTTGAATTATTCTATTTACACAATTTTTCGTTTATTTCTTTTCTTCTTTCTTTTTCCTACAGAAATTATTTTCTGTGATTTTACAAAATAATATTCTGGTTGGAAAACAAATAGTAGTAATATACTGCTTGACAGATAGTAGTAATATACTGTCTATTTTCTTTGATAACTAGTAGTAATATACTGGTGACATTAACAATTCAGAATATTTATTTGTGAAGTTTGTCAGAAATTAATTTTGGTTTTCTTAAATATTTTCTGAGTATTCATTAATTAAAAATAAATTCGTTTTTTTTTTAATTATTGAAGTGTTACAGAAATTTAATTTTCTGTGTGGAATTAATTTAGTTAAATAATTTTATTTTACTTCCAAATTAATTGAAAAATAAAATTTACATTTTTGTTTCTTTTATTTTTACAGATTTAATTCTGTGAATTTGGATTAATTTTCTATGTAATATAAATTCGAATTCATGGCTACTGAAACAAATACTCAAACAAGTACTAGTGTCGTGGCTGCAATTACGCCAACCACCTCTTCTGTTATAACAGTACCGGTAAGTCACGGTGAGAAGCCAGAGAAGTTCTCTGAAACTGATTTTAAAAGATGGCAACAAAAAATGTTGTTCTATCTTAGAACTCTGAACCTGACTCGTTTTCTCCGTAAGGATGCTCCTATTTTGAAAGAGGATGAAACCGACCGGCAAGTGGTTGTTGTAGTTGATGCCTGGAAATATGCTGATTTCCTTTGTCAGAACTACATCTTGAACGGACTTGACAACACATTATACAACGTATACAGTCCTATCAAGACAGCAAAGGAACTGTGGGAGTTTTTTGAGAAAAAGTACAAAACGGAAGATGCTGGCTCAAAGAAATTTGTGGTTGGCAAATTCTTAGACTTTGTGATGGCTGATTCTAAGACTGTGATGAGCCAAATTCAAGATCTCCAACTCATTCTGCATGACATTCACGCAAAAGGCATGTCTCTCAGTGAATCCTTCCAAGTTGCAGCCTTAATTGAGAAATTACCACAAGGCTGGAAGGATTTCAAGAACTACCTCAAACACCAGCACAAAGAAATGTCTTTAGAAGAATTAATTGTGCGTTTGAGGATTGAGGAGGACAACTGCAATTCTAAAAAGCGGGTTGGTAAGCATCCTACGGAGTCTAAGACAAATGTGGTGGAACATGCTCCAAAAGCAAAGAAACAGAAGTTTTCTGGAAAAAGTTCATCACAAGGCTCTAAAAGAGAGGGAACTAAAAAGTACAAGTTTATTGGAAAATGTTACATCTGTGACAAAGAGGGACATCGGGCCAAAGATTGCCATAGTAAAGGCAAAAGCAAAAGAAGAACAAGCAAGAAGTCTGCTCAAGCCCATATGACTGGAGTGGACAATATTTCCAATGGTGTAGATGACATCAATCTTTCTGCAGTTGTTTCCGAGACAAATCTTGTCGGAAATCCTAAAGAATGGTGGGTGGACATTGGTGCTACTCGCACATTTGTGCTGACAAAAAGATGTTCACATCTTATTCTATAGTGGACAACTGTGAACAACTTTTTATGGGCAACTTATCAATTTCCAAAGTTGAAGGACAAAGGAAGATTGTTCTAAAGATGACATATGGAAAGGAACTCACTTTCAACAATGTGCTGCATGTACCGGACATCCGCAAGAATCTTGTTTCCGGATCTTTGTTGAGTAAGAATGGGTTTAGGCTAGTGTTTGAGAGTGATAAATTTATACTTACTAAGAATGAGATGTATGTAGGAAAATGTTACATGTCTGATGGCCTTTTCAAGATAAATGTAATGACCGTTGTACCCTCAGTTATTAATAAAAATACATCTTCTTCTTACTTGCTTGGGTCTTCAAATTTATAGTATGGTAGACTTGGACATGTTAATTATGGATCTTTGCGTAGATTAATTAATATGGAATGTTTACCTAAATTTGACATTGATTCAAATCATAAATGTGAAATTTGCGTTGAGGCAAAATTATCCAAAACTCCTTTCCATTCAACTGAAAGAAGTACAGAACTACTTGAATTAATTCATAGTGACATTTGTGATTTTAAATTAATTCAAACTAGAGGTGGGAAAAAATATTTTATCATTTTTATAGATGGCTATACTAGATATAGTTATGTTTATTTAATTCGAATCAATGATAAAACTTTGAAAACTTTCATTCAATATAAGAATGAAGTTGAAAATCAACTTGGTAAGAAAATTAAGAAACTTAGAAGTGATAGAGGTGGTAAATATGAATCACCTTTTGGTGAGTTTTGTAAAGAATATGGAATAATTCATCAAACTATCACTCCTTACTTTCCTTAGCAAAATGGAATTGCTGAAATGAAAAATAAGACTTTAAAAGAAATGATGAATGCCATGTTAATAAGTTCTGGATTACCTCAGAACTTGTGGAGGGAAGTAATATTTTCTGCAAATTATATTTTAAATAAAGTATCTCGAAAGAAAGTGAATCAAAACCTTATGAAATGTGGCATGGGAGAGTACCATCCTACAAATATTTAAAAGTGTGGGGGTGTTTGGCTAAAGTGGCTATTCCTAGTTCTACAAAGACTAAGATAGGTCCTAAAATCATTGATTGCATTTTCATTGGTTATGCCAAGAATAGTAGTGCATATCGGTTTTTGATTCATAAATCAAAACTGTTACCCAAAAGATAACCTAAGAGGGGGGGTAAATTAAGTTTTTACAAATAAAAATAATAATACCCTAATAAAAATTATGACTAACACAATAGATAAATATAGTTCATGAAATAAAAATAATTAAAACAAGTGTTCTAAAAACTATGTCAGTTAATAATTTTAGCATAGTGAAAATGTGAAATATAGCTATGGCAATTTAAATAAAATAAAGAGATAAGGGAGAGAGAGGCAAACAAATTTATAATGGTTCGGCTTCAACTTGGCCTACATCCACTCCTCAAGCTTCACTTGAGATTTTCTATTATGCTCTAGCTTCACAAGGGTGCTATCAACCTCTTTACAAATGGAGCAATCATCCACGGATTTTACACAGACTTTTTAAGTCAAGAACACTGAGTGTACTACACTCTTATAAGGTTGAAAAGATGGTGTTTTTGCTTTTACAGAAAACTACAAGAATTATCTCTCAAAAATAGATATAAAAATGAAACTTTGGTTTTTCTGTAAACCTTACACAGGAAAGATAGGCTTAAAAATATACGTCTTAGTGTATAATTTCTGAAAGAGGATGTAAACAAAAATTGAAGAACACTTCTTAGAGAATTTTTCAGAGAATAGATGTGAGTAATTATAGATCAAAGAATATTTTCTGATTTTTTGTAACTTGTTTACATTAAAGACTTTGGTATATATAATGAAACTTATAACTGTTTATAACCGTTAAATTCATTTAAATTTATAGTCGTTTATAGCCGTTGTATTCATTTGAATATCTTCCACTCCATCATTACTAATTTGAATATCTTCCAGTTAAACCTTTTGAACCTCTTAAACTGCTGTTGTGTTGGGCTGTTTGAACCTCTGTTTTTGGGCTGTTTGAACTTCTGATTTAATCAAATATTAAATACATTCTAATAACATTTAGGATAAAGGTTTAGGTGAGAAATAATGGGACAAAATAAATTTTGATTCTATTTTTCTCTTTCAAATAAATTAAAACATAATTAAATAAATCATCAAAATAAATTTTGATTCTATTTTTCTCTTCCAAATAAATTAAAACATAATTAAATAAATCATCAAAATAAATAAGTTTAACAATCTCTCCTTTTTTGATGATGGCACACAATGATGTTTTTGATTTGATTTGGGAGTAAGAAAAGTTCCCCCTCAAGTCATGCTCCCTGAATTCATTTCTAAAAACATAGGTTAGCACATGTGTAATAAATAAGTTTTAATTAGAAATATGACATGAGACTAAGATATCAAATTATAAATACATAACATCAGATTAGTTTGAAAATAATACCTGTAGACACCCCATTTTTTACCGCCCGTGAAGACTTGGGCTCCACTGATGGAAACTAATACCTGTAGACACCCCATTAAAGTTATGTAGTGCAAAGTTTCGATTTCTTCGGCAAGAGGAAAGTCAAATCCCAATCTGACATCCCTTTTTGGACCAAAGCTATTTTGAATGGTTTTTAGACCTTAAAACCCGCTCTTTCAAAATATTTTTGAAAATAGGTTCCTACGATATTCTGATGCTCGCATTTTGTTAAATGTTGTGCTTTTCGGTAAATCGAGCAAGGACAAAGTGGAAATGAATGAAAGAGAGATGGAATCTTTGAAAAATCTTTCAAAACACCTTGTTTAGGGGTTTGGAGTTGAAGAAAAGAGGAGAGGAGAGAAGAAAACTGGTTTGGGAGAAGTTCGGTATGAATCCAAGAAGGATCGAAACTGAGCGGCTTCACCAAAATAGGAATAAATTTTTGCACAATTGGAATTTTGTTGTGAGGTTGCCACCATTGGAAAGCTTACTTTCGGGACTTCAATTTGGACACAAGAATGACTTGAAAAGGAGTCCAGATGAAGGAGAGATATGCCCATTTGAAGTTTGACCTGCAGAGTAGATTTTTGCTGTCAGCCAGTTGAGGTAGCCGGCCGGCCAATTTAAGTAGCTTGCCGGCCACTTTTTGCAAAAATTCTTTTTTTTTCAGATCTTTTCCCTCCAGCTGTTGTACACTGCTCTAGATATTTCCAAACTCAGATATTTTGACCAAAGCTCTATTTTTGCTATATATGGAGCCATATCACTCATTTTGAAGGGGGAGAACATTGAAACAATTTTGGGAGCCTCTCTCTCTAAAAAATCCTCTCTCTCTAGAAAATTTTCAGAGCTAAATCTCTGCCTTTTTCTCTAGAGTTCACTCCCTCTTGCCCTTTTGTGCATGAAAGCTTAGATACACCATACTTTTGCATGCATATCCTTGATCAAACTTGACCACCATTGGGCTGAGATTCCTTGGGACGTTGTTTGAGCTCTAGAAGGAGGATTGAGCTTGGTTTGGTGCCTCTTTTGTGCCTAAGTGCTGTTGTGCGTCAAAGGTATAAGACTTACCTTCTTTAAGCTTGTTTTGCATGCTTGTTTTGCCACCTTTTCAAACTGCTTTTGGCTTGGCTTTGAACTGAAAAAAACTTTGTTTTTAAGTCCTAAAAATTATAGCTTAAGCCCCTTTTGTGTTAGGGGGTTGTCTCTCCCTTTGCTTTTTGGCTTGCAAAGCCTTTTGAGCCAACTTCCTAAGTTTTGGAAACCATCTCTTTTTGGCCCTTTAACCACTGAATTTTAGAGGATTTTTATTGGTGGAAAGGTGGTTTTGAGGTCCAAAATGGGAGGGGGTGGTCCCCTCTCCTCTTGTCTTGTTTCCATGTGTTGATGGCCTACCAAATGAGCATGTATTTCTCCTTCTTTTAAGCTGAGTTCAAGCATGTTTTTGTGACTTTTTGGACCTTCCATAACTCTATTTTTGGCTGCTTTGCTCATTGGTTACGTATATCTTACACTTGTAGTGTAATTTTTGCTCATTAGCCTTGCATGCTTAGTGTTTTGGCCTATTGTTCTAGCTCACTTTAGCTCTACTCCAGTATATTTTTGGTGTTATTTTGACATGCTTTAGCTTTGATTTTGGTTGGTGAGGTCACCTCTTGCTTGGTTTTTGCACTTGTAGTGCAATCTCACTCACTAGCCTAGCATACCTAGTGTTTTGGCCCATCATACTAGCTTGTTTTGGCTCTATTTCAGCATGCTTTTGGCCATGTTTTAGCATGCTTAAACTCTGTTCCAAGTGGTCTTGGTCATGTATGGCTTGCCTTGTAGGGCTATAATGTAATTGGCTTTGCTAGTCCTGTGTTTTGAGACCCCTAGCATGCCTTATTTGTGATGTTTGTGTGATATTGCATCATTTGGTATGTAATTTCAGAGCATAAACTTTTGTCATACTCTCATATTTAGCACTCTTTCAATGCTTTTGAGAAGTTGAGCATTATGCCTTATTTGTGAGCCAATACATGAGCTTATTTTTCTTGCCTTCTATGCTACAAGTCTAGCATGTTTTTGCCACTATTTTGACCTACCTTAGATCTATTTTGAATGGTTAGGGTCATTTGAGCATTGCTTAGTATGGTTATAGTGTAAAGGGCCTTCACTAGCTTTAAGTTTTGGGACCTTTAACATGTTGTGTATGTGATGTTTGCATGGTATGGCACCATTTGACATGTAATTTCAGTGTATATAGTGTAGTCACACTCTCATACACTTCACTTCTTCATAGCTTTTGAGGGTTGTACATCATGCCTTGCTCATAGGCCAACATGTGTGCATGTTCTTCTAGCATTTTGAGCTCCCATTTCAGCATGATTAGGCCACTATTTTGGCATGTTTAACCTCTGTCCGGGGTTGGTTTGGTCATTTATGCTATGTATTGCATGCGTATAGCGTTATGCTCTTTGCTAACTTCAACGCTTTCGACTCCGAGTATGTTTTGCATGCATCATTTTCATGCTTTGATGTCATTTAACATCCTATTTCAGTGCTGGAATATATGCTATTGCATTCCATTTTTCATTTGTTATATCACTTTTGAAAGTGGTCTTAAGCCCCTCGTTGGCTTGAGCATGGAATTAAGGTGCTCATGCCTAATGGTTTTAGCCTTCTCTTGAAGGTTTCTACTAACCAAAAGCATGAGGCTTCTTTCATGCTTAAGGTGCTTCTAGCTTAGGCCATCTTTCCCATTAGAGGACTTAACCGGTTAATGAATGACTCGGTAATTTTAAAATGTGTAAACAAGAAATGGACTAAGTAAAACATGTCAAGATAAGCATGTTGTTTGCATTGCATGTGTTTGGATCGGACGTTAATCCAAACACGAGAAATGTGGAGCGTTTCATACTCCAAGTGATGAAATGTGTCACATTTCTTGGTCGCCAACCCTCTTGATCATGCATGATAGAGGTGGAGGCTCTTTGTGTTGTTTGTGCATTCACTAACATTGTACAAGCTTGACTCTTTGGCCATCATGCATTGAGATACGTGGTTGGTGGCTTGAGAGCCGAGTACTACACTCCTTTAAGCTTGAGAAATGATAAGGAGAGTAGTTACACATACATCTCCTTGCAAATACATTGTTATACCTTTGTTGTTCTCTGTTGCAGCAAAAGTTGAGCTTCTGGAAAGGAAAGTGGCTGGCCAGCCACTTGCACTAGCCTGCCGACCACTTGCAGCAAATTTGTCCAAAATGCTCCTGTTTTGAGGCAGATGCAACCTGAAAGTGCGTTCGATGTTCTGAGGTCACCGTGAGTGCAAACAGAGACAACTTATGGCAAGGCAATGCATTTTCCGGGCGAAGCAAACCGAGCATGCATGTCTTCCTCCCCTCGAGGCCATTTTTTAATTGCTTTGCTTAGATAGTTAATTTGCTGGTTTTGTAATTAATTAGTTAATATGCTTAGCTAATTTAATTCATCTTTGTAATATTATAATTAGTTTAGAATAGCTATTTTCAATCCGGTTTGTAATTAATTAGCTTAGCATAGTTAATTAGTTGATTTGTAATAAGTAGCTTAGCTTAGCTCTTATTTATTCGGACCCTCTGTTAAGAGGGCAAATGTTGTAATTAGGGTACGTGCATGTGTGCATGTCTTCCAACCCCATTTCTTTCTCCTTTTTACTTATCAGCTTTCGATGGTTAGATTCGGGCATGTTTTAATTAGCATACTTATGCTTTGCATGCGTGCATCATCTATTCGTATTGCATGCACCAGGCTCGGCGCATCATTCAAAATGCATTGTATTTCAATACCTATTTGAATACATGTATCAAATTGTTGCATTCACATGCCATCTTAGATAGCCGAGCCTATTTCATTGCATTTTTCATGTGTTACATTAAGCATCTAACATAGTTAGGATCATGCATTGATTTCTAACTAGTTTTTGTTCTGGCTCGGAGTACACTGTAAGTATTTATGCTTTAGCATACTTGCATGTGTGTAAGTGACTGCCATGATAGCATGCTTACCATGAGACTATTTGCTTAATTGCTATAACTGCATGAATGCCTGTGGATGAAGGCTTCATTACTTGAATTGGAACAATTCATAATTGAGTCTATACTTGTATGCTGTGCGCATCACATAGTAAGTTAGCTAATAATCCGGAACAAGAACACATGTGTTTATAAAAACAACATATTATGTTAGTAGAGGCCGATCCTTTGATCGGGCGAGCAGGGATGCTCATTTCAGGACCTTCCCCTTTCGTACCCAAGTTCCCGAGCTGAGGCAACTTTGGTGATGACGGACACGTGGCCTTAGGTACGAGTCAGGGTTTCCTAAATTTCCTAAAACAAAACATTTAGATGGCGACTCTGAAATCTGGCAAAGCAGTCCATGTTTGGCGCTTTTGATTCAAAATTGATTTTTCAAAATCAATTGCCGGATTTGGACTCTTTGGTGATTTATCAGTTTTACATTGCACTTTGTGAGATTAGATTCAGAACCGTGACAAGAGTCCGAACTGTAGTAGCTAGAACCCAATTCGTGCCCTCGCGCGCGGAGCGAGTTCCGGGCAGTTTACAATACCATAATTTGAAAATAATACCATAATACATAACATCATAATTTTCTCCCCCTGTGACATTATCAAAAGGAAATCATGAGTCAAAATCTGGAGGAGAATGAGGAGAAAAATGATAGTGATAAATGGCATCTATACAATTCAAAACATATATATATATATATGTACGATTCGCGCGCCTCTCTCTTTTCCATCGAAAATCGCATCGGACACGCGTCCTTGCTTTTGCGTCAGCCGACCGACAAAAGCGAGACGAGTCAATCAACGACCTCAGCTCTCTCTCCCTCTTGTCTTCTTCTCCTCCGTCTTCTTTTTAATCACTCTCTTTTCCTTCTTCTTTCTTATTCGCTCCCATCACTTTCTTCTTCTGCGTGAGAGAGATAGAACAGAGAGATTGAGTAAAGCAAAAAGGCTTCCAAAAATGACCCTCCTTTCGATTATATCTCTCTCTCCTACTACATGGCCTCGTCTCGTCCCTTTATTCTCTTTTCGGACCTAAATGATCCCGTAAGTACTGCTGGGCCGAATGCCCCAGCTCCTACTCTTCCCAACCTTCCTATGATGTCGATTGAGCAAATAATGGTAGCTCAATCAAACATTGAAGCCAATCATTTCACATTGACGTCCTGTATGGAGACGGTGACTGCAGTCACAAAATTGGTGCATCGACTGCAGAATAGAATGAGTGAGCTCCACCAGGTCAACACCCAACTCTCTCTGCTTCAGCGGATGTACAAGGATGTGTAAGCAGAGATTGGCGCACTAAAGGCCGAAAATAAAGAGCTTAAACGGAAGACCACCTCTATGGCCCGATTTGGAGTAACGTCGTTCTTGACTTTTGATAGTCGACAGGGAGTGCTCGCTCCCGACGAAACCACAAGGGCAGGGCCTTCAAAGGCCTCCCAAGGTGATAAAAAGAGGAAGAAAACGATGGAAGAGGCGAGTAAGTAAGATCGGCGTATGGCCATAAAAAAAATGAAGGTTTTTTTTTATATATATATATATATATTTTATGTAAATATGTTTATTTTGATTGGCGTATGACCATAAAAAAAAATGAAGCGCGTTTTTTTTTTATGTAAATATTTGTATTTTTTTTGTTTTTATGTTTAAGTACTGAAAAATGAAATTAAAAAGCAGAAAAAAATAAGAAAATTAAGCCCAAACAAAAAATAATAATGAGAAAAAAAATAAAAGAAATTAAACTTAATAGCAAAATAAAAAAATAAAATAAATTAAAATAAAATAATACCAGCAGAAATTAACCTTAATGAGACGTTGGTGTTGCTAGAATGGTAATGCAAAAAAAAAATGCCATGAGGGTTTAAAAAAATCAATGTATGCAAAGTTAATTTTACCTCAAGATGTAGAACCCAAAAAAAATTACACAATTGAAAATAGCAAATTGTTAAGGAGAATAAATGTATGAAGGACTTGAGAGCGTTCAACTGATATAAATGTTTTCATATCAATATAACAATACACATGTATCATTGTAACAAAAATTCATGTTTCACAGTCATAACAAAACTTTTTAAGTAGAAATCGACATTCCAAGCTCGCCACGAATAAAATTGAAGCGATCCTCGCTTAGGGCTTTTGTGAAAATATCTGCCAATTGCTTGTCAGTGTTTACAAATTCAAGTACAATATCCCATTTTTGAACCTGATCTCTTAAAAAATGATGTCGAATTTCAATATGTTTTGTTCGTGAGTGTTGAACCGAATTTTTGCTTAAATTGATGGCACTAGTATTATCACATTTAATAGAATATGATCATAATGCAAATCAAAGTCCTCTAATTGTTGTTTCATCCAAAGTATTTGGGCACAGCAACTTCCAAAAGCTATATATTCAGCTTCGGCCGTTGATAAAGCAACAGAATTTTGCTTTTTGCTAAACCAAGATACTAATGAGTTACCAAGAAAGTGACAAGTGCCACTGGTGTTTTTTCTATCAAGTTTGCATCCGGCAAAGTCGGCATCTGAGTAACTAATTAAATCAAATGCAACACCTCTAGGATAAAACAATCCCAAATTTTGAGTGCCAATAAGATATTTAAAAATTCTTTTAACAGCACTGAGATGTGATTCCTTAGGATTTGATTGATATCTAGCACACATACAAACACTAAACATAATATCGGATCTACTTGCAGTTAAATAAAGAAGTGAGCCGATCATACCTCAATATTTTGTTTGATCAATGGACTTACTTTTTTCATCATTGTCTAGCTTAATGGATGTGCTCATACGTGTTCCAGTTATTTTTGGGTCATACATACCTAACTTTTTGAGTAGTTCTTTTGTGTACTTAGCTTGGTTAATAAAAATTCCTTCCTTACATTGTTTTATTTGAAGCCCAAGGAAATAATTTGGCTCCTCCATCCTGCTCATCTCAAACTCACCTTACATACACTTAGCAAATTCCTTACACAAGGTTTCAGTAGTAGCACCAAATATAATGTCATCCACATATATTTGCACAATAAGTAAATCATCATTTTTAGTTTTAACAAAAAGTGTTGTGTCAATCGTTCCTCTAGAAAAATTATTTTTAATAAAAAATTTACTTAATCGTTCATACCATGCACGAGGTGCTTGTTTCAAACCATACAAAGCTTTTGATAGTTTAAAAACATGATTTGGAAAAACATGATCTTCAAAACCTGGAGGTCGTTTAACATAAACTTCCTCATTTATAAAACCATTAAGAAAGACACTTTTTACATCCATTTGATAAAGTTTGAAATCTCTAAAACATGCAAATGCAAGTAACATGCGAATGGCTTCTAATCTAGTAACCGGAGCAAAGGTTTTATCGAAATCAATACCTTCTTCTTGATTGTATCATTGTGCAACAAGTCTAGCCTTGTTTCTTATAATTGTGCTGGATTCATCAAGCTTGTTTCGAAAGATCCATTTGGTATCGATAATGGTATGATCTTTAGGTTTTGGCACAAGTTCCCACACTTTGTTTCTCTCAAATTGGTTAAGCTCTTCATGCATAGCTATCATCCAATGTTCATCGAATTCGGCTTCTTGAAAGTTTTTAGGCTCAATCTGTAAGAGAAAAGCCAAGTTATTACAAATGTTTCTAAGTAAAGAGCAAGTTTCAATACCTTTTGTAGAGTCACCTAGGATTAAATCTTTAGGGTGATTATGAACAAACTTCCATTCTCTTAGCAAATCATCATTGTTTCCTCCTTCTTCTTAAGGTGAGAGAATATGTTGTTCAATCTCTTTGTTCAACTTACATGGTTGGTTCTCTTTTTTGTAGATACTTGAATCTTCCACATTTTGTTCCAAATCTATATTATCACTAACAATTTGCTTTTGAGCAGAGATGTTAGTTTCATCAAATACCACATGTATAGATTTTTCCACAACAAGAGTTCTTTTATTAAAAACACGATAAGCTTTGCTAGTTAAGGAATAACCAAGAAAAATTGCTTCATCAGATTTTGAATCAAATTTACCTAAGTTATCCTTACCATTATTATGCACAAAACATTTACAACAAAAAACATGCAAGTGACTAATGTTGGGTTTTCTATTATGCCAAAGTTCATAAGGAGTATTTTTGAGAATAAGTCTAATTAATGCATGATTTAAAATATAGCATGCGGTGCGAACGACTTCGGCCCAAAAATATTTAGGAAGATTGTTTTCGCAAAGCATTGTTTTACTCATCTCTTCTAAAGTTCTATTCTTCCTTTCTACAACACCATTTTGTTGCGGGATTCTAGGTGCTGAAAAATTATGACCAATACCATACTCATCACAAAATAATTCAAATTTCTCATTTTCAAGTTCTCTACCATGGTCGGTTCGAATATTAGTAACAAAAAAGCCTTTTTCATTTTGAATTCTATGACAAAGTTTTGTGAAAGAAGAAAAGGTTTCATTTTTGTGTGCTAAAAATATAACCTATGTAAATCTTGAATAATCATCAACAATAACAAGACAATAATGTTTACCACCTAGACTAGATGTCCTTGAGGGACCAAATAAATCCATATGCAGTAGTTGTAAAGGTCTAGTTGTGAAAATGTGAGATTTTGATTTAAATGATGTTTTAGTTTGTTTTCCTTATTGACAAGCACTACAAAGATGATCTTTTTCAAATTTAATTTTTGAAAGTCCAATGACCAAATCATTTTTCAAAAGTTTAGCAATTAAATCCAAATGAGCATGACCAAGTCTTCTATGCCATAACCAACTATTTTTATTATTAACATATAGACATTTAACATCACTAGCATAGAGATCATTGAGATGAAAAACATAAACATTTTCGTGACGATTACCAACGAATAAACCTTTATGATCATTTGTGCTTTCAATTGTACAATGTGATTTATCAAAAATAACTCGATTACCTTTATCACATAATTGACTAATACTAAGTAGATTATGCTTAAGCCCATTAACAAGTAAAATACTTTCAATAGAAGGGTTAGAAGAAATACCGATGCTACCAATACCGATGATTTTTCCTTTCTTGTTGTCTCCAAAAGTAACAAATCCTCCATCTTTCGATGATAGTTTAGTAAATAAGGATTTATCTCCAGTCATGTGTCTGGAACATCCACTATCAAGGTACCACTTCCCTTCTTTAGCTTTGGACTTAAAGCAAACCTATAAGATGACAATCAAATGTTGGTTTTTGGTACCCATAATTTCTTGGGTGCTTCTTGGTTAGTTTTGTTAGATCCCTTAACAATCAAAATCTTTTTAATTCCCATGTTTATATTATTTTTGAATGGACAAGAAGATATATAATGGCCTTTCTTTCTACAATAATAAAAAGTAACATGAGGGTGAGTCATGAGAGGTGCCTTTTCAAAAATTGTATTGAGATTCTTTTGTTTTTTAATAGGGTTATATCCAATGCCCGCCTTGTTGAAAACACATCTTTGATTTCCAAGAAGCATGTTAAGATTATCTCTACCTTTTACAAAATTTTCAAATGTTTTTGTTAAATCATCAACATTGTTTTGTAAAGCAGTTTTCTCATTAGAGATGGTGTCAAAATCATTTTTCAAAACAATTTTTTCTTTCTTTAATTCTTCTACATTACTAGATAAAGATGCAACATATTTTTTTAACACATTATTTTTGGCACAAACTTTTCTAAATTCATCTTGTAGTTCATGGAATGCACTTTCAAGTTCTTCATAAAGAGTAGTTACCTCATCTTGAGTAGAGTCATCATCTTTAAGAGCCATGAGACACAAGTTGGCTACTTCATTTTCAATTTCATCACTTGAGCTTTCATCTTCATTTTCTTCCCAAGTTGCTACCATGGCCTTCTTGTTTCTTTTGTAGTCTTTTCCATGATTTTTCAATTTTGGACAATCCATCTTCATATGTCTAGGATTTTTACACTCATAGCAAATAATAGATTCTTTCTTGTTATTTTTGTTGTACTCCTTTTTGAAAGGTCTTCTTCCTCCATAACTGTTTTTCTTAAAGTGCTTTTTGAGAGTTCTACTAAACATGACATAGCTTTCATCCTCATTGGAGTTTCATGTTCTTCTTCATTTGATGAGACTTTGAATGCAATTCCACTTTTCTTTTTGTTTTCAACATCTTCATGTCCTTTCATGGTGATCTCATGAGTCATAAGGGAACCCATAAGCTCATCCAATCCAAGTGTGGAGAGATCTTTGGCTTCTATATTGGTTACCTTTGCTTCCCAATTCTTTAGTAAACACCTAAGAATTTTTCTCACCAACTCACTGTTAGTACAAATTTTGCCAAGAGATTTCAAAGAGTTTACAATTTCAGTAAATCTAGTAAACATACTTAAAATAGATTCATCAGAGTTCATTTTAAACAATTCATAATTATGAACAAGCATATCAATACGAGATTCCTTCACTTGGTTTGTACCTTCATACGTTACCTCTAGTTTGTCCCAAATTTCTTTGGCCGAATTACAACTTGAAATTCTATTATACTCCTTAGAGTCTAATTCACAAATAAGAGTGAGTTTGACTTTAGCATTGGCTTGCAATAATTTTTGATCCCTCTCATCACATTCATCTTCTGTTTTAGGTACACTAATATTCTCTACTAATTTAGTAGGAATTTTTAGACCTTTGGTGACAATAATCCACATGGCATAATCAGTGGGTCGAAGGTATAGGGTCATCTTATCTTTCCAATGACTATAGTTGTTTCCGTCAAACAATGGTGGTCTATTTGTGGCTTGTCCTTCAGCTAAGGTTGCCATGAATCGAAGCTCCCAGATAGTTAAATCTAAAACAATAGTCTAAACTCTGATACCAATTATTACCCAAAAGACAACCTAAGAAGGGAGATGAATTATGTTTTTATAAATAAAAATAATAATACCCTAATAAAAATTAAGACTAGCACAATAGATAAATATAGGTAACAAAATAAAAATAATTAAAACAAGTGTTCTAACAACTATGTCAGTTAATGATTTTAGCACAGTGAAAATGTGAAATATAGTTATGGCAATTTAAATAAAATAAAGAGATAAGGGAGAGAGAGGCAAACAAATTTATAGTGGTTCGGCTTCAACTCGGCCTACATCCACTTCTCAAGCTTCACTTGAGATTTTTCACTATACTCTAGCTTCACATGGGTGTTAGCAACCTCTTTACAAATAGAGCAATACTCCACGGATTTTACACAGACTTTCTAAGTCAAGAACACTGAGTGTACTACATTCTTACAAGGTTGAAAAGAAGGTGTTTTTGCTTTCATAGAAGCTACAAGAATTATCTCTCAAAGATAGATATAAAAATGAAACTTTGGTTTTTCTGTAAACCTCACACAGAAAAGATGGGCTTGAAGCTATACGTCTCAGTGTATAATTTTTTTAAGAGGATGTAAACAAAAATTGAAGAACATTTCTTAGAGAATTTTTCAGATAATAGATGTGAGTAATTATAGATCAAAGAATATTTTCTGATTTTTTGTAACTTGTTTACATTAGAGGCTTTGGTATATATAATGAAACTTATAACCGTTTATAACCGTTGTATTCATTTGAATTTATAGTCGTTGTAATCATTTGAATATCTTCTACTCCATCATTACTAATTTGAATATCTTCCACTTGAACCTCTTGAACGCCTGCTGTGCTGGGCTGTTTGAACCTCTATTTTTGGGCTGTTTGAACTCCTGATTTAATCAAATATTAAATATATTCTAACAACATTTAGGATAAAGGTTTAGGTGAGAAAAAATGGGGCAAAATAAATTTTGATTCTATTTTTCTCTTTGAAATAAATTAAAACATAATTAAATAAATCATCAAAATAAATGTTGATTCTATTTTTTTCTTTCAAATAAATCATCAAAATAAATTTTGATTATATTTTTCTCTTCCAAATAAATTAAAACATAATTAAATAAATCATCAAAATAAATAAGTCTAACAAAAACATTCCGAAATGTATGTAAATACTATTATTGAATCTCAGAATGCATCTTTCTTTGAACATGTGTTTCCAAATAAGATTGGACAAGAGACTAGTAATAAGAAAAAATATTTTGATGTTATTACTAGTAATGATCAAGAACAAAAGCAAGATTAAATTGATGAAAAGGAACATAGGTGTAGTAAACGTGCTAGAATCTCAAAATCTTTTGGTCCATATTTTCTAACATTTTTGTTAGAAAATGAGCTTTTAACTTTTCAAGAGGCTATGTCCAGTTCCGAGGCTCCTTTATGGAAAGAAGTTGTCAACAGTGAAGTTGAATCTATCTTGCAAAATCACATTTGGGAATTAGTGGACTTTCCACTAGGTTGTAAACCTCTTAGGTACAAGTAGATTTTCAAAAGAAAAATGAAAGCGGATGGATCAATTGACAAATACTAGGCAAGACTTGTGGTCAAAGGATTTAGGCAAAAAGAAGGTCTTGATTACTTTGACACATACTTACCGGCTACTAGCATAACATCCATTAGAATGCTAATTGCCATTGCATCTTTATACAATCTAGAAATTCATCAAATGGATGTGAAAACCGCTTTCTTAAATGGTGAATTAGATGAAGAAATTTACGTGGAACAACCAGAAGGTTTTTTTGTTCCAAGAAAATAAAAGAAAATGTATAAATTGGTTAAATCATTATATGATTTAAAACAAAAGCCAAAGCAATGACATAAGAAATTTGACAAGGCAATGATGTCAAATGGATTTAAAATTAATGAGTGTAACAAATGTGTTTATATTAAAAACACGGACAAAGGTTATGTCATTGTATGTCTTTATGTGGATGATACGCTCATCATAAGTAGTAATAATGACATGATTAAAACTACCAAGAAAATGTTGAATAAACATTTTGACATGAAGGACATGGGCATTGCTGATGTAATTCTTGGTATGAAAATTACCAAAACACCAGAAGGACATGCTTTGTCACAATCTCATTACATTGAGAAAAATACTTGACAAATTCAGCAAAGATAATGATCATCTTGCTAGAACACATGTGGATGTTAATTTGTTTCTTTCTAAGAATGTACAGGAAAGTATTTCTCAATTAGAGTATGCCCAAATTATTGGAAACTTAATGTACTTGATGAACTGCACTCGCCTAGATATAGCTTATGTAATAAGTAAATTAAGTAGATATACAAGTAATCTAGGAGTAGAACATTGGAAAGTAATTATAAGGGTTCTAAGATATCTCCTATTTACTCGCAACATTGGGCTGAATTATACTAGATATCCAGCAGTACTTGAAGGCTACTGTGATACAAACTTGATATCGGATACTAGAGACTCAAAGTCCACCAGTGGGTATGTCTTTATTCTTGGTGGGGCGGCTGTATCTTGGAAATCTTTCAAACAGACTTGCATTGCTAGGTCCACTATGGAATTAGAATTCATAGCTTTAGACAAAGCAGAAGAAGAGGCAGAATGGCTTCGTCACTTCCTTGAGGATATTCCAATGTGGCCAAAATCAGTTTCTGCTATTTGCATACATTGTGATAGTCAATCAGCAATAGGTAGAGCACAGAGTCATATGTATAACGGTAAGTCGTGACACATTCGTCGTCGACATAACACCGTGAGACAACTACTCTCTAATGGAATTATTTCCATTGAATATGTGAAGTCTAAAGACAACATATCAGATCCATTAACCAAAGGGTTAGCAAGAGAGTTAGTTGAGAATTCATCGAGGGGAATTGGACTTAAGCCTATTAAATAAGAGTTACCACAACGGCAACCCAGCCTAGTTGATTGGAGATCCCAAGATCTAGGTTCAAAAGGACAACCGAGTTGTGAATGACTCAGAACGATCACTGGGGAGTCCAACCCCTATCCATTTCTAGGATGAAATAGTGATATCTGCAATGTTTTAGGTTTAGTAATACTTTTAATGATTCTTATATCTAGGTAAACCTAATGGAGTATGGCAGGATACTCTTCATGAGAATCATTTATGTGAGTGTGAACTGGGCCAGTTCTATGAGATTTGTGAAGGGCTACAATTCTCTAGAGCACTCATAAAAGACCAGGTTGTTCAGGGCCAAAATGAACACAATAGTGAGAACTAAACTATATCTGGAGATATACTATGTGAGTTCTATTGTCTTGGTTTACACAAACGGTTGAACAGTCCAAGACATTATGTTCACTAGTTAGCTAGTAAATCCGATAGTGTCTCACAAGGAAGGGTTCAAAGCCAAAAGCTACTTATCCTTTGCAGAATATTTCCAATTTTTGTACTCTCTGTAATTAGATCATGTTGTTGCATTTTCTCGTCGTCAAATTCCATTCATGTGGGGGATTGTTGAAAAAATTGGTTTTATAAGGCTTATTTTGGGCCATCTTTGAGCCCAAAATTAAGTGGGCCCCAAACGTCTTTTGGGGGGGTCTGAAGAGGTGACGTGTTCTTTGCCGCCTGGTAAGTCATACGGTGAAGACGGTTCATCAAAACCATTTATGAGTGAATGGGAAGTTGACGTCGTTTTTGGGTTCGTGGAATTGGACATTTAAAGAATTAAATGTGGGTTTCCTTGAAATGGGTTATCCCACATTGAAACTTTAATAGAGCTTGTGTATGTATATAAGCTCTAGAGTACAATACTTGGGTTGGGCCTCAAGGGGCACCCCAAGTTTGTAGAAAGGAAGAGTTATGGACAAAATGAACTTTAGCCCAAACCACCACACACGCGCGCCGCCGTCGTCCGTCCGACCGGCCGAATTGGGCCGGGCGTGGGTGTAGGTTATAGGTCGGGTCGGTTCTTATATTAACTTTTTGGACAAAATTTATTTGAATTCTTTCCAGAAATTGTTAATGAAATTAAATTCAAAGTTTTGATTAACTGCTCTAAACTGTTGCAGTTCAAAGAAGTACATACAGTTCGGACAGATTAACTATTCCAACAGTTATCTGTTTGAATAGTGCTTGTACCTGTCTAATTTAAATGTGCATCGGTTCACTTCAAATTAGCACCTGTTCGGACAGAATATTTGCTTATAAATACCAGTTTAATTCCAGCAGTTTGGGGGATCCAATATCAGTCTGAAAAATATTTTTTCTTGCTATCCAGATTTTATCTGTTTGCATAAATTCTTCATATTAGTCTTTAGGAAAATTAAAGAGAGTATAGAATACAAGGTTCTAGTTCGCCGGACAAATTTGTTTGGAGTGTTACTACAAATTTGTGAAGATCATTGTATCTTGGGAGATAGATGCCACTTGACCGTAAGCACCGTAGTGGAGCAAATCAGTCTTAAGGATAGAGTGTCACACACTTGACTTGATCTTTTATTATTCATTCGGTTCGGTAAAATAAATTTTGTAAGTTATTTATTTTTATTTTGTTTGATTTAGTTTCAATTTATTTTTTACACAGAAGATTGTTCCAACACTTGGTAGTCCTCTAGAGGAAAAGACAGAGAGACACTGCTTGTACTTTGGAGAGAGTTGATGATTCTTTGGCGGTGTTCAAGTATCGTGACATACAAATTGCAACGAAGAACTTCTTAGAAATGCTTGGAGAAGGTGGTTTTGGCATGGTTTTCAAAGGAACACTACCCAATTCAATCGCTGTAGCAGTAAAAAGGCTAAATAGTTTGAAGCAAGGAGAGAAGCAGTTTCGCGCAAAAGTGAGCACCATTGGGATGATCCAAAACATCAACCTTGTTCGCCTTCGAGGTTTCTGCATACAAGGTACAAAAAGATTTCTAGTTTATGATTACATGTCAAATGGTTTCCTAGAGTCTCACTTGTTTAAAAAAGACAACATTAATGTCTTAGACTTGAAAACAAGGTATAATATCTCAATTGGGACTGCTAGAGGATTGACTTACCTCCATGAGAAATGCAGAGATTGCATCATACATTGTGATATAAAGCCCGAAAACATTTTACTGGATGCTGAATACAACCTAAAAGTGGTTGATTTCGGGCTTGCTAAGCTTGCCGGGAGAGAGATTAGTCGGGTTTTGACAACAATGAGAGGAACACGAGGCTATCTTGCACCAGAATGGATATCAGGAGAAGCAATCACGTGACAACGAAAATGAACGAAAGTAAGGAATTAGTCATGAGCTTGTTGGATTACAGGTTGCAAGGCAATGGTGATGTTGAATAGGTGATTAGAGCTTGCAAAGTTGCTTGTTGCTGCATTCAAGATGATGATGAGAAGGATAGGCCAAGTACAGGACAGGTAGTCCAAATTCTAGAGGGAGTTTTAGAGGTTAGTATGCCTCTGATTCCACGGTTTCTCCAAGGATTGGCAGATGACCCATTGGAACCACGCTTTTTCTTCGAGGACAGTTTGACTCTGCTTTCTTGAGTTCATAATAGGATGCTAAGTATGAATGTTTTTGGGTTGTGAAGAAGGCAAACCCCCCCTTTTTTCTGTTCCTCTTCTGTATTGTTGAAAAATAGAAAACTGAAAATAAAAACACAATCAAACAACAGACTAGCAGTGTTTTACTGTTGATAAATGTAGTTGATAAATGTTGTTTCTAATTGAGTTTACATAAACAAAAGTGCTGAAATTTTGTTAATCTAAGTTAGAAGGTATTCGTGCCAAGAAACATATGTAACATTGAATTAGTATAATGGAATATAGTCGCACTTATTAGTTGCACAACACACAAAATTCAATACAACGACAACCGACTCAAAAAGAAAATACCAAACTAGGTACAGAGACAACCGTTAGAGATGTTGTAACCCACCTAAATCCGCTCAATCTGCTGATTCAAAACTGCCAAAGAAATTCAAACGACCCACCAAATTCTGGTTTCGTGGTTCGTCTGGTGATAAAGCCACCCGCCAAAGGCGGTTCGACAATTAAAAAATTAATATAAATAAAAATAAATAAAAACTGTTACCATTTATAACAAACTAGAGCTCGTGAACCATACACATTCCACATCTAAAGCATGCTAACAAGATCTATAGCAGTGCATTATTTGAATACAAAATTAACTGTATTCATAGCATGTCTTAGCAATACTTGAGAAACTCTCCTTCAACAAATTTTTTCCAATACATATATCTGTCTCACATGTATAGTCACACTTAAATTGCACACAAATACAAACATGATCTTAAAAAAAGTACCAACCCAGCTGCAGACTTACATTTTCTGGCCTCTATAAGCAAGCGAATAACGAATTATGTAGTACAAGTAATCATAGGTCAAGTATAATGCGTCCATGTAAACAAGGGTCATAAATATACAAGCAAGCACCATCACTGCAAAATATGAATTTATGAAGGCACCCTCGATGAGGAAGATTTGGAAGCATGCTGTGATTGAGAAGGCTGCAGCATAGAACAAGGACGTGATTGTACTAAGAAATTTCAACGGCAATGAAATGTAAAAATCATTACTATTGAACCGGGACACTTGTATTGAAAGCTGAGTTCCCAACCCAATAAAGAAGCAACCAGACTTCCTCCTACATAAACCATGAACAACTGCAGATCCTCTTGTCCATTTTTTGCTTTTGTGAAAAAAATTGGCAGGCCCTTGTCTTGATCGAAACCACCAGGGATAGTAAAAAGTGCTGCATAATTGACCATGCCTATTAGAGTAGAAACAAGCATCAAGAAGCTATTAATATCTTTGACTACTTTCTCCGCTTTGTTTATCATGTCCTTGTGCTCTTCCTCAAATAGTTCTTTTGGTGTCTTACCCTCAATATTTCGATGATATATCAAATGTGGATGAGAGTCATTCTGTACACACTGTAGTAATTCAAAAATATCGAGTGAGAAGACAATATTATAAGGGAATTGATTTACCAATTTTTTTTACCAACTACTCCCATGTACACATGTGATTTGATATGTACCTTGAACCAAAACACATCCCACGACATTCGGTTTATAGGTCCAAAATGAGTTGCAAGAAAATGACCCTGCTTGCACTCATAGGCTGTAAGATGCAAGATGGTGTTCCCATGTTTATCAACATCGGCCATCATCCTATCTGCGTGATTAACAGTCTTCTTCAAGTAGTCATAGAGAATTCTATCTTTCAACTGTGCTGCCATGCGTGATATTTCTTCCATTCTCATCAAATGTAGTTGCAACATTAGGGAATTTTTCAAGGATTTCCTCTACCATCTCATGGATGCCGTGCTTTGTTGCTAGGATAAGTGGGTCTACCACTCTATTCTTCTTATTCTGTGATGAAGTTTCTCCAAAGCAGCCCAATCCAGAAACATGAAAATTTTCGCAATTTAGGTAATCACTCCAATCATTTTCTTCTTCTTTCAGTCTTTTTGCCAGCTCTCTTGCAAACACATGCTTTTGCCTTACATCATCAATTCGTTTAATCAAAGGAAAAACTTCATGAATAAAAAAAAGAAGACAACAAACAAGAGTCAGAAGCATTAAAAAAAATTAATTACTTCATATTTAGTATAGTGATAAGCTAGGCATACTATCAATTTTCTCATGAATTTTCTTCAATTTCCAGTTGGGACTGATGACAAAGAAGAAATAATAGAAAGCAAAGTTGGCAATGGTTCATAATGTTGAGTAGCGTAATTCTTGAGTACTGAAGACTAACTATCTGAATTTTGGAGTAAAGATATTTTGATATTTTTGCACTTGTGGCCGTAAGTCTAATACTATACCGTTTTTATATTTTGTTTGTAACTCTTTCCTGTAATAATAGAACCACAGCCTTAATTTTAAAGCGAATAACATGAATCGTGAATTCTTGTGTGTACAAGTGACTTATGCAGCACCCAAAAATTTCAGATTTAACTGTATTCCAAAAACTGCGAACTCATAGTTGAAGAGTAAGAGCAACAAACCTCTGATGATCCTTCTGTACCCTGTAACAAAATACCAGTGTAGAATAATCAATAAGATGAAAGGGAAAGTTGACTTTTTTTTTTTTTTAGAGTAAAGATAATTGTATTCAGTACAATTACTGAACACTTAACTTGCACGGGTCAAATCCACCATACACCCACTCAAAAGAATAATTTTTTCATTTTTCTTTTTGGGGTGAGGGGAATAATATGCAGAAAAAAAATTACTTCTGCATTATTTTTTTCTCTATAAAATTTACTGCATAAAAATAAAGGCAGTGTTTGGGAACTTGGTTTTTTGGTTTTTTTTTACTAAAAGACAAATTGGTTACAAAACCCAAAAAAAAAACAAATCCAAACAAAATATCACATCAAACCCCATAATCATTTCATTTTTTCTCTCACATACATCACATCCAACCACAAAAAAACCCAATTATTTTTCCAAACACAAATTTTTTTTTCTCCAATAATATCCTACAACTAAAAAAATCTACAAAAAAATCCACTTCCTAAACACCCACAAAATAATACCTGACATTAATTTGGATAACAAAGTCCCTTCTGATTTGGAGATATCATGTGCACTACCACGCAGGTCCTCCACATCACCAACAATTTCCGAATCAGTAACCATGGATGGAATACCTGCTCAACAACAAAAACAAATAAAGTCATCAAAGATGTTCTTTCAATTCAAAATTTTAATAATTGTTGTAATCAATTTGAAATTCTGAACCGGTTACTAAAGTAACCATCTCTAGAATCATAGTGTTGAGATTTAGAACATAAGTATTTAGAAGTAGTCCATTAGACTTCTGTTTCACCATTAGCAGAAATAATTTAAGTATATACAACAAATAAAATAAATAAGAACACATGTATATTTTCAAAGACATTGAACCAAAAGGTGTTACTGTAAGGATCAATTCTGGGTGAAATCATTTCATTATGATCTGATTGGATTTTCAGTTGATGATTTCATTAAAGTTATGCAGACCATATTTATATGACAATGCACTTGTTCATTGCTTAATTCTTTCCAAGTTTGTAACTATGTTAATAAAACTTGAACAACATTACAATTTTCTGACCCAAAAAAAATATGTATCATAACTTAAGAGGATATTAACTTTTACAGAAGGCTAAAAGTGTAATTTTACATCCTCCGTAATCAGTTAACTTTTCTGTTATTGTAGAGGAGGTTAGTAATAGTATCATTATTTTGAAATTGTAAGACTTACTCTGTTAGGTTTGGTTTTCAAAAAAAAAAAAAAAGAAAAAAAAAAAGAAACTAGTTTGATGAAAACAAATACCAAAATATATTTTTTGTCCCCGCACAAAAAAAAAAAAAAAATAAATGAAAATGAGTGTTTTTCATTTTTTCACCAAACTAGTTTAACTATTTTTTATTTTTTATTTATTTGAAATTTTCAAAAAACAGATTTTGAAAACGAAACCAAATAGAGCTCAAGAATGATGAGTGTAATTTAACCTAAGTTTTATTATAAAATTGCAAGAAAGAAACTGGGAAGCAATAGAGATCCTATTGTTCATACTTCATACTGTATGGGACTTACAACTATAGACTAAAACTTCCAAAATCTGGTAGGGAATGCAAGGCATGGAGCCCAGATTTTTGAGCGTATATGATGATCCACTTCTAAAGGACAATGGTTTTGACGCCAACAGATCTAAAGCTTTTATACCCTTTTCGTCACGTTTGTCAGCAAGTTTAGGGTATGATTCCAATATGTTCACAGCCAAACCTGGTTCACAAAATTCATATCAAAATAAAAATCATTAGCTTGTTCTAAAAATGGGGTGGACTTTACTCCACACAAAACGACCAAGATAGCAGTCACGTTATGCAGGCCTTGTCATAAATGCTACATGTTCAATAAACCCAATTAGAAACTTTTAATTAGATTTTATACATAGGCTGCTCCGTAACGTGACCTAAGTGTAAAGCAACAATAATAGGCATCAGAAATGTTATGTACTCAAATAAAATATTCAGAAAAATGTCAAGAATTTAAATCCATAGTGTAGATTTAAAATTGGTATGGTGTGAGATACATGCATAACGAATCTAATCTACACATTTCGAACTCTAAACAAGCATAAGGAACACTTTTTTATTTTTATTTTTTATTACTATTACCATCGCGCGTTGGGTCTGTACTCCCCTATAAGTCCCGAAAGGAATGGTAGACTAGAATTTCAGCCCCTTCTTTAAACATCTACAATGCCTAAATAGATACAAGCAGAGTGGAAAATTGATAGGAATGATGAAACATATCTAGGATTGATCATAAAAATTAAGACTGAAAGTCACTCCACAAGAAGTAATCAACTATACGAAAGCATGTTGGTATTGATTACCTTACCTGATTGGAAGAGCATCACTTACGGCATTGGCAAGGTTTCTACAGGCTAAAAGGCATTTAAAAGCTTATTGTTCTTGTATTGTATGCCATGGGAACCAACACTCTACTACATCAATTAAATTTCCTTCTACAAAACTATTTAGAACAGACGTAACCCAGATTACCACCTCCATACAACTCATCAATAAATTTTATTATACTTGCAGAATAATGGCATAACCTTTGAAAACCATCTCATCTAAAATAAATGCAACATAGCCCATCAAATAATGTCCAACAATTTCATCACATCAGAAGCACAATTCTGTCTCGACTTATCTCCAAATTATTCATTTGTTTCCATCAATTTTCTCTCCCTGCAAAAAACTCCAGTAAGTACTTTATAACCAAGTCTAATAGCATCTGATTTACACCTCTTCTCTGTCATCTCACTTTAAACAGCATATGTCGTATCAAAATCTTCATCCTGGCAAAACCCACATATCATTGCACAATAAAGTAACTATACTATCAGGATTATGCCCTTTTCTAGCATTTCCTCTAAAGATCCAATAACATCTTCCTTGCAACTGACCTTGAAAAGTGCACTAATTATAGGTTTCAACATCTCATCTTCAAGCTTAACAACTAAACTCAAATCAGCATTTGGTTTTACTTTAAAAACTCTCACCATATTGTCTTTTAACCAACACCTACATGATCAAATTCTTCACTTGTACATTTCATCGAACACATTCCAAGCACTACTCAAACAACCAGCATTGTTATCCTGATACCCCTAAAATAAATAAATAAATAAATAATTGTCTTATTTTCTCAAATTGCCGACAAGATGATGAAAGATCGTTCAAGATGTCGTTTGCTTTCCATGTGGTCACGTTTTGAAAATCGATTAAAAGGTGGTGAGTTTGTTGGCGAGTTGGATTGTAAGGATAAAACTAAAAACGTGATCTATTAATATAGAGCCGCACTAATTAATTACCTATTAAGTCCGATCTATTAGGATAGTCCGCAAGTCACCCTTTTTTAGACCGGTAGGTAGAAATTTCAAAATCCGAAAGTTTTGTTTGACAATTAATTTTTTTTGTTAAAAAAAGTACAAAAAAAAATAAAAAAAAAATTAAGGAGTTGTTTGGGTTGTCCTAAATAAGTGCATTTTTTTATCTTTTTAGACTAAAAAATTGAGGTTGAAAATATAGATGTTTAGGTTAACTTTTTGATTTTTTATGGAAAAATGTGTAATAAAAAATTGTAAAAATTGATTTGTAGAGAAAAATTCGAATTGGGAATTGTGCAGCCGTAATTGTTGACTTTTGATGAATAATGTTAACTTTTTAACTTTTTAAGTAACTTTTTGTCGTTTTATCTTTTTTGAAAGATCCTAAACTTGCCCTAAATAAGTTAATAAAATACATCTAAATTATAATTATTTTATTTTTTTTATAAAAATAAAAAAAAATCAAACTTAACAAAGTTTTAGTCTAAGCTAAAATAGTCAAATAGTCAAAAAAATCAACTAAAAAAACCTATTGCTAACGACGACTAAATCTGAGTAGAGATATCAAAACAATCCCAACAACTAAAATTTAAATTGTATATATATAAATATTAATTGTTAGATGATGTTAATATAATGAGAAAATTGATAAAAAAAAAATTCACTCTACCAATTGTGTAAAGCATTAGGTTTTATTTATTTATTTATTTTTTTTGGTGAAAGGTCCTCACATTCTTAAAAAATTCACACTTTTTATATTTTTTTGTTATCAAAACAATCCCACACATTTTATTTCTAATTTTATTTCTTAATTATTATTATTAAGAAGAAAGTATGAGGAAATTAAATAACATCAAATCATATTATTTATTTATTTATTATTATCTAATCTTTCTCACTTTATCCATAAAACGAAGAAGAAAGTAAAAGGAAACTAAAAAGAGAAAGGACAAAAAAAAAAAAAAAACTAGTCTATTGCTAAGTTTCGTCGTCAGCATCAACATTAACAATAACAACAACAACACAACAACTATTACAAAACTCAAATATAGAGAGAGATAAAGAGATATCAAACAAACATATATATCTATATCTATATATGTATATCTACATATATATCAATGATGGTGATGAAGAGACCTAGATTCATAGCTCCGCCGTGGTGACGATGGGAGTCTCGCTCATTTTGAAGCAAAAACCTAACCTACTCAGGCAATTGTTAAATTAAAAACACGTACTTCACCAAGGAAAGACGATCGACAGTCGAAATCGAAGATACCAAGACACCATTTGGAGAGAGGAGGTTGAAAACCCTAGAAGTGAACCTGAAATCGACCGAGTCGATCCAGCTTGCAGCGGGATTGAGGAGTCCGGTGAGGTGGCGACTCAATTGCGCCGCACATGGCGGCAATCTGCTATGACGTTGTGGCGGTGAGAGGAAGAGAGAGAGAAATGGGAGGCGGAGGTAGGTAGGGTTATAGTGATCGAAAATGGAGTCGCAACGGCGCTCATCGATCGTGTCAGAACAGGCGACGACATTAGAGGAGAAGAGAGAGAGAGAGAGAGAGAGGGTCGGTTTTGATTTTTTGGCAGTGTATAATATATTATATATATAAAGAGAGAAAGATGGGCTATTTTGGTCATTGAACTTAAACTTGTTTTTATGAACAAACTAGTTCAGCGTCTGGAGCTCATATCAAACAAAATTTAAAATTAGATTTTTGGCTTGAGCGCTCTAAAATGATTCGGGTATCACGATCCCAAATATATATAAAGATTGTGGACTAACCTTGTGACTTTGAATTGAAGTTAAAGAATGAAAAAATGGATACAGAAATTAACATACCACAATATTCTCCTTTCACAGCAGCATGAAGAACAGTGCAACCATCTCTTGTCCTCAATCCCATCAACCACTCATCATTACTTATTTTTGAAAAAAAATCAAAAACATCCCTGATTGCCAAATGCAGCAGCAATATAAATGGGCGTCTCTCCCAACTCATTGCGCGCATTGATTAAATCTCCTTCCTTCTCCAGCATTGTTTCTGCCACATCCTTGTGACCAAACCGCGCAGCTTCATGCAAAGCAATTTCGCCATTTGCATTACATTTCTTAAGCTGTTCAGTGGTAAGTAAACCATGCTTGTCAAGCATTTTAATGGCAGCTATGTTGCCGTAGATGGCAAGGAAATGGAGGATCGTGTTGCCACGTTGGTCTACGATTGGTATCGTGCCTTCATTTTCTCTCCAGAAGTTGCAGAGGATTTCGAGGGAATTTGGTTTCTTCTCTGATGCTGCTTTGTATGCATCAGAGAGACTCACCATTTTGAGAACTGTATAATTGAAATAATGTTGATGTACAAAAATGGCCATTTATGTGCATTTTACTAAAGAGAAATAGAATATAAAATAGCGTTTGGTAGAGTTTTGTAAATATGATTTGAGAGTATGAGTTGTATTTTGAGTTTGTGAGTTGTGGAATTATGATTTAAGCGTAAAAAGTTTGTTTGGTTATAGTTTTTGAATTGAGTTTGAAATTGAGTTTTAAAAGTTTGATTTGACATATAAAATAAGAAAATTTATTTGATTATAAGTTTTGGAAAGAGTTTTCAAAACTTAATTCAAATTATTATAACTCATAACAAAACACACTACTTTCACACTGTTGAAAATTCTGATTAATACTCATAACCAAACTCTTTTTAAAATTCAATTAAAAAAATTATTATTAACATAAAATAACATTAATCAATTTTTTAATTGAAAATACTACAAAGGAAATAAATTTTTTTCAAAATAAGTATTCAAAAAATTTGAATCATAAATATTTAAATAATTTAAATAATCTAAAAAAATTAATAAGTAAAAAATTAAAATAAATATTCAAAAAATTTAAATCGTAAAAATTTAAATAATTTAAGGCCTGGTTTGGGATGTCTTAAAAAAGTGTACTTTTTATCTTTTTGGACTAAAAAGTTAAGGAAAAAAATATGGAGGTTTGGGTTAACTTTTTGACTTTTCATAAAAATGTGTGCAATATAATATTATTACACATGATAAAATGTCTCTTTTACCCTTCCCAACTGACACAACAACACGTGTCGCGTGGTTTGGGATTCATGGCTGTCAACCAACAATGTGCAACGGTACTTTCAGAATAATTCAAAAAATTTTATTCAGCAAATAAGCACTGTGCAACGGTCTAATTTTTTGTTGCATTCATTATTTTTTATGTTCATTCTTTTCCTTTTACCATTAATTTTTTTTTTCTTTTATAGTCATTTTTTTTTCCTTTTAACATTTTTGTTTTTTTTATTTTCCTTTTTGAAAGAATTTATTTTTTTAATACCATTATTATTTGTTTTCATAAGCACGAAAACAAATATTTTTTCCTTTTTTAAAGATTTTTATTATTTTTTGTATTCATTTTTTTTCGTTTCCATTCTTTTCCTTTTAACATCAATTTTTTTGGATTTCTGTCAGTATTTTTCTCATTTTAACATTATTATTTTTTTATTCTTTTCCTTTTAACATTATTAAATTTTTATTCGTTTCCTTTTAACATTATTAATTTTTTGTTCTTTTTGTTTTTTTATTCAATTTTTTTTTTTCCGTTCGTTTTAATTTTGGTTTTTTTCTTTTCCTTTTTAGTCAATAATTTTTTTATTCTTTTCCTTTTTTGTATTTTCCTTTTAACATTTTCATTTTATTTTTTACTCTTTTAACATTATTAATTTTGGTTTATTGTTTTTCTTTTTTTGTCATTTTTTGGTATTCTTTTCATTTGTCGTGAAATTTTTTTCTTTTTTCATTGTTTTCCTTTTTGTATTCATTATTAAATTTTTTTATTCAAGTAGAGGTTGCAATTGTTCCATTATTGTCCGAAAATTGGAACCGAGTGAAACAGGTCTGCTTTGTATTTTTGGGAATGCATATCATAACATGTGAATAAAAAAAGATAAACCACGTACATGCCCAATCATTAGCTTTTTCCTTTTTTTTTTTTTTTTATGTTTTGATTTTTTTCTGACCAATGGCTAGAAATTATTTTTTGGCATAGCCAGGTTAAGAACAAATTATTATAAAAGATATTGCAAAAACTTCCCCCATGTTTATACAAGTTAATTAGTGGACATACTTCCTTTAAAAATACACTACTATGAAAATGTCTACGCTCCGAAACACATGAGACTATTAAAACCAAACGTGTTTACAAATATGAATCTCAGTTACTGATATTAACAACCTTCAACCAATATTCTTGTATTTCTAATTCGCCCCTACTGGTATGCTTGTCGTACCAATGCGTTAGTAATGTTCACCCTCATAGCGGCCATTGCAGGGTTCGAGTCCTCTTCCTCCATCACATCAGCAACTCGTGTGTATTCGTCGTGGTCGAGCATTTGGGGGGCCACGTAATCGTCATTGTCTAGGATACCCATCATGACCTCATCAAGTTCGCTATGTCGGCGTATGAAGTTATGTAACGCCATCGATGCACATACAAACGTAACTTGATTAGAAAAACTTAACTTCTGCATATTCCGCAATGCCCCCCACCTAGCCTTCCAGGCACCGAATGCCGGCTCAATACAACTACGTAGTAACGAATGTGCCTTGTTGAACATTTCGAACTGATTCTGCGATGTTCGATTTCGATGGGCATTTTGGTAATACCTATACCCCTTGTAGGGGGCTAGGTACATTGTCTTGTTGCTGTAACCGCTATCCACCAAATAGTATTTTCCTGTAAAATTTGTTTGATTTCATTTTCAATTTGACAGTATTCTGTACCACTTAAATTATTCTTCAATTAACTTGCATTGGTTCGTAATGTTTTTTTTTTTTTAATAATTAATTCTTTTGTTGAATAATTTCTCCATTTCTAAATTAATTTTTTTCCAATTTTGTTTTCAATTACTCCTTCTCCCAATTCCTTTTGTTCTCAAAAATTATATTCCCAATTACAACATTGTTTGTGAATTATAATAATTTTTTTTATGACAATTACATTTTCATTAATAAAAATTGTTCTTATCCCAATTTTGTTTTCAATTATAATTTCATTGTGAAGTTCTTTTGTTGTGAACAATTATAATTCCAATTACGCAAACATATTTCTAATTACTTTCTAATTCATTAACAGCATTTCTATTTGGAGTACTTTTTCAGTTATTGTAAATAATAAATTATAACATCTCATTTTCATTTTCACATTCTTATGTACCACTTCATTATTTTTGAAAACTTTTCATTTTCATTTGTTTCATTTTTTTAAGTTGTTTGCAAAAATTTTGAATTTTGGAAAATAAACTACATTAGACAACTGCTTTTGTTGACAATATAAAAAAAAGACAATAATTTTCACAATTTTGTTGCCAACAAAATACATTATTGAAAATTTTTATATTTATAGTTTCTACGTATTCATATTTCGGTTTAATATTTTGTACCTGGTGCGGGGTGCGGGAAGCGATGTTTCTCTTTGGTTGTCACGTAGTGCAAAACCTGGCTGTCGTGCATGCTCTTATCTTAACCGACAAAGACAAATGTGAAGCACAAATTAAAGTCGCATACAACAATTATATTCTGTGTCGGCACGCCTTTCCGGCCATAGTATGATGTGGCATACTCCTGCGAGACACGAGCCATCATGTGCGTCCCGTCCAATGCACCGATGCAGTCCTACGCAACGCATCAATTTTTAACAAATTAACATAAGTACTCAACAAGAGCTATATATCGAACAATTTGCACAATCAATGTAAGCTAGAGATTGATTAGTCCGTAGAAGCCCAACGTTATTCTGTAATTGGCTTTTGACTTGAGAAAAATCTTTCTCAATAAAAAAAATTACAATTATTAATCTTTCAACTTTATACAATTATATTGTTCTGTTTTTAAAATATAAAAGTTAGTTAGTTGATAATACCATTGCACATCTGTTAGTCAAACAGCTTATTAATAAATCATCATTTATAATTAATAGTTTTTAATAATGTTAAAAATATGTTTCATTTAAATTTAGGTAATTTTATAGAATGTATAGGAGAGCAATTATAAATTTTATTGTGACAAGTTAATTCTGTTGAAAATAAATTTTTTAAATGAAGGAGTAGTTCTGGCTTTTCAAATCACGGCAAACAATTTGTTTTTTAAGCAAATTCCATGAGGTATATTTATAATTTACCTAATTTGTAACTATTGTTAAACAGAGTTTGAAATGTAAAATATGTAACCATAATATAATAATTTCATCATCTATTAATACCATCAAAATTACAACTACTGTGAAGAAAAAATAAAATAATTATTTAAAATTGACACGTTTAACGATAATTTGTTCATTATTTGATGAATGTTAATATAATTTATCTTAAAATCAAATATACAAGCTAACTTCAATTCTTTTTGAATAAATTATTTTGCTACTCTTTATACTTTATTCATGTTAAAATTTTAGTACTTGTTTTTTAATTCTGTTTGACATACATACCACCCATTGGGCCGACGGTGATTGATAGCCTCTTTTATTTTCGCCTCATCATGGTTTTTTTGTAAGCTTTAAAAAATTTGCACGTTTATGGAAATTGTCACCTTGAATGCCCGGTACCGCTGTTGTGACCGTAAATGTGGATGGCCCCCTTGTTGTACTTGTTCGGGTGTAAGACTCCTACTATGAACCGATGTAAACGGTATTATAACTTGCATTACCTCATGAAAATTGCGTGACAATGTCTTTTTTGAGTGTTGGAACCGTTCTTGCAAATGTTTCCAAGATAGACCCTGCAACGCACAAATAAAAATGGCTACCTTCTCTTTCAGCGAAATGCCATGCTCCCGCTCGACGCGTCAATCCGAAGCGTGAGCGCGCATCGCGTAACAACAAGAACACTGGTTGTGACATACTGACATTATCTTCAAATCGGCCCTGGTGGCCGTTAAACAACTCAAAGATCCATAAACGTCCCGAAAGTATTGACGTATTTCGAGGGACTTTGTAATAATTGTTGTAATAATATCTTGTCCCATTGTTATAGGCTTCTACCAAGTTGTGATCAGTTTCGACCACCATTTCCCTCGCAATTTCATCGATAGCTTCCCGGGCGGGCATGGAAAGTGCAACGCGGTGACTCGGACCAGCGTCGTTTGCCATTTGTTTTTTGAGTTTGGCGAAAAATGTGAACAACTTCAAAAACTTCCAAGAAAATAAAATAATTCAAGTTGATGGCGAGAGAGGGACAGAGAGAAAACCACACAGTGAACTCTTGAAGGAAAAAAATAGACAAGAGGGGAAGAATATAATGGCCAAGGTTGTGGGGGCCATGTTTACACAAATGCGTAGCTTTTTTATGTAAGGGATTCTACATTGTTGTCAACGGTGCCATCACGTTTGATTCTCTTTTTTGTGGGAACCAAAAAACATTTTAATAATGTCCACAAAATAATCTTTTGTGCAGCCATGCTAATAAACTGGACAGCTTCCCTAATTAAAAAAAAAAAAAACCTATTTTGCATATTAATTTTTGCCATGATAATAAACTGGACATTTTAATAATGTAAAATAACAAAAGCTGTCCATCATATACAAGGTACGCACATATTGACTGAAACTGTAATTTTTACATGTCCAAATTCCCATGAGCACAACAGTGTTCACGTGAACTAAGAAGTCAGGTGAGGGGTACATCCATTACAAAAAAAAAAAGACAACCTGCCATGAAAAACCTATGGTCTACAATTGTAGCATCTGTCCAAGTCTCACAAATGGACAATATTGAAGGAAGTTCACAACAATCTTTGGGTAAATCTTTAGGTACAATTCTAGCACCAGTCCATCTGCCTGCGGCTCCCTCTGTCAGTTCCATTATTGTCCGAAAATGTATGTATATTTTTTACACTTACATCCATTATTATCATCTTTTTTACATTTTTTTTTAAATTTGTAAACACACCTAATATAAATACACTTAAAAAATATAATATTTGTCAATTTTTCTAAAAAAAATTAACTAATACTAAACATACAAAAAAAAAAACCAAAATTACTGGTACATTTTTCTTATTTTTGTGTGAATATTTTAATTTTTTAAGAAGCACGTTTTTACAAATATTTCTTTCATTTCTGATTGTCATTTTTAATTTTTTACAGACTATAAAGGATTGAATTCCATTATTAAAAAAGCTCTATCCATTAACAGTTCCAATTAAAATTAACACATCTGCCTTAAAGTTGAATTCTCTGAAAAGTTTCAATTAATTTAACAGTTTTTCCTTGAAGACATCTCCGGAACACAGCATCACATATTGGACAGCTAAAAGTTAAACACTTGACGAGTTCAAAAAACAAGTGTTCTTGTCAAATTCCAATGCAAAAATCAAATCAAAATGCAGAGAGAATATGGATTCGTAGGTTAATCTGAGAGCACCACCACAAAATTTCCCTAATGCTCTGTGTTGTCAATCTCTAAAGTCCTGTAAGATCAATAATCTTGCCGAGTTGGGGCAAATGACATCTCTTAAACATGAAGTTAGAATCCTCATTTACAGCTCTGAATAGCCATGTTCTTTCAGTTGCTCTGCTCATGAATGTGTATTCAATAAAATTTACAGTTCAAACCATAACTGTAAACCCAACTCATGCATAGACCACAGAGATACAACACACTCATAAAAGGTGGGTCATCACTATTCAGTAAGCTGCTTTGTTAGCATCCCTTAAAACCCAGGAATCGAAACACATTTATAAGGGAACAAAAAGAAAACATCCAACACATTTATAAATAACATGCCTGCTGCATACAAAGTAATACAACATCCAACACATCACACACTGATTCCGTAATTTAAAAAAAATCCTACAGCCACTGTCAAACATAGAGGAAATAACAAACATAAAACAAACATAGGAGGTAGCAACAATTAAGAAAACTAATGCAGGATATTAATGAAACATGAGCCCTTTTCGGTGACTAAGGCCGTCAAAACCAGGGGCCGTGAGTTGGCGCTGATGGGCCACCCATATTCTGGGACTTCTTGATTCGCTGCCAAGTAATGACGTCTGCGTCCGTTGGAAGCTACAACAGTATTGCCTGATTTGCCGGATTGTCCATTAGCGACATACCGTAAAGGATTAGTGGGTCTTGCCAGTCCAAGCCTTGTAGGGAGTACAACCTTGCCATACACTTGCGAATGCAGTCCGAGGCCGAATCTCCATATTCATGATGCACGCGGACTTCTCGTTGTTGTAATTTAACTGAAGACGCAAGGTTTTCCATGCTACTTGCCAAGAGCGATGCTCCGACACTTTGCCCTTTTTTCCGCTATGAGTGTGTTGTGCGACTGAATTTGCGTTTGCTCTGGCCACTCGTAGGTGTGTCATCAGCGTGAATTACCGATGCCGCAGCATGTACACTGACCGGGATGTCCTCTTCTTGCGTAGAATTGTGGTGGACAGTTTGTCCATGCTGCGCGGATGGCTGGAAAGGGGGCAAACCACTGCTGTCTTCGCAGTCTTCTTTGTCTACCAGCAACAGATTGTCCTCCGTGGCCACAGGTTCGAACGCTGCCCCTGGTGTCCATGCGAATTTCCCGGTTGCAATTGCACCTTCGTACACCCTTCGCATTAGCTCCATATGCTCCAACAGTTTCGTTTTGAACTTCAGTGCATTCTTGTCAATCTGGGGAAAACCAAAACACGTAAGCATAATGAAGTGAATCAAGGAAGGAGGAGAAACACAACAGCAGCCATGGAAGAGATGTTTATGTTACAGGTTTAGTAAAAAACAAGTTGTTACCAGATTGCATGAATTCTTGCAGTGATGTTTACCGACTGATTGCCAGATTATGTTCATTGTTTTGTGTATACTATCCCTCTAATCAGCGCACATTTATAAGTTGTTACCACATTCCAGCAAACTTGTTTTCAATATGTGCAACTCTTAGATAGTACTACTGATGCGTTCTAACTCTAATGACAAACAGCAGGAGCAAAACAAACAACATATATCCATTCAATATGAACATATATCAATTACCTGTAATTCCAATGTGAAAAGCAAATGAAGTAAATTAAAGTTGATTGAGACCAAAAAAACAATGGCAATAAGAAAGATTTTGTTTTAGCACAACATAAAAACTTTTCAGAGGGAAATAAAGGATTACCACAATGAGTACTGATGCCACAAATGGAGTTATCCACTTTAGATCTTGAAGAAATACAGCACAACTGCCAATAGACCTCAACCTAACCCAACACCCAGTCTCCTCCACAGCATCATTTGTCTTCTTCCTACTCTTTGGTTTGCCCACATCCCAAGACTCTCCCTTTCCTAATCCCATATTTCACAAACCCTATAATCAAACCCAGAAATCATCAAAGGTGTCCAAATTCCCCCCTCCTCCCTCTTTCACCCTCCACAACCCAACTCACAGAAACCCCAAAAACCAAATTTACTGATAAGCCCTTCAATTTCAGAGCTATTTAGCTCATACCTAATATATGATAAGGAATTAACTCCAGCTTGTTTTATGACAGTCAGCGGGACAGATTACTTTTTATGATAGTCAGAAATTTTTATAACTCTCCCACAATGCATAATCTCAATTTTTATATATAGGAAATGATTTAAGCAAAAATACTTTCTTCAACAAAATGACAATGGTGGAACCCACGTTTTCATATGCAGAAAAGGAAAATAGTTTTCATTTTCGTATTTCTTTCATTTCCTATCAATTAAATGCAGCCAAGAGCCTTATAGAAAAGAAGACATGTACACAATTTTGGAAAGCTAGAGGTGGCACCAATAAGGGAAATACAAATTGAAAGTTAAGATTGTTTGCCCATGCTTACGTACCAATGAATCCATTAGCTAGTGAAGTGAATCCATTAGCTAATGAAGTGAAGTCAATCAAGTACTTGGCCGCAGAAACTCACAAAGCAGTTAAACAAATTTCACAAAACAGTCATACATAGGGAGGGAGATAAAGAGACTGATACGCAACTTGGCAAGTATAACAACAGTTGTTGGGGTGAAAAGTCTAACCAAGTTTAGTTCTTGTTTTTGGTCACATTAAAATATGTTTGAAGAATTTTTATAAATATATATTGTAACATATGAATAATTTTCATGTTGGATGTTACAAAGAAAAATATGGAATTGTTACCTTTTCATAATGGGCCCACCAGTCGTCGGATGCTTGTATCAAACCAGTTGCTTCATTGTAACTTATGCCGGTTGGCCCATGCCTGTTGTCCATCAGGTGTGACCACGACTGCCAATCCTTTTTCAGTGACGCGTACTTGTTTTGCAGTTGCTTCACCTCATGGACCTTATGTGTACGCTCCTCAAAGGCCTTGGCGATAGCCCTATATCCATGCATTGTCATTGTATGGAAGCTGCCCTTGAAACCTGAGTCCAACTCTTTGATAACAAGTTGCATGAACATGCGCACCATGTTAGAGTCCCAATTTGCTTTGTGAGCTAGTCTGGACTGCGGTTGAGACTGTTTACCACCACGTTTATGCAAATGTCTCGAAGGCGTGGATGGCGATTGTGAGTGCTCCATTGCAGTACTACAATGCAACAGTAATTGTGAAAATGTCAAAAAACAACATTGTCACAACATGAAAATGGTAAATGACAATATGTATTTAAGAAATTCCTATCCATCTCCTTTTAGTTAAAACAATTGAATCAGCAAATAAGACCTTATCTGGATTTCATAGTTTCATGTTCATTCTTGATGCGGTTCTTCTTGTTCATGCTTTCTATATTGTTGGATTACTGCTCTGAAAAAGGATTTTCATATATAAACATGCATAGATATATATTCATTGCAGTGATACATCAAGTGTAGCCTCTGTTGTGCCTATGTAGCATGGTCCCAGTTAGCTAGTTCAATAGTATGGAGTTTTGCCCATTAAAATTGATCAAAACAGAATCTGATCACCCTACATACTTGTTCTGTATTTGTACATTTTTTTGAATCAGTCGATATTGGAGCTCTACTGCTATAGTGTCTGGTATTTATGCAACTTGCCTGTGAGAAAATATAGATGCATCATGAATATCCATGGATTCATTTATCCATTCCAAACCAACTCATCCTTGTCGCTTCCATTTAGAAGAAGTTGTTATCTACCATTACCAAAAGCTGTCAGTTGTTTATTCCTGAATCTGAAATGCTATTCACCTGGAAGATCTTTTAAGCTTTGAACTGTTTATTAAATTGTACTGAATATAACTCTGTATGAAATGCAATATATATTATCTTTAGAGCATCAACCCAAATTTTGTCTCGAAATTGGTTTTTGAGAATTGCTTGTCATGTGCTTATTACTTGAGATAATTGGAAAAGGAAAAACAGTTGTTTCTCCTGTTACTATGATCATTCATGTTTTAAGCAATGTGCACAGTTGTTTCTCCTTTTATGAAATCCAGATAAGGTCTCATTAATAAAAATTGTTCTCATACACTAACGATGCTGGAAACACTAATCTCCATTTTGTTTTGTAGATGTTAGAAGAAGCAAAAAAGAAACAGACCCAAATGGTTGACACATCAAGTGAGAAATTAAAATATCACAAAAGATCATAACCAAACATATAATAAACCCTTCTATTAAAAAAAAGAAGACATATAACAAATCCTACGAAAGAGTGTATTATAGAATTTCTTAATAATAACACGAGATGAATTATATAACATTACTCCATTTCTTTAACAAATCAAGTTAGAGGATTTTGTTAATACCATTATTATGTTTTTTTTTTTTTTTTTGACCGTATGAGATAATTTATAAATATGAGAAGAATTATATTATAAGTTGGACAACACTATCTATAAGTTGAACAATTAACACTTAACACCAATAATTATACTCCACCTACAATATCTATAAGGTGAACAACTAACACTTAAGACCCATAATTAATCCAATTGTAGTCCTAGTTAGAAATTTTGAACAACTAACGGTCTTACATGAGGGCTGAAATTTTCCACTATATGCTTTGGATGCTAGAAAAGTTTAACATCATTGAACAATTAAAGACCCAACAAACTCAAGCAACTATGAAATATCCAAACCGAAAATTGTGAACATTACAAGCATAGAAGCCCAACATTACCAGGAGAAAAAAAACAAGAAAAAAATTGTCAAAATATAAAATATTTTCTCAATGGGTATCTGAGAAAACAAAAGCTTTACAGAAGAAAAAATCCCCAATACCATCACACACCCAGAAGAAAAAATCTACAAATTTTTTGAAGGGTTGTGTGGGTCATCTTCACCGACCAAAAAGAGAGAGACCCAGAAGGCTAAAACATCGAACCACGCATATAGTATGATAGAGGGGTTAGGTTATGGGACAGCCATTAAAGACAAAGGAAAGTGGAGGAACAGAGGAGAGAGTGATGAAGAAGGTAAAGAAAAGAAAAGGTTGGAAAGTGGAAGTGTGAGAGTGGAGAGAGTACAGGGCAATTCAGGAAAAATCATTGATTTTCTTCGCAACTACCAAATCGCCGAAAATGGGGAAATGTGCAGATTTGGTTCACATGCCCAAAATCAGTGGCGTGGAAGAGATGTTACCTTGTTCTTTGGGGGATACGGGCCGAAATAGTGTAGATCTGGTCGGCGGTGGTGCAGATCTGGACGAGGGATGGTCCTTCCTGTCGATTCTGATTTTCAGTGATCGATCGAGGTTTGCTTTTGCATGTGGCAGAAGTGGTGCAAGGTAAAGGGTGTGACGGATCTCCGGCCGTGGGCGGTGTGTCTTCGACGGACTAGACTTGTTCAACCGACTGAGAGATTTGTGAGGTTGGAGAAGGAAAGGGCCTTTCTGATCGTGTATATTTTGTGATATATTCGACTCAGATGCAATTTCAAAAAGGAAGAGCAGAAACGTAATTTTACCCTTTGCAGAGTCAGACAGGGTTTTGCCGCCCAATCTTCCAAGATAAGGTAACTTTTTGGCTTTTTTGATAACTTTTTGGCTTTTTATCTTATCTAGTAGATGCCAAACCAGGCCTAAATATTAAAAAAATTTTAATAATTTAAAATGTTAATATTTTAAATTTAAAAACAACTCTACACTTAAATCGTAATCAAACACATAAAACAAAACTCAATTAAGAAATTATTTTTAAAACTCATAACCGAACACATAACTCGAAACTCCATACTACTTTCACAACTCTACACTTAAATCGTAACCAAATATATAACAAAAAAATTAAAATATTTAAAAATATTTTTATAAAATAGAGTTTGAATTTATTTTTATAAAATATTTTAAAATTTAAAAAATTAAAATCGTAATATTTTGAAATTAAAATATTTAAAAATATTCAAAAAATTAAAAAAATCGTAACATATTTAAATATTAAAATATTTAAAATCTTAACAAAATTAAAATATTTTTAAAATATTAAAAAAATTAAAATATTGATTTGAATTGAGTTTTGAAAATAGTTTTGAATTATGTGTTTGGTTATGAGTTTTGAAAAGTAATAATTATGTTTTGAATTGAGTTTTGAGAAATGGGTGTAGAATTATGATTTGAAAGCTCTTACCAAATAACACACTCAAATCAATAGGTAAAACTATAATTTGAGAGGCTTACCAAACGGAGCCTAAGGCTTTTACCAAAGAAAAAGACGATTGTGATAAGACCAATTTTTCACTCACACGCAAAGAATTATTTGACATAATAACACTTCTGCAGCTTTCAATCAAAAAATTAGTAGACTAATACTTGATTTTAAAAAATTAAGGCTCCGTTTGGTAAGGTTTTTAAATTATAATTTCACCCATTAATTTGAGTGTGGTGTTTGTTTTGAGTTTTTAAATCATCATTTTACATCCATTTTTCAAAACTCAATTCAAAACATAATTATTACTTTTCAAAATTCATAACCAAACACATAATTCAAAATTATTTTCAAAACTCAATTCAAATCAATATTTTAATTTTTTAAATATTTTAAATATTTAAATATTTTAAAAATATTTTAATTTTGTTAAGATTTTAAATATTTTAATATTTAAATATGTTACAATTTTTTTAATTTTTTGAATATTTTTAAATATTTTAATTTTTAAATATTATGATTTTAATTTTTTAAATTTTAAAATATTTTATAAAAATAAATTCAAACTCTATTTTATAAAAATATTTTTATTTTTTAGTTATGTATTTGGTTACGATTTGAGTGTAGAGTTGTGAAAGTAGTATGGAGTTTCGAGTTATGTGTTTGGTTATGAATTTTAAAAATAATTTTTTAATTGAGTTTTGTTTTATGTGTTTGGTTACTTATGCTTCAGCATACTGCATGTGTGTTATTGATTGCCATGATTGCATGCTTGCCATAAGGCTAACTGCTTAGTTGATTAACTGCCTGAATGCCTGTGGGTGAAGGTTGGATTGCTTGAATTGGAACAATTCATCAAAATCCTCGATTTAGCCTACTTGCGAGCAACAAACTTCAAACTATTTTCAAACAAACAAATATGCAATGTTTTGTTCCAACTTAGGCGATCTAGTCTATACTTGTATGCTGTGCGCATCACATAGTAAATTCTAGGTTAATAACCGGAATAAGAACACATGTGTTTTCAAAAACAAGATATCATGCTTAGTACAGGCCAATCTTTGATCGGGCGAGTGGGGGTGCTCATTGCATGACCTTTCTTTCTCGTACCCAAGTTCCCGAGCCAAGGCAACTTTGGTGATGACGGACACGTGGCCTTAGGCACGAGTCAGGGTTTTCTAAATTTCTCCCAAAACAAAATATTTAGGTGGCGACTCTGTATCTGGCAAAGCAGTCTATGTTTGGCACTTCTTTATAAAAATCAGTTTTCCAAAACGATTTGCCGGATTTGGACTCTTTGGTGATTTATCGGTCTTGCATTGCACTTTGCGAGATTAGATTCAGAACTGTGAAATTAGGTCCGAACTGTGGTAAGCCCAAATGAACAGAACAGGATTTTTGCACCGATTTCGCGCGCGCGGAGCCCGGGACGTTCGGGCGCATCCACAGTTTCTGGCGATCTGCTGGGGAATTAGAGAACTTGACTTAAACTCATGATATCTTGTTTTGTCTACACTTATGTGTCTCTTTGCATTGCATTTGCATTAGTGCACCTAGGACATCGTGTTTGCCGTATGCTATTCCTGAACGGTTTGCCGGAGGCTCGCTTTGACAAACGTGCCATAACGCTGACCGGTTGCGGGCTCTGCCACGACGGGAACACAAACCCCGGTTTTTTGCCGGGGCACCCTTTTTGACCATTCGACCTAATGCATATCGGAATCCATAGTGACTATTCCAAACTAGGACAGGTTGTTTACCCGATTATAGGTTGTTTGAAACCGCTGTGTGCGTAGTGAAACCCTAGCTCCTGACAAGATAGGATAGGGAAACCCTACCCCAACATAGGGGTGTTTTGGCTCTCATTTTCTTGCTATGTGCTTTTAGAGTGTGCCCCTACAGGAATACACGTATCAGTTTGCAAGTCTGGGTATCAGGCCTGAGGGCATCGGTATTTGGGAATCAGTTTTACCTGCAGGTATCAGATTCAGATTTGGGGCAGTGATTTGGGAACAGTGATCAGTGATTGAGAACAGTTCTTCCAGCTTGTATTTACCAACTGTGTGTTGTCTTTATTTAAGCTGTTATGCTGTCCGTTCTTCTGTATATTGTTTCCTTATTATGCTTTATTTATCTTTTTGCAAGGTAGTTTAGCACCATTGCATCTGATCAGGTAGCTATTTCCCGAGCACTCTGGGTTAGAGGTCGTAGACTTCATCGATCTAGGGATCTGATAGACGGACAAACAGTGTTCCTTTCTTTACCCCCGGTTACCAAACGGAGGTAAAAAAGACGCAGTATATCGGTACAGCAGTCGTCAGGTCAGTTGTCTACCCCACCAATAAACAGTCAGGCTGAGGTCTCAGTTTTTACTCCAGGGACAGATATACCGGTTGTTTAGTTAGACCAACACAATATGGCAGGCTTAGAGGAGATGATGCGTCAACTCCAGGAAAGTATGCGGGTCACGCAGCGAGATGCTGCCCGCCAAGCAGAAGTGGCTGCACGCCAAGCAGAAGTAGTGGCCTAACAGGTAGAGTTAATCGCCAGGCTACAGCAGCAAACCAGAGCATCTGCTTCACACCAAGCTCTTCCTCCACTAAGAGTCCCAATACTCGGGGAGAGAGCAAATGTCCAGGAAGATACGGACATCCCAACGGGGCCGGCTTCGCCCCCAATCCTACCCTAGTTGTCCAAAGCACCCACACCCACCAACTTACCGGATTCTCCCTTTGAGTTCAAAGTGGACCCCACAGCACTAAAAGTGAGCAAGCTAGAAAAGCTATTCAAGAAGTCTCAGGGCGTGAAGTCCATTCCAGATATTGAGGATGAGTACACTGACTCGGCTGTGACTCTACCAGACTGGTTTAAAATGTCGCACATAGACCGTTTCGACGGGTCTGGAGACCCTATGGTGCATTTGCGATTGTTTTCGGACATACTAAGGCCGATGGGCCTCTCCAGATTGCAGAAGCTTTCCTTGTTTGGCCGGACCCTATCGGGTGTAATGGGTATTTGGTATGCAAAACTGGAGGACTCCGTCAAGACGAATTGGGAGGAGATGGCTGAGGCCTTCATAGCTCAATGCTCCTACAATACACAGATCGATGTCACAACCCGTGATCTCGAGACAACTAGGCAAGAGCCGAAGGAGAGCTTCTCCGATTTTGTGACCCGGTGGAGGGCCAAAGCATCGATGATGACCATCAGGCCTATTGACAAAGATCAGATTGGAATGTGTAGACGTCCCCCGGTGGGGCTTCACTCTACAGTTCGGACTCGATTTGTGTCGCGGTTCTAAATCTGAACCAAAGAGTCCAAATCCGGCAAATCGTTTGAGAAAACAGATTTTTGAAAAGTAGTGCCAAACATGGACTGCTTTGCCAGATTACAGAGTCGCCACCTAAATATTTTTAAAATGGGAAATTTAGGAAACCCTGACTCGGTGCCGAAGGCCACATGTCCGTCATCACCAAAGTGGTCTTGGCTCGGGAGCTTGGGTACGATCGGGGAAGGTCAGCTATGAGCACCCCCTTTCGCCCGGTCCGAAGACCGGCCTCTACTAACCGTGATATCCGTTTTTGAAAACTTTATGCGTTCTTGTTCCGATTATTAGCCTAGAATTTACTATGTGATGCGCACAACACAAAAGTATAGACTAGATCGCCTAATTTGGGAATAAGCATTGCATATCCGTTTTGTCTCGTAAACGTGTTGTTTTCTTTGCTACCGCAAGTAGGCTAAAATGCGATTTCAATGAGTTGTTCCAACTCGGGCAATCCAACCTCCACCCACGAGCATTCAAACAGGTTTATCATGTAAGCACTTAGCCGCATGGCAAGCATCTTGTCATGGTAAACATTCACACGCATGCGATATGCTAAAGCCATAAAGACTTACATCGTACTCCGTGCCAAAACAAGAAACTGGTTAGCAAACGTGCATGACCTAGTTCATGGTAAGTGGCTAATGCAACACAGGCAGAAATGCAATCTAGAGTAGGCTCGCTAACCCTAAACATGGCATGTGGAATGCGATCAAATAGCATGTATTCAATTTTGGAATTGAAAATTGCGATGCAGTTTGTATGATGTACCGAGCCCGGTGCATGTAAACAAATGCATGAATGCACACATGCATTGCATAAAGTATGCTAATTTAGACATGCCCTAATCTACCATAAGGTAAATAAAGGGATAGAAAGAAGTGGGGTTGGAAGACATACACCCACTCACACGCTTATTACAAATTCGCCCTCGCTCGGAGGGACCAAATAATAATACAGGCCGAATAAATAATTAATTATTCTAGCTAATTAAATATTACAAATCAACTAAATTAATTAAATAGACTAATTAATCTATTTAAGCGATAAATGCCTCGGAAGGAGGGTGACCGCGCATGCGTGCGGCTCGCCGAACTACACCGCCCAAGTGTGGCCTCTGTTTCCTCTGCTCTCCTTCTCTGAAAATTCCCAAAACTTTAGGGGTGCCTCTCAGAGCACTGGGGAACATCACCGGCTGAGGCAGGAGCCACCGCCGAGTGAGGAGGAAGCCACCGCTCTGAATTTCATTATCGGTGCCAAGAGGCAAATGGGGCAATAAAGAGTGCCGATCGGCCCTTTATCCTCGCAGAACACCTGGCCCAGCAATGAGAGAGAAACCAAAGGCAAGGCAATGCAAACCAAAGCATGTATGCACCAAGCACATCCTCATCATGCTATGGACTCAAGAGGGCATGTGCCTCGATTCCCGGACAATCAATCGCGCATTTCCATGCGTGATGATCCTAAGAACCAAGAATGCACCTTCACTTTCAAATGCATGCAAAACACATAGGCACAAAAGGCACCGAACCTCCATCAAACTCACTTCAAGAGGCTTGGTATGCATGTTAATGTGGTGCAATCCTAAGCATGTCATCTAGGGTGCAAAATGGACAATGCAATGCAAGAATATTGTTGGGTGGACATACAAGCATGCAAAGCAAAGTAGGAATGGACTTACACATGAATTGGACAACTCTAAAAGGCCCAAGAACAGTGGCCAAAATGCTAAGGATGGAGTCTAAACACACATGTACACATGCACACATTAAGACACCAATACTTAGGCATAACAAACAACATTCAAGCACACTTGAAATGAGCTAAACGTGGACTACTAGCATGCAACTTAGGCTCCGAAAATCATACTAAACATGGTGCCAAGTCATGCAACAAAGCAAGCCAAATATGCAATAAATGGCCCAAGGCTTTAAGGCAAGCCAAGGCTCGTACTAAGGTCAAACCCACTATACCTCACAAGGCCAAGAGGGCTCAAAACAGGTCACATGCAGACCTAAACAAGACTAGGGGCACACCTAGATAGCATCTAAAAGGCTCAAAATCAAGGGAATGCACACATGCACTTTCAAAGGGATGTGCAACACATGTAATCAAAGCATTAAAGATGCATGCTAGGCAATCAAACAAGCATGTATGAGGGACTGAAATAGCATGGAAGATGGTCCCAACCATCAAAAACAAAGCTAGAATAGCATACCACATATTCATGCCTTTGAGGCCAACAAGCCAAATACAAAGAGGCTACCAAATACACGCCAAGATTGGCCAAAATAGCTATGGACAGAGCTGAATCATGGCAAAATAAACACAAGCTTCACAAATCTAAGCCTAAAACATGCTAGAAAATAGGGCAAACAACCTAGTCATGTTAAGGCATAAAAGAGGCATTACAAGGCAACTACACTAGGCATGTATAGGAGACCAAAACCAACTTAGAGGCATGTTATACCATGGCAATATAAGCATAGTAAACAACCAAGACATGCTCAATACACAAACAAACATGGAGCTCTCTCAAAGAGCAAAATTTGTCCTTTTCAAGGACATCAAGGAGAGGGGGTGGCCCTCTCCTTCTTGAGACTTCAAGGCATGCTCTTCACCACTGAAATCCCTCAAGATTTCAGTGGTGAAGAGATCCTATCACCAAAATCTCGGATCTCTCCAAAATAGCCCAAAAATGGGGCCTTTTCAAGGCCTAAAGGGGGTCAAACTTCCCCAAACCTCACAACACTCTTAATGAATAATAAAGAGGACTTAAAAACAGAGATTTTATGTGTTAATCACTAAGCACAAAAACTGTTCTAAACAAGGTAAAAATGAGGTGCAAAAATGGGGAATAAAGTGTAAACTTCTCACCCTTGTTGACTATCTTCACAAGAGTTGATGTTGTTGCCTCCTTGAGCTCAAAAACCACCCAAACTCCAAGAACAACCTTTGGAGCCTCGGCCCAAGAAGAAAGGTGGGACACTAGGTGCTTTAGTGCAATAGTATGGCACAAAACACCTAGTTTAACAAGAGAATGATAGATATAGGATAGATATATATGTTTCTAACCTAAACCAGAGCTCCAACTCTCTAACAATGGCTGAACTCTCTCAAGATTTTCTAACCTTAAGCCAAGAGGAAGAGCCTTCCCTCTTATAGGCCAAAAGCTTACAAGCTTGGCCACTAAGCAAGCTCATCCCTCCATACACGTGTATGGAGGAGAAACAAGTTGCATACAGCTGTGAGAAAATATCTCACACAGCAAGTGCACAGTGGTCGGCAGGCAAAATGGTCATTTCGCAAAACAAGTGCCGACCGGCACAAAAAGTGCCGACCGGACAATATAGTGCCGGTGACAACTACTGACAGCCGGTGGCCTCTAGCCCCAAATGGTGTGTGGGGATGCCTCGAAGGCATTCCCCGCCTCAAAGGCAAAACACAAGTGTTTGGTGCAAAACCAAACACAAACGGTCGAGTTCGGAGGTCCTGAGGCACGGCGCGCGAGCCGAGAACTCCGGGAACTCCAAACGAACACACACATGGATGATCACCGAGTGTTCAAACGGTGACGTCCAAGTCTTGAGGACGGTCAAAAATGGGGTGTCTACAGAATGGTTGTGCGTAACCTCCAGCCCAAGCTCATGCAGAAGATGATCGTTCTCCCCCTCCCCACCTTTGCAGATCTACATGAAATAAGGGTGCAGATCGAGGACACGATGAAACAAGGCCTCATTGATCATGAGGGAGAGCAGCCCAAGAGAGCATTCAACCGTAGTACAAACGCAGGCACAAGCAGTGCTGCAGCTGCCAGATCTTCAGATGTGGGTATAGTTACCACCACCACCACTCCAAGAACCCTTGCAGCCACACCATTCACTGGTGTGTCCGGAAGTAGCTCACAAACGACCAAGTATTCCCCCCGAGGCCAAAGAACCTTCACTCCACTATATATGCCCCCGTCCAAAGCTCTGGGGGTTTTGATCAGGAAAGGGCACTTGAAGCCCCAAGAGCCGCGGCTGCTACCAGACAGACTCCCTGCTTCCCATAACTCAGCCAAATACTGCGCCTTTCACCAACAGCACGGTCATGACACCAACCAGTGTTTCCGATTGCGTCATGAGATTCAGGATCTCATTGATAACAAGGTGATCGTGCCTCTGGAGAAACCGAATGTCACAGCCAACCCTCTCCCACCACATAACCAAGCTCCCCCTCCCAAACACATCAATTTGATCCAAACTGGGGTTGTGTCATATGACCCTAACATATATATCACCCCTTCTCACCTATCCAAGTCGGAGGTGTTCATTCCTGACAGCACTGATTTGTGTGTGTTGGACATCTCCCAAACCCAACCGGAAGTGGTGGTGGTGGTGGTGGCTATCGAAGATAGAATTGGGTCAACTGTGGGACCAAGTGAGAATGATCAGTCAAAGCCTGAGAGGTCTGCAAGCCTCATGTACAACCCGAACGGTTACATTACATCAGCAAGCCAGGTTAGGCCAAATGTCGAATTGCCAGCGGAGGCAAAGATTTGTGTAGTACGGGAGGATGGACCTAATCAAGGGCTAGATGACCTAGCGGATCTGGAAGAAGACATGGCAAATCTGTAGTTCTTTGAAGAGCAGGACTCAGGGGACGTGGCAGTCAATTGGTTTGATGGGTCAGCAGAGTCTACTGGGTGGCTTGACGACCAGCCGGATGTTGTTGAACAACCTCAACTAGAACAGGGTCCATCAGTGACGGGGATATCAATAGTGGCCGGAAGGGCTGGGAATTAGTCTGCATCGCCGGGGAGCACCGGTGTAAAGAATTTTGCTCAGAACACGGGCAATTTGGGTATGGAAGAGACTGAACAGCAAGCCGCACTGAAGCAGTTTGAGCGGGAAAGGATCGAAGATTCTGAGAGGGCTAGAAAAGCCAAAGCCCCTGCGGGGATTGAACGTGTTGTGTGCCCAAGAATGTAACATCTTTGCGAGCGAGGAATGGAAAATCTTGTGGCACAGGAATAGTTGTAAATTTGAGTCGGTGTTTGTCGACTGCCGATGGCATGTGGTGGGAAGATGACGACCTATGTCTTGCCCACACAAACGAAGATTGGGGACAAAGCCAGCCGGATGATACCTGGTACATTGGCGAGGTTGACCACATGACTAGGAGTGGGCGGTGTTTCAAGCCCCCGCACTTAGATCAACCCGAAGCGTCCGTGAAGGACATGGAGGCGGAAAAGCAGAAAGCAAAGTTACTCGAAGAAGAGGCTGTGCTGAAACAGCTTAAGAAGATAGAGGCAGACATCTCCATCTGGGGACTGCTTATGGCTTCAAGAGTTCATAGACAAGATGTCCTTTCGGCAATGGACAAAGCCAAACTTTCAATCGACACTACACCTGAACAGCTGGTAGGGCTGGTCTTTCCGGGAGGAGCTTCCCCGACGTTAACCTTTTCTGACAAGGAACTACCGCCTAAGGGCTCAGATCACAATAAACCCCTCTACATCTCTGTGGAGTGTAGAGACAAGTGGGTACCGATGGTTCTTGTTGACACGGGATCTGCCATTAACGTGTGCCCGTCGAGGATAGCATATGCAATCGGGTTGAAACCCGCGGACTTTGTGCCAACTGCCCAGGTAATACGGACGTATGATAACACTAGCAGAGAGGTGATGGGGACTGTGCAGATTCAGACTAAGGTTGGTCCAGGACAACACGAGATTGACTTTCATGTCTTGGACATTCCCGCAACCTTTAATCTACTCCTAGGGCGGTCGTCGCTGCACCAGGTGAAGGCGGTCTCTTCCACCCTGCATCAGATGTTGAAATACCCCTACGGAAAGGGGATGGCTATAATTTTTGGGAATTCGTCAATCCATCCACTGCTAGAGGTGTCTATCCCGGTTCTGGAAATCGAGCATGGCGCAGAGGATGTGTTCCTATCAGGATTTACCCTGGCCGAGGCCCGGGTCGTACAGAACATCTTAGCTGTTGATGAGGGGTTGTATGTCAGCGCACAGTCAGTGTACCTCATGAACAAGCTCCAGCACATCCCTGGGATGGGACAAGGAAAAAGTGGCCGGAAGGGCATTGCAGTATCGGCCGAAGTGTCACACAACCCGTATACCTTTGGCTTGGGTTATCAGCCCACCAAAGAGGACTGGGTGAGGAAAGGAAAAGAAATGGCTAGGAAAGCGAGAGCCAAACAGGCCAGGAGGCATTTTGAGTTGATGCACCGACCCATCCAGGGTACCCTAAACGGACGCTTCGTCCGGAAGGGAGAAGACTTTCCATTCTGCAGCTTCCCAGAGCCATGGCTGAATGCTGAGAAAAGGCGCTTGCCGGGTTTTGAGATCTTCTTCGATTTGCAGTTGTCTGGGGATGATGAGGCCGAGGAGCAGACAGATCCATTAGCTGAGGTTGAACAGTGTAAAGAAGTGGATTCCGAGAGCACCGAGATTGAAATGGGGGTAGCACTGGCTTGTCTACTATCAGATCCTCTGATCGTACATGAGTACTTGGGGAATGACCTCTCAGTGTCCATGATTGGGAATGAAACGCCTGCGAGCCCCACCTTCAAATATTTTGGATGCATCCATCGTACCCTCCCTCGTCTTGCAGTACGATGAGGGATTCTTATCAAGCAGCACCAGGTTAGGTAGTGAACCAGAATCTGATTCCACCAAGTCTGTAGAGTCAGAATCAGGTTCCAGCTCGTCTGAGTCTGAGTTCGGTATTCCTCGGGATGACAACCCGGATGCCACAGTCTTGTCTAGGTCGTCTTTTTTCTTTTTCCTTTGAGTCTATTGTAACAGAGGAATCAGATGGACTAGATGAAGTGATTAATAAGAATTGTGCGGCTGTGGCCTTCGATTACTTTTCTGTGCCCTTGATTTATTGTATTAATCAGGACTTCCAAAATTTTGATGAAAACGACAAGGAAGAAATTCCTCCGGTTTTGAAATATTTGCTAGAACAAGAGCATGAGAGGTTTGTAAAACTGCTGGTTGATGAAATCACCCAAAATAATGTTGGTACTGAGAAGGACCTGCGGCTGATCCAGATCGGGTCTACGTTGTCTTCGGAGGAGCGCGAGCGCTTAGTCGCTTTGTTAAAAGATTTCAAAGAAGTTTTCGTGTGGTCCTACGAAGACATGCCTGGAATCGATCCTGAGATTGTACAGCACCGAATCCCTCTTGACCTAGAGGCCCGACCTGTTAAACAGAAACACAGAAAGATCCTCTCAGACTGGGCCCTCAAGATCAAGGAAGAGGTCACTAAGCAAATTGACGCAGGGTTCCTGCTGGTATCCGAATACCCAACTTGGTTGGCCAACATAGTTCCTGTGTCGAAGAAAGACGGCAAAATTCGGGTTTGTGTGGATTTCAGGGATTTGAATAAAGCCAGTCCGAAGGACGACTTTCTTCTGCTGCATATCGACGAATTAGTGGACTTCACTGCAGGGCATGCGTTGCTCTCATTTATGGATGGCTTCTCAGGCTATAATCAAATATTGATGGCATCCGAAGATCGGGAGAAGACTGCTTTTACCAACCCGTGGGGGACCTATCGCTATAGGGTGATGCTGTTTGGGCTGAAGAATGCTAGAGCTACATATCAACGGGCCGCGACCACAATATTGCACAACATGATCCACAAAGAGGTTGAGGTGTACGTGGACGACATGATTGTCAAGTCCAAGGAAAGAGAGGGCCACTACACCGCTTTGCAAAAGTTCTTCCAAAGGATCAGAGAATTTCGGTTGCGGTTGAATCCTCAGAAGTGTACGTTTGGTGTTACAGCAAGGAAAATACTGGGGTTCTTGATTACACAGAGAGGTATCGAAGTCGACCCTTCCAAAATCAAGGTCATCTTAGAAATGCCATCACCAAGGACTGAAAAGGAGGTGCGAGGCTTTTTGGGTAAAGTGCAATTCATAAGACGGTTTATTACTAAATTAACCTTGACTTGTGAACCACTCTTTAGTCTTCTGAAGAAAGGAACGAAGTTCCAATGGGACGGCCGATGCCAAGCTGCTTTTGAACAAATTAAGCAATATTTACAGAACCCACCTGTGTTGTCACCACCTGAGCTGGGGAAACCGTTGATCTTGTATCTTTCAGTGATTGAAACTACAATGGGCTACATGCTTGCACAGGAGTCTGAGGACAAAGTGGAGAGAGCTATCTACTACCTGAGCAAGAAAATGCTGGATTACGAGACCCGCTATACTCTGCTGGAGAAGGCTTGCCTGGCCTTGGTATGGGCTACCAAGAAGCTACAACACTACTTGTTAGCTCACTCTGTAATACTGGTTTCGAGATTAGATCCATCAAATATCTCTTCGAGAAACCGGCACTTACGGGTAGGCTAGCCCGTTGGTTGCTTTTGCTTTCCGAATTCGATCTTAAGTATGTGACGCACAAGTCAGTGAAAGGGAGAGCGGTAGCGGAGTTCCTTACCGATCACCCAGTGGAAGGGGATGAAGCAGTTGAGTACCTATTCCCAAACGAGGCTATTTTCCATGTCGAAGACGAAACTTGGACGATGTACTTTGACGGAGCGTCAAACCAATACGGGTATGGGATAGTGGTGTTGCTAATAGCACCCAACAATTCCCGTATCCATCTAGCATTCAAACTCTGGTTCAAAGTCTCGAACAACGAAGCAGAGTACGAGGCATGTATTGCTGGTTTAGAAGCCGCCCTAGAACTAGGGGTAAAACGGTTGGACGTCATCGGGGACTTGAATCTTGTTGTATCTCAAGCTAAAGGAGATTGAAAAGTCAAAGAAGAAAAGATGAGAATCTACCACTAGACCTTGGACTTACTGATTCCTCGGTTTGAGAAACTGAATTTTGCTCATCTGTTAAGAGAGAACAACAAGTTCGCAGATTCATTAGCAACTCTATCTTCTATGATAGACATCCCTTTTAGAGTCCGAATGCGTTCGATCATCATTAACCAGAAATTTGTGCCGGCCTACGAGCTGATTGCTGCCATAGATGAGGTACAAGATGAGAACCCCTGGTATTACGATGTCTGGAACTTCTTGGAAAAAGAGGCGTATCCACCACGGGCAAATGCCAAAGATAAGAGGGCAATTAGAAGACTGGCTGTTCAGTTCATCGTCTGCGGGGGTAAACTGTACATGAGAGGTCATCTCGGGATGCATAAGCTGTGTGTTGATGCTGAAGAATCAAAGCGCCTGATGGAAGCCATCCATGGAGGAGGGTGCAGAGCGCACGTGAACAGGGTGATGCTAGCCCGAAAAATCCTTAGAAAAGGTCACTACTGGTCCACCATGGAGGAGGATTGTATTGGCTTTGTTCGGCGATGCCACAAATGCCAAATCCATGCAAATCGCATGAACATTCTGCCGTCGAAGCTACACAACACGACTTCGCTAGGACTGTTTTCAGTCTGGGAAATTGATGTGATTGGGGCTGTCACTCCGAAGGGGTCTAATGGACATGAGTTCATTCTGGTCGCGATAGACTATTTCACAAAGTGAGTTGAGGCCCAATCTTACGCGCTGTTGAAGGCATCGCATGTTGCTAAGTTCATCAGGAACAACATCATCTGTCGCTATGGGGTCCCGAATGAGATTATTTCAGATAATGGTTCCCACTTCAAGAAGGAAGTGATCGATTTGTTGGAGAAATACAACGTGGCTTTTCAGAAGTCATCTACATATCGGCCGCAAACCAATGGAGTAGTTGAGGCCGCCAACAAGAACATCAAGCATATTCTGCAGAAGATGGTGGAAACCTACCGGGACTGGCCAGATAAGTTGCCATTTGCTCTGTGGGGCTACCAGACTTCAATTCGAACTTCTACTGTGGCAACTCCGTATTCCTTGGTTTATGGGATGGAGGCTGTTCTACTTATCGAAGTTGAGGTTCCGCCATCACGAGTACTGGCTGAGTGTCAGATAGCTGAGGCAGATTGGTGGCAAAGCAGGTTTGAAGAACTTATGCTCTTTGACGAGAGGAGGTTGAAAGCACTATACCACGTTCAGGGTCATCAACGAAGAATTTCCAGGGCTTTCAACAAGAAGGTTAAGTCTAGGAATTTGAAAGAAGGAGATTTGGTGCTCAAAAACAACCGAGCTCCCATCCACAACCCCTAGGGGCAAGTTCAAACCCAATTGGACTGGTCCTTATATCATCAAGTCCATCTGGTCGGGTGGAGCTGTCCTTTTGATGGACCAAGATGGCCTAGAGTTCTCCCAACCGATCAACATGGACAAGTTGAAGAAATATTATCCCTGAGTGGCTCGCTAGGCCAAAAACCCAAAAGGGCGACCTAGGCAAAAGTTAGAGCATGAAAATTTTGAAATAATAAAAACTGAGCTTGCAAGGTTGAAAACCTGCAAAGGGCGGCCTTAGCAAAAGTTAGAGCGCGAAAGAAGAGTGTTAATACACGAGTCAACCCAAGCCAAACTACGTAAGGCTTGATTCCCGCCTTTTGGATACGTAGGCAACTTCATCCTGAGGTCCAGCCATAAACACTTCCCCGATCAACTTTGTCCATGTGATCATGTTTGGTCATCTTCATCTATTCTGCATTCAAGAGCTCGGTTGTAATCTCTGGTGTAGTGCTATTCAGACTAGGGGCAACTCTCCAGTTGCTGGGATCTAGGATTGTGCATCTCAGTGACAGATCTCAGGCGTGTCCAGTTCTGATCCATATCGAAAATGGTTTTGAAAAGTTTTAGTAAAAGTTGATTTTGCTCAAATTAATCTTTTTACAACTTAGACCATTTTTGGACCAAACGGAAAATTTTCAGTATCCACAACCTTCAATTTCATTGATTTCAACATAGAGTTCTCCTACTCTTGAATACAAATTGAAATTGTTTTTTATTACATTCATAAGGAAACTTGAAAGTACTAATTAAAGCACATAAATTCGGGGCATAGTCAGATGTTCCTGCGTCCCCTCCCAGAGTTTGTGGAAGCCTCTGATGCCAAAGTGGGCCCAATCTGTGTCTCCTTCTCGAGCCAAGCTGTGCAATCATCAGAGAGGGTGTAACTGAAAATAGGAGCGGAGGCGAGAAGCTCTGTCATCCTCCAGGTTGTGGCATACCAAGCTAACTGCGCGCCTCGGACCGAAAATACAGCAGGGTACTCTACCCCCTATGCCGGGCAAATCTGATCAAGTCCGAACTAGCGCCGGAATTAGAACGAGAAGTAAAGGACGCAGTGTGTCAGGCCAATCAACTGAATCCCGGGCTGGCGGGTCATGCTGTAACTCATTGCTGGTAGATTGAGCCAAGGACAGTGCCAAGTAAGTCTATAGCGGACAAACTGCATATCCAGTTGCACCACCATCCCTCGTCAGGAGCATCGACTAGCTGGCGTCGGAAGAAATAGCTGCGAGCTGAATATGCCAAGCATGAGTCCACTACTCTCAACTTGTCCATCAACTATACCTGTGGAGGGATGAAAAATGAGAGATTAAAGAATAGAGAGGTGTACGTTGATAGAAAAGTAAGAAAAGGGTTTTGAGAGAAAAACCGAGCCCGAGGGCCGAGTGATGTGAGGAATATATGTGAGATAGGGTGGGAAACATTACCTACAATAGTAGTGGACTTCCCCGCAAAGCTAGCCGTCTCCCGGCGATGAAAAGCATCCAAACCCATTAGTGTCTTGGCTAATGACATGGCGATGCAGCTCTTACCCTCTTTTAAGCCCTCTGCAACCTCAATCAACCGAGTGCTAAACCCTCCGGAGCCTGGGGCAAGCAAGAAATGAGACAACATGCACAAACAAATCGCATGTCGCCGATAACCCTGCCAATGATGATCGCCGCGATCACCGACATCTAAAAACCGGCAAATCAAGCTCGGAATGTCTAGCTCTCCATCGTGAATCAATGACCGAGCGTCATGCAAAGTAAGGCCGCAGATTCGTGCTAAGCCTTGGACATAGCCGAAGCGGAATTGAGGCAAGATTTCTTCATCGCGCCCGGATTCCATTAAAGCTTGGAAGTCCTCAAAAGTGGGACACATCTCTTGCCCGCCGAAGCTAAAGACGTGTGTCACCGGATTCCAAAACCTTGCCGCAGCATGAAGGAACGGAAAACGCAGCAGGGTGCGGCTCAACGTGAATAGTGCACTTATGCCAAAGCCTCAGAAATTCAGCTTTTCCGAGCCATCTAAGTTGGCAATCCAATTTGCTAGATTTTGGACAAGAAATGCTTCCATTTGGTGCAAAATTGAGCTGAAATGAAGAGAATCCCGAAGCTGGAACTCATATAGAAGATAAGGCAGTGAGTGGAGGACAGATGTCAACGTTTCGGAGAGTCTGCCATCGGTGGCTGGCACCTACTTGTAAATGGCCGGCAGTGGCTCATCAGTGGCCGGCAGTGGCACACTGATGGCCGGCAGCCCTCCCCTTGTGGCCGGCAACCTTTCCATCCTGCCCACTGACCTTCTTGGTGAAGACCCAGTTGTTTGCCGCAGCGAAGTCCTGTTACTCGTGTCTTTCAAGGTCTTGTTTTTGTCCTGTTGGACTCTGTTGTGTCTTGTCTAAGACGTATTAGTTTTCATTTTTTATCGAGTTGTAATCATATTCCTCTCATTTATCGAGTTGTTGTAACTTGCTTATCGAGTTGTAAACTTGTTAAGGTTTTGTTTTGCTTATCGAGTTGTTTTATTGTTAGTCGGTTCACTACCTGATTAATGCAATTTGAATGCTTAGTTTTCAAAACAAAGTTTTATCTCATTTTACATTGTTGTGTAAAGCGATGCGATGCAATGCGATGCGATGCATAGAATGTACAAATGTATCACTTTTTCAACAAAAGAGCTGTTTCATTACATCATATTTTCTTTTGCAAAAGCACATAGTTTTGAAGGAAATAAAACCTGCTTGACGCAGTACAAGGTACTAAAACTACTAGTAAAAAGAGAAATAAAGCAAAAAAAAAAAAAAAGAGAGCAGCATCTGAATTAATAGAGCATCTGGATCGACGCCGATAGCCTCAAGTACGGGAATCCGTCCTGGTCCTCTTCCTGGACGAAGGTCCAAGATCTCCACCATCAGAGTCTGAGCCTGAACCATCCCCAGCCTCATTTCCATCCTAAGACAACTCTGACTATGGACTCACTGCCTCCTCGTCAGACTAATCATCATATGGGGCAGGTCCCCGTGAACTACTCCCTGCGCGAGCACGCCCAACTACCGGCCACTTGGCTGGAGTCCCTCGCGTTCCTCTCATCGCCGGGAGGCGCTGAAGGACACTGCTCGCTCGCCGCATCGATGGACTGGCATCGAAAGGAATCGAAAGGACAATTCACCAAAATGCATTAGTAATCAAAATGTATTAGATGTAAAGAATAATGTGCTGTGAGTAATGAATGATGTGCAGTGTACGTGTACTGTGAGCAGTATATGGGAGCAATGTATCAGATCAGTGCAGTATGGAACTGTGCAAATGATGGCGTGTCAAGACAAGACTTTGTGGCATGAAGTGTAGTTTGACAGAACTTATTGGAATACTGCAAATACTTAGTAGGTCCATGCTCGTTTGCAGCATCCCTATCACCGAGGCCGTCAGCTCTAGAGACTGACTAGTGTACTCAATAGGAGCCTGCAAAAGTGTTGAAGTCATTAGTATTCTGCGGGATATCAAATGAAATGAAATGACTATACAGAATGAAAAGTATAGCACATACCAGGGTCGAGCCGCGAACTCCAACAAGCTCATGACCAGCTGGAGGAGGAGCGATGAGAATCTGATAAGTCTCTCCAGCCCGCCCTCGGCATGTCATAGTAGTAGGCAGCGCTGGCCATACAGCCCCCTTGTCTCTCCTCAGGACCTCTCATCTTACGAGATCTGGTCGCTCCACCTCTCCCTCTCACAGCTGGAGCCCTCGCTCCTTCTCCTCCTCGGACACCGGACAAAGATGGCATCAAATGCGTCTGAATAAAGGTCGTGTAGTCACCCTCTAAGCGGAAGTAATCCGTCTCCAGTCCTACCACGAACTGAATCATCTGGTCGACGGATAGCATGTGTGTCTCCCTCATCGATGGTGGAGGTGCCGTCGGTACAAATGGAGCAGGCAACCCCAAGGTCTGGCGTACAAAGCGCTCACTCAAAACTAGGCGTGACAGATCGGGCCCTTGAACAAGATGTGGCACTGAGACACAGTCCGGGCAGTGTGGTACTGATCTCGGAGTCCTGACGGAATCACATCCCATGGTTGCCACGTGATCTGAGAAAAGAGAACGAACAAGATGATCAGTTGTCAAATAACTAATGTGGGTGCATCACGTAACTGAAATAATCTCATTGTAGAATTACCTCGCGTGCCGTGACCGAGTCGAAATACTGCCGGAAGAACATAAAGCTCTCTCGGGTCCTACGACGGAGCTAGTCGTCATATACATCAAAAAATGGGACTGTCGCTGGGGTCTTCTCCACAGGCTCTAGAGCAAGTGTCGGGAAGTATGCGTACACCCACAGTTGTGAGAAAGATGTGATCAGTACTGTGTATGAACAAAGTATAGAACGTGCAAAAAGCAAAATACGGTACAATGCATAAGGAGTGCAGGTCTAGAGCAGATATTAGATTTTGTGTGTGCAGTGTATGGTATGCAGTGTGCAGTATGTATGGTGTACAGAAAATGCAAAGCAGAAAGCATACAGTGCAAGAACAAATACAGAGAATGCAGAAAGTACAAGTGTTGAACAAAGCACAAGTAGGAAATGCTAAGCAGAATAGTGAAAAGTGGAAACTAAGCTGTGTACCTCCCAGGCCCGCCAGTAGCTACCGATCAACCTCCTGCACATCCGAGAGGTCGAACTCATGTATCCATAGAGAGTAGTAAGGCCGGCTGCGTCGCAGTCATAGAAATGGACCCGCTGAAGCACCACCAGAGCGCCCAGGAAGTATAAACCCACGGTATTCCACCTGTTCGAAAACAAGGTGGCACCGAAAAGGAACAGGAGGAAGCCCCTAGTGTACTGCTCCACCTTCTCATCAGTCTCGGGATCCTCCCCTCTGTAATGCTCCTCGAACCAGGTATATCTCACCATACCCGCTCAAAGTATCGGTGGACGCGCTCCAAGTAATGTATCCCATGCGGCTACTCACTCTCCCATGTCGAGATCAAGAGGAATCGGATCACCTCCTACGCCCAAGCCAGTGATCATAGCAAAGTCAAATGGAGTCATCATTATCTCTCCCGCTGTCACGACCCTAACCCGCCCCCGTGGGTTAAGGACGTAACCGGCCAGTAATCTTGAGATTACCTGCGGCCTCCATACAAGTAAGACATAACTCGTCAGAGTAAAGGGGCCAAACGGAAGCAATGATCAAAAACTTTGTCCATAGAGCCGTGCTTATATGCACTTTAAAACAACCCATGCACATATACGTTAATAACCCACATCAAAGTACAGTAGCATAAACTTCTTTACAGACAGGATCATCTAAACTGAGTCAACCCATAGCAACTATATACAACATACTCAAGATCCTTGCCAACAAAACAGAATATAAACAAGTAACAAAAAGGGCAACGTTTGGTCTCGTGCGTGAGACCCAACGCAGACTCTCCTAAAACTCTGCGGTTCTGGCCGACTTCATTTGGGGTTGGACCTCACTTGGTTCACCTACAATTACATGAATGAGCGTGAGCGAATGCCCAGTGAATAATATCAAATAAACAAGCGACGTAAGCAATTATTGGAACAGTACAACAAATGGCCTTCGGCCCAGTCATTCATGTCAATCGGCCTTTGGCCCAATCGCTCATTTCCATCGGCCCTTGGCCCATTTATTCATTTCCATCGGCCTTTGGCCTAATTATCCATTTCCATCGGCCTTTGGCCCAATTATCCATTTCCATCGGCCTTTGGCCCAATTATCCATTTCCATCGGCCTTTGGCCCAATTATCCATTTCCATCGGCCTTTGGCCCAATTATCCATTTCCATCGATCATTGTTCGCCATTCAAATTTATGAACATACAAAACTTACATATAAGTAAACAATTGAACGACGATATACTTCAATTATCTTGTCAAGATATTACTCACAGTGATCGGTTGATTGGTTCGCCCTGGAACTCGACCCTACACATGCCATGAACATAAAAGGGTCACTAACAATTCAATCCGTTCAAAATTCACATATTCCTCTTTAGGCTTTGTTATTATCTCATTAACTCACTTACAATGCTTAACATATGCCTAAGAGTGCTTACAAGTGAAAGAGAACGGAAAACAGAACATAAAATGCAAGAGCAGAATTTCTGAAAACAGGGTCCCTTCGGCGTAGAACTTCCGGCCGACGGACCTTAAGTCCGAGAAAGTATGGTTGCCTCAATCCCGCCGGCGTGAATTCTTCCGCCCGAGCGCACTTCATGTCACATAGCTCCCCGCTCGAGCGCCAACTTACCCGCTCGAGCGGGCATCATGTCTGCAGAAAATATGCTGGGAGCTCGATTTCTCCGCTCGAGCGGCCATTACCCCGCCGAAGGGCACTGCACTCGGGTTTCCCAGTTTTGTTCTTGACTCCAATTTCGATGTTTCACCTCCATTTCTTGCATATTTTGGCTCCAATCACACATATACATATGCTAACATGCCATAGACCCCAAATTACAATATTAGGAAGCTCAATTTCTTGATTTGTCTACATGCATGTCCCAAAATGTATCAACTCACCACCAACATGCTCAAATTCAAACATGCAAAGCTCACTCTTTCATGATCTACTCTTGCATGCAAGAAATACATATCATTCACAACTTATTTGGTGAAGGGATGGTCATACACATGGATTTCAAACAAGATTCAACATAGATTGCACACATTAAGCTTAAACATGGAGGACCATGGCAATTTCATGCATGCATGCCTTAATTGACCTTAGATTCAACATGTTTGACTCACACCTCTTACATACATACTAATTCATGCTCTTGACCATTCTTCCAACTTGAATTCACAAAATTACGACTTAACATCCATGAATTCACTTACCTAGAGGCTTGACTCTCACAATCTATGACCAAAACTTGAATAATCTTCAAGATTCCCAAGCTTTGGGCTAAGTTTGCTCAATTCTCCTCTCTCCTCTCTCTACACCGACTCTCTCTCTCCTCAAGGGTCTAACTCATTTTGAGCTCAAAATGAGTTAAGGAGAGTGTAATGCCTCCATACAACATGCCCCACTAACACAATATTCTAATATAAAACATTTGGGCTCTCAATTCATCATTTTAATCAGTTTAAATTGACTAGAATAAAATTTCAATTAAATTCCACCGTAGGCTCTAAAAATTATGCCAATCACAATGGCGCAATCAATTTTGGATTCTGTGGCCGATAAGGCCTCCAATTTAATTTCCAAAGCAGATAGTCAAACAGATATTCCTACGGTGAACAGATACGAATTCAAAATCACATATTATCACATAATAGCACACAATATCATGCTAAACACATAATCATAAACAATTTAAGGACCAATTTAGCATAATACAGGATAGGGGTATCACACCCGCTGTGGAGAAGTGGAAAGAGTTGGTGGTATCCCGCCACCTCTCCACAAGAGCCCCTAGGAGAGGGTGACTCGCTATAACCCGTGTCAAGTTGGAGCAGAATAAACCGAAGCCGGTCCCGTCGATGATCTGGCAGACCCTCGCAGGGAACACATCATACCAATCCCGAGTTGTCGTCGCACCATAACCTCTGAAGAAGCATGATCCGTCCTGTAGCAGTGCATGAGATGAAATCAGATCAGGGATGTATTAAAAATATGGTTGCATGCAGATCAGTGATGTATTGAAAATACAGTTCAATTCAGAGTAATGATGCCTGAGGTACAGTCGTATACAGTACATACAGGGCAGTGATGTGTGAACTACAGTTAAATGCAGAGCAACAATGCATAAAATACAGTCGGATCAAAGCATGTGATGCAAGCAGATCAAAATAGTGCAAGAAATGCAAATAATTGAAAGTAATACTGCAGAAAAGCAAAGTTGGTACCTCCACAGCAATGGTCAACAAATGAGACATCGATTCCCTCAGCAGGAGGTTGTCTGGCGCGTCCTCATCAAAATCAGTAAAGGTATGGATGCCTCCTGCCACCGGTATAATGTGAGTCTCCGGGTGATACCTTGCAGAGTCAAAGGGATGTATGCTCAGTGGTAGAGGCTGAGGCTCAACCTCCGACTCAGCCACAAAGTCTGCGGCAGGCTCCACTGGAGAGAAGGCGAGAAAACCCTCGTCATGCGGAATATCATCAGCCATCTGAAATAGATGCGAAAAATAAGCAAAAATTAGCAAAAGGGTGAAGTTTTGAACAAATCAAACCCTAGGAGAGAGAAAAATTCAAATAAAGTTGAAAACCCAGGAAAAGTGAACTAACCTTGAGAGAAACTCGAGGGAAATGATCCTTGAATGGCGGAAATGGTAGAAGACACCTCAGATTCAATTTCTGATCGGTTCAAATCAAAGAGAACAAAGGGGTTTTAACAATTCAAGGTTGTTTAGGGTGTTGGGAAACGCGTAGAACACGTAAATCTAGAGAGAAGACACACCTAGAGGGCAAGGGAAATGTTTTCTATGCAAGGATTTGTAAGCAAATGGAGTAATTTTGGGTGTATATGAAGAGCCACGGGTCAAAAGACCAAAATGGCCAAATCTGCCAGCGGTGGCTGGCCCCCTCGTCATCAGTGGCTGGCACTCCTTTGTTGATGGTCGGCAGTGGCCTCCTATGGCCGACGGGGGGCCGGCAGATTTCCCTGAAGGCCGGCAAGCCTTCAACAGCTCTCCCTGCCTCTTTGACCTTGGTATGTGTCTCTGGGTTCCAACAATTCCGAGGAATGTTCAAAATTTGATTCAAAACGCCTCCGTGGAAGCCCGGAATCATATTCTCAATATACGGTGGTTATCGCCCATCAGCGCGCACAAGGTGTATCCTTTTTGATGCATCACAAACCTTCCGAGAGGTAAACCGGAAGTTACTTTCAAGATGTCTTTATCAAACATGTTTTTTGTTGTCACTTAGCATTCGCTTGTTATATTAAACATCCATTCTGTATACATGCATTGTTTTGCACCTCATTATGTTCTACTTGCGCTGTTACGCACTTCTTTAACTCCCGCTGTTGCGCATGTTTTACTTGCGTTGTTTCGCATATATCTTTAACTTGCGCTGTTATGCATGTTCTACTTGCATTGTTTCGCATATATCTTTAACTTGCACTGTTTCGCATGTTTTACTTGCGCTGTTACGCACTTCTTTAACCTGCACTGTTATGCATGTTTTACTTGCGTTGTTTCGCATATATCTTTAACTTGCGCTGTTACGCATGTTTTACTTGCGTTGTTTCGCATCTATTTTTAACCTGCGTTGTTACGCATGTTTTACTTGCGTTGTTTCGCATATATCTTTAACCTGCGCTATTACGCATGTTTTACTTGTGTTGTTTCGCATATATCTTTAACCTACGCTGTTACGCATGTTTTACTTGCATTGTTTCGCATATATCTTTAACTTGCGCTGTTACGCATGTTTTACTTGCGTTGTTTCGCACTTCTTTAACTTGCGCTGTTACACATGTTTTACTTGCGCTGTTACGCACTTCTTTAACTTGCACTGTTACGCATGTTTTACTAGCATTGTTTCGCATATATCTTTAACTGTATTTATTACGCATGTTTTACTTATATTTATTCACTTCTTTAACTTTCTTATTTATTCGTATGTTTTACTTGCGTTGTTTCGCATATATCTTTAACTTGCGCTGTTACGCATGTTTTAGTTGCGTTGTTATGCACTTCTTTAACCTGCATTGTTACGCATGTTTTACTTGCGTTGTTTCGCATATATCTTTAACATGCGTTGTTACGCATGTTTTACTTGCGTTGTTTCGCATATATCTTTAACTTGCGCTGTTACGCATGTTTTACTTGCATTGTTTCGCATTTCTCTATCTTGCGTTGTTACGCACATTACTTGCATTGTTTTGCATATCTATCTTGCGCTGTTACGTATTTTTCATTACTTGTGCTGTCACGCACTTCACATTTATTGCGCTGTTACGCATGTCATTTGCATCATTTTACACATTTATCTTGCACTGTCACGCAGGTTACTCACATTATTTTGCACATTTATCTTGCGCTATCACGCATATTACTTGCATTATTTTACGTATCTATCCCACATTGTCTCGCACCCTTAGGTTGCATTGTCATGCACCCTTCTGTCCGTATTGTTATGCGTCACCCTCAGGTTGCATTGTCTTGCATCCCTTCTGCATTGTTATGCGTCACACTTAGGTTGCATTGTCTTGCACCCTTCCATTTGCGTTGTTACATACTTTTCACTTGCATTGCTATGCATGTTTCTAACTATATTATACCCGTTAAGTTTCTTTCTTTTGTAGGCACGATATTGTATGTACGGTTTATTTGAAGCTGGCGCGACCAGATGAACCAGACAGGTATTGTATGTACTCTGTGTAAGACGTAGCGAGAATTGTTAAATTCTCTTACATCCTTTCTGCATGTATTGTAGTTTGATTTGTATTTGCTTGCTTAAAACTGTTGCATTTATTGTATATAATTGCTTCGTTACAGTTTTTTTTGCATAATCATAAGTTATGCTCTTGCATCGTGCATGTCATTTGCATTTTGCCCCAGCCTGCGGGCACATCGCTGCATGATTATGTTGAATGTTTGCCTGAATCTTCGGCCTTGTCAAAAATGGGTCGTCTTTGGGTTTTGACATTCACTCCCGTCACTTTGTGACTTTTGAGTTCTGTCAAAGAGGGGCAACTGTAGACACCCCATTTTTGACCGTCCTCAAGACTTGGTTGTGCTTGCAGGTACATCCAGCCACGAGCTCGATTGCTCGTTGGGTACTCGACTTTCGCAGCGGAACGTCACAGGTTTGAGTTTTCCAAACCCTGTATCCTTTCTACCCCATTTTTGGACCATGTGTTGGCCCTTTTAGCATGATTCTCATGGGGCACTGCCGGCCATTGTTTGGCACTACCGGCCATGCACTTTTCGGTGAACCTTACCGACCATCGGTGATGGTGGCCAGAACCCTTTGTCTCAGCAGATTTCACTCCAGATCTTTTGAGTCAGCTGGTTTCCACTCATCCCTCCTCCATACACGTGTAAAGAGGGATGAGGCCCTTTCCAAGCTTGTTTAACAAGCTTGGCTTTGCATTCCTCTATAAAAAGAGAGGCTCTCCTTCCCTTACAGGGGTCAGCACATTTTTGAAGAGTTGCATCTCTCTCTATATATATTTCTTATTCTCTCTCTATATTGTTGTTGGTTTTGTGCCTTAAAGTCCATTTTCCTCTCACTTTTGCACTACAACACCTAGAGATATACCACCACCTTTGAGCTGAGGTTCTTGGGAGTGTTATTTGAGCTCTGAAAGTTGGTTTTTGGCCCCTGAGGTTGCTGGTTTCGAAGTTGAGCTTCAAGGGTGAGTATATTCCTTTTTTTTAGCATTTGTTTGATCTCATTTTGGCCATCCTTGCATATGGTTTTAGGCCTTACTTTCAACTAAAAAAAGTTCTGTATTTAAGTACTTTTGGTGTTTGTTTAAGGCCTCTTTGGTGTCTAGAGTGTTCTACCCTCTTGTATGCCTTGTTTGGCCTTGTTTTGTGCCATGCTTTAAGGCCTTTGAGTTAGTCTTTGTTTGGACTTTTAGCTACTGAAATCCAGTGGATTTTCAGTGGTGGGCATGTGGTTTTGAGGCCTAAAATCAGAGGGGGGTGACCCCCTCTCTTTTTGTTCTGTTTTGTTTTGTTTGCTTGAGGTAGCTAGTTAGCTTTCATTTCATTCTGACCCTCCATCGAGAGCGCATATGTTGTAATAAGGGTGCATGCGTGTGTGCATGTCTTCCAACCCCACTTCTTTCTCCCTTTTACTTACCCGCTTTCAGTGGTTAGATTAGGGCATATTTCGATTAGCATACCTTATGCTTGCATGCGTGCATTATTCATTCGTCTTGCATGCACCGGGCTTGGTGCATCATTCAAACTGCATTGTATTTCAATACACTTTCCTGAATACGTGTTTCAAAGCATGTTATCAAGTGTTGCATTCATATGCCATTCTAGATAGCCGAGCCTATTTTAGTTACATTTTTGCATGTGTTGCATTAGGCATCTTAACGTAGCTATGATCATGTATGATTTCTAACTAACTTCTGTTTTGGCTCGGAGTACACTGTAAGTGTTTACGCTTTAGCATCCTTGCATGAGTGTGAGTATTTCCATGTCAGCATGCATGCCATGAGGCTATTTGCTTAATTGATAAACTACATGAATGCTTGTGGATGAAGACTTCATTATTTGAATTGGAATAATTCATCAAAATGTGAGTTTTAAGACTACTTGAAGTGGCAAATCATCATGTTTTAAGCCCACCTTGTTTGGTGGCAAATCCACGTTTTTGCCTACTTGCGAGTAGCATCTTCAAACCACTTTCGAAAAAAACAAACATGAGATGTTTTATTCCAAATCGAGCGATTTAGTCTATACTTGTATGTTGTGCGCATCACATAGTAAGTTAGCTAATAAACCGGAATCAGAACACATGTGTTTTCAAAAACAACATATCATGTTAGTAGAGGCCGATCTTTGATCGGGCGAGCGGGGGTGCTCATTTCAGGACCTTCCCCTCTCGTACCCAAGTTCCCGAGCTGAGGCAACTTTGGTGATGACGGACACGTGGTCTTAAGCACGAGTCAGGGTTTCCTAAATTTTCTAAAATAAAATATTTAGGTGGCGACTCTGAAATCTGGCAAAGCAGTCCATGTTCGGCGCTTTTTGATTCAAAATTTATTTTTTTCAAAACCAATTGCCGAATTTGGACTCTTTGGTGATTTATCAATCTTACATTGCACTTTGTGAGATTAGATTCAGAACTGTGACAGGAGTCCGAACTGTAGTAGCTAGAACCCGATTCGTGCCCTCTCCGAAAAGGGGGGCGTGCGGAAAGAGTTCCGGGGGGTCTACAGCTGACTGTGGTGCTTGATACGGCTAAGTAGAGAAAAAGGGGCTCACCCGTGAGCGCCTAAGATAGTAAGGAAGGGTTGGCCATGCACTGCTTCAATTGTTGGAAAGCCTCTTCGGATTTGGTCGTCCACTCAAAAGCCTGTCGAAGGACTTTAAAAAAGGGGAGGCACTTGTCCGTTGTGCAGGAAATGAAGCGGTTGAGGGCGGCGACTCTGCCAGTAAGCCTTTGAACTTCCTTAACCGTTCTAGAAGACTGCATATCTATTAGGGCCTTGATCTTTTCAGGGTTGGCCTCGATACCTCGTTGACTGACCATGAAACCCAGGAAATTTCCAGATCCTACGCCGAATGCGCATTTCTCCGGATTGAGCTTCATGTGGTACTTACGTAGGGTGTCGAAGGTCTCCCGCAGGTCTGCCAGATGATCAGAGGAGAGTTTGCTCTTGACTAGCATGTCATCGACGTACACTTCCACGTTCCGACCTATCTGGTGATGGAAAATAGTATTGACTAACCGTTGGTAAGTTGCTCCAGCATTTTCAACCCAAATGGCATGACACGATAGTGGTAGGTTCCCCGATCAGTGATGAAGGAGGTATGTTCTTGATCAGACGGGTGCATCAGAATTTGATTGTAGCCAGAAAAATCGTCCATGAAACTGAGCATTTGATGTCCGGCCGTAGCATCGATAAGCAAATCTATGCGAGGAAGGGGATAACTGTCTCTAGGGCAAGCTCAATTAAGGTTAGAGTAGTCGACATAGAGTCGCCATTTACCGTTGTTTTTTCGGACCAGGACCACATTTGACAGCCATCTGGGGTAGTCTACGTTCTTGACAAATTGTGCCTCAAGTAGTTTATCTACCTCAAAAGCAATAAGAGCGTTGTGTTCTGGGTGAAAGATGCACTGCTTCTGGCGGAATAGTCAGAAATGTGGCTCGATGCTCAGACGATAAGTGACGAAGGAGGGATCGATACCCGGCATGTCGGAATGGGTCCGAGCAAACACATTGTTGTGCTCGGTCAAGAGGGTTGTAAGGTCGGCCTTGGCTTGGGGGGATAGTTGGCTGCTGATCTTGGCTGTTTTTGCTGGGTTGGTGGGATCGATGGGGACTTCAACAAGTTCTTCCACTAGTTCCCCTCTGACTAACTCGTCTTCGTCTCTAACGTCGAGTCCCTCGATGATCATGGTCTCCTTCAACTTGACCTCTTTGAGTGAAGCGACGTAGCATTCTCTGGCCACAGTCTGCTCTCCCCTCACGGTGCCGACTTCGAGGTTGGTAGGAAATTTCATGGCCAGATGGTACGTGGATGCGACAGCTTGAAAAGCGTTAAGGGCGATGCGACCGAGGATGATGTTATAAGCAGAGGGACAGTTGACGACGAGAAAAGTAAACAGCTTAGTGGTCTACTGCAAATATTCTCCAATGGTGATGGGAAGATCGATGGAGCCTATGGAGGTCACTCGATCTCCAGTGACGCCAACCAGTGGGGTTTGGAGAGGGGACAAACTTTCTTCGCCGACTTTGAGCTGGTAATAAGCATTTAGGAAGATGATGTCTAAGGAGCTACCGTTGTTGACAAGCACCCGTTTGACTTTGTAATTGGAGAGGAGAGCAGAGATGACGAGGGGGTCGTCATGGGGGTAATGGATGCCTGTGCAATCAGCCTCCGTAAAGGTGATGGGCTCCATCCATTGCTTGGGGTGTTTGAAGGGGCGGTCTAATGTTACAACTTCTTTATCTAGGCCCTGCCTTATTTTTCTGAGTTCTGTCCGTTAGGCCGAACGGGATGGTCCTTCACAAGCAAGCCCGCCAGCAATAACTCTGATATCTCCAACCGGGGGGACAGGGTTGCCTTGTGCCCGAGGTTGCTATGAAGGCTGATCATGGCCTTGGTTAGGTTGTGCGGGTTGTCGATGAGGGGTGCACCGGTGATTATTTCTGGTGGGTTCGGTCCTTGGCCGTTGCTGAGGGCGGGTTGCCGTGAACCGACTGAGACGTACCTGGCATATTAAGCCCTCAACCTGGTCTTTAAGGTTAACGCACTCCTCGGTATTGTGACCGTGGTCTTGATGGAAACGGCAGTATTTGGACTGGTCTCGATGGTTGGAAGGAGACCACGACAGTTGGGGCCATTTCAAGGGATAATCTCGTTGGATCTGGTATAAGACTTGTTCCATGGGAGAATTGAGGGGTGTGTACCGCTCGAACCAGTCGGGCGGTCAAATAGGTGCCGACCGGTCGGCTCGAGCAGGTCAGTCGGTATACTGAGGTGTTTGCGATGTGTACTGGGTGCTTCTGGTTTCAAGGTCCTTTCGCTTCTCTCTGGGGGTCAGGTTTTTGTTCACGGAATCTTGTCGAGTGGCTAGGAAATCTTTGGCGTTCATGTATTTTGGGGCTTTGGAGAGGAGAGTTGCCATAGAGGTTAGAAGGTTTTTGAAGAGGGAGAAAAGGAAATCGGATGATCGCAAACCAACCATGAAAGCTGTGAGAATGACCTTATCATCGTTTTTCGCCACCTGCAAGGCTTCGGTGTTGAAGCGAGTGATGAAGCTGCGCAGGGACTCCCCCTCTGTCTAACGGATGTTGAGGAGTTGGGTTGCCGGATGCCGCTGGCGTTGGGCACCGATGAAGTGGCTGAGAAATGAGTCATTTAGGTGCTGAAAAGTAGAGACAGAGTCTGTTGGTAGCTGACTAAACCAGAGTCGGGCCGACCCCTTAAGCGATACGGGGAAAGCTCAACACATGATCTCATCAAGGAATGCATGGGGGACCATAAGGGTCCTGTAAGTCTCCAAATGGTCGACTGGGTCCGTTGTGCCGTCAAAAAAGTCGATCGATGGCATTTTGAACTTTGGAGGTAGGGGTTTGTTCCTAATGGAGGCAACAAATGGTGAGTTGGCTGTGGTGGAGGGTTTATTCTGTATGTTCTGCATGACTCCTTGAAGTTGGAGTTTCATGGCTCGGAATTCTACATCCCAAAGAGGAACGTTGTCACCACCGGAATGCAGCAGAGGCTGGACACTATTGACCTCTCCCTCGGGGGTGGGTGCCTGGACCGATGGATGTGGGGCCCGAGGTGGCAGGTTCATATCTGGAGAAGGGGGTCCAAGCCTTCCAAGTTGGAAGGATGGGACTGTTGGATAGGATGGCTCGGGGCTCGTTTTTGATTAGGTGGGATATCTTGAGGTGGTAGAGGAGGAATGAAAAGGTCTCTTTGAAGCAAAGCATTGATCATGGCCTAGTTTTGTTCGGCTAAGCGGTTAATGCTGTTGGGGAGTTCTGTGAAATACTGCAGTGGGTTGTTTGGGTTAGAAGGGTCGGCTTGGGGGTCAACAACGTTGTGTTGATAGGCCATGGATCTAGTTGTGACCATCCACCTTGGTGGGTGACAGATAGGGATTATCGGGGATGGGTCTCCGGAGCCAATGAGCACAATTGCCACACGGAGCAAAAAAGATTCCCACAGACGGCGCCAACTGATGATACTGAGTGCCCCGGATGGAATGGGTCGGATTGATCCATGCTTCTCAAACCGTTGCCCGAGCATCGTACCCATAGAGAGACCTGCATAAGAGTTCAACGGTAAACGGGGAACAGGGAGTCCCAGCGAACCCTCCGATAATCAAGTTGGAGAAGGGAAAGGATGATGGACTGTAGAGAGAGGATGGAGATAGAGAACTTAACCTTCTCCTTGTCGTCGAAGCTTGCTTATATCCTTTGTTCATCATTTCTTTGTCCACTCCGAGCTGTCATGTTGGCCGAAAGTCTATGTTCTAGCTTGCCTTATTCATGGGGAAGCTGTTCTGTTCCGACGTAAAGGGTTATCGTAATAAATGTTGCAGGGAAACTTATTAATGGCTGATGTGTGGTGCCATAACTCTGCAGGATCTTTGTCTGTTGATGTGGCTGGTTCTTCACTTGCCAAGTGTTTAGATGTCATTGGTGCTTGGTGTAACGTTGGGTTTCAAGAATGTTGGATTTTAGTATTTGAATCATAAATTGGACCTTAAGTGGTGAGCCATGTCCTTTATGGGCCCACCCATGTCAATATCTATATCCTTACATTAAGAAATCTCTAAAAAATGAAAAATTATTTGTTGATCTTGGGCCACCACATGGCCATACCCCAGGCCAATTATAAATTCTTATGTCTCTTCATATTTTTTAATCATTTAATATAAAATTGTGAATTTTATTTTTTTTATCAATCACAATATATATGGAGCACTATATAGCATTGTCCCTGACGCAATTAATAATTTCTCCTGAAAACGTCCGTTATTGGGCATCGCAACCGTGATATTAAAGGGCATTGGTGGCATTGAAAGAGGACGTCCATCCACAATATAATAGGAACAACAAAGAACATTGAGACAATTACACAAGAATCGCGACCATGATATTAAATGGTATTGGTGGCACCGATAAAGGATATACATACACAATAATAAATAATAGGAGCAACAAAGAAAATTGAGACAATTACAAAAGAAAATCTTAAGGCTTTGTTTGAAAGTTGGATTGATTTTTTGGTTATTTTAATCCCAACTAAAAAGTTTGTTTGGGTATATTTTTTTAATTTTTTTAACTTTTGTGAGAAAAAAAATAAAATGATTATAATTTAAATGTGATATTTTGTCTTATTAACTTTTTAACCTATTTTTTCTTTTTGTGATTAATTTAGTCAAAAAGTTGAAAAAGCCCATATCCTAAATGACACCTAAAGCTTGACCTTTGTGACAAAATAAATCATGAATTTTTAATTTTATTAATTTAAACCCTAATATTTTAATTTATTTTCAATCTAAATCATAAATATATTTTTGTTAAGTAAAATTGCCCGGAAAAATTATATTTTAATCATTAAATTAACCAAATTAAAAAATTAAAATTTATTTTGTTATAATAGTCAAGTTCTGACATTTGTTTTATAATTTTTTCAAGAAAATTTAAACCAAGAAATGAACCATATGTACTGACTTTTGTGGACCATTCCAGGAATGGTTTTAGCTCCAAATTTGAATGGCTTTCATGTTCTTAGGGCCATTTTGACAAGCTGGTTAAAAAATAATTTTTTAGTTTTTTAATTTTTTTAAATCATATTATTTTTCTATTTTTTTACATTTTTTTATAAAAAAAAAAAATAATAATAAATAAAAAAACTAATTTTTAACCCATTTCTCGAAATAACTTTGTTCTTGGTGTACGGTTCTGCTGTATATGAGTAGGATGAATTAGTTCTGAAAAATAAATTTATTATATGATCTGGCGTCAACAAAACATTATTGCTATATTCACTACATGTGGGTCACACATGTCAGACAAAAGTATTTCATTCTTATATTATTATATGTTAAAATATGAAGGAAAAATATTAGTTTAGTTTTTCATTTTTGATATTTTTCCATTTTTAGTGAAATTTTTTATATTTTGATTAATTTTTAACATATTTTAAATATACTTAACATAAAAATGTTTAAAAGTAAAATATTTGTACAAAAAATTTTAAAAATTATTTTTTGTATTTAATATATTTTGTAAAGATTTTTGAAAAATTTACTTATAAATCCCATTTTTAGGAATGACGATCCATTTAGGGTCCGTTTGGCAAGTTGGGTTCATGCTAAATTAGCCACTAAATGACAAAAGTGGCTAATTTAGCCACATCCGGACAAAAGCATGATAGGAGCATGGCTGCAACAATTTCACAGGTAAATTTATTATACTACCCCCACATGAAAGAGGGGCGGCGTCAGCCCACACAAAGTTTAAAAAAAAAAAAAAATTCAAATCAGGCTTTTTACCAGAAAAAACAAAGAAAGTTGAAAAAAAAATTAAAAACATTTTTTTTTGTTTTTTGTTAAAATATTTTATGAAAATAAATTTAAACTATATTTTATAAAAATATTTTTAAATAAAAAAAAAATTTGTTATGTATTTGGTTATGATTTGAGTGTAGAGTTGTGAAAGTAGTATGGAATTTCGAGTTATGTGTTTGGTTATGAGTTACCTCAATAATTTATTAATTGAGTTTCATTTTATGTGTTTGGTTATGACTTAAGTGTAGAGTTGTTTTTAAATTTAAAATATTAACATTTTAAATTATTTAAAATTTTTGAATATTTAAATTTTGTTGTTAAAATAATTTTTTGAATATTTAAATTGATTAAATTTTTACAATTGAAATATTTTTTCAATATTTAATTTAAATTTTTGCGTATTAATTTTTTTAGATTATTTACAACTAAATAAAACAAATGAAAATCCATTTTTGAAATATAAAAACAAATTAATGTGGGTTAATAAAAAAAATACTAAAATCGTAAATTAAAAAAAAATAACGACAAAAATATGCCTCATTGAAATTTTTTTTTTTTAAAAAAATGAAAACATAAATTACCATTCGCCACGTAATTAAATAAGACAATCAAAATAAAAAATAAATAAGGCAAAAAATAAATAATTAATGTATAAAACAATAAATAAAAATAAATATGGCAAAAAAATAAATACATAAGGCAAAAAATAAATAATTAATGTATATAAAAATAAATATGGCAAAAAAATAAATAAATAAGGCAAAAAATAAATAATTAATGTATAAAACAATAAATAAAAATAAATATGGCAAAAATATAAATAAATAAGGCAAAAAATAAATAATTAATGTATAAAAAAATAAATAAAAATAAATATGGCAAAAAAATAAATAAATAAGGCAAAATCCAATAAAAATAAATAAGACAATTTGTGCAAAAAATATCATTATGTTATTGTATACCAATAAAAATAAATAAGGCAAAAAAAGTAAATTAAAGAACAATAACTAATTAATGTATATAAAAATGACAAAAACATAAATTAAAAAATAAATAAAAAAATAAAGCAAAATACGCCAAATACAAACCCAAAATAAAAAAAAAAAAAAAAGAAGAAATATTTTACCAAAATACGCCAAAATAAAAGCCAAAATTTAAAAATAAAAAATGATCCAATTTAAGCAAAATACGCCAAATCTAAAATAAAATAAAATAAAAAAAGTTAGCAAAAAACGCAACATCCAAACCGAAAATAAGAAAAAAAACTTAAAAAAACCAACAATTTCGGACCTTTTCGGAAGCTGACGTGGACTTTGCAAAACTATTTGAATTACAGATATATGTGGCTCAAGGGCAATTAAGGGTACTTTGGTAAATTAATAGGAAGACACCTCACCAAAAAGTCAAAAAGTTAAAAAAGCCAAAAAATTCTTCCCAAATCAGGCTTTTTAGCCCCAGGCTAAAATAGCCAAAAAGTCAACCCACTTTCCAAACGGAGGCTTAGTTCTAAGGATTTTTTTATAGATCAATTAGTCAAATTAATTTTGGAAAGATAAATTTAATATATTATTTAGAAATTAGATTTACGGTTATACCCTTATTTATATTATGTTTTCTTCTCTTTTTTTCTTTTGTGCTAGAAAGGTATTGTACAAAATATATGAGAATCAAATTTGGGATGAATTTTTATACGAGAATCTTTTTTATTTGGAAAATATTTCAAAAAAGTAGAAAAACAACTTGAAGTATGGAATCCTTGAAATATTCTAAAAGGATGTGAGTTTCTTCAAACATTTCAAAAGGAGTACAAAAATCCCTTAGTAAATGCTAGCAAATGTATAATTTCAAACTATAACACTCTAATATAACACTTAAGCGTAATACTCTAATATAACATTTAAACGTAACACTCCAATATAACACTCAAAAATAAAAAATAAGTGTTTTTTTTTTTCTCCCAAATATAGCACACCAAAAAAATTTCTTAGTGTAACATTCCAATGTAACACACGAAAAAAACTCATTGGGGTACTTTTTCCAAATGTAAACTCCAATGTAACACTCCAAAAAAGGATATGGGATTCTTCAAACTATTCCAAAATCAGTATAAAAATTCCTTAGTAAGTTTTGAGCAAATGTATAATTTCAAATTGTGAGAGTTACATTTAGAAAAATTACATTAAGAAATTTTTTAGTATTTTTGTGTGCAATATTGGAGTGTTACGTTTAAGATTATATTGATTGGAGTGTTACGTTCAGCAAAAGTACACTAAGGAGTTTTTTTATGTGCTACATTGGAATGTTACGTTTAAAAAAAGTACATTAATAAGTTTTTTTAGAGTGTTATGTTGTTATGTTTGGGAAAAGTACACCAAAAATTTTTTTTAGTGTTTTACATTGGGTGTTACGCTAGTGTTACATTACAGTATTACAGTTTTTGAGTGTTACATTTTTTTCGTAATGTAGAATTTGTTTTAGGAGGGAAAATCCAAAACCTTTATAATGCGAATTGCTTAAATGTGTAATTTTATATTAAGAGAAACTCACTTTTATCCTTAAAAAATTAAATCCAAACATGTAATTGACTACCCTTTTGTCTAATTTTCATTTTAATAGGACTTTTGGGTTCATAAGAAAAAAAAAAAAAAGGACTAAACAATTCACAAGATTACATTTTGAAATTTATTGATACTTCACCCTATATATTTTCGTATTTAAAATTAAAATTAAAATTTCCGTGACTCCTATTTCAATAAACTTTAGTCTACATAGGTAAAATTAAAATTTTAAAAATTTATATAGTCTAAAATAAAATATATGATACAAGTTCAATCTTAATGAGTTGTTTATATGTCGCTCTTTTTTGTTTTTGTAATAAATTTTTTTTATATGCATAATATTTCTTAAATCATGAAAATTGTAAAAAATGTAAATCTCGTTGAGATTCACTAAAAATATTCTTATTGTTTGATATTGCCATTATTTTCATTAAAGTTACGTCATGTATCAAACCAAATTAAATTAAGCTAAACTAAACTAAAGCTTAAGTCCAAGCAGATGAGATCGGTTAAAATTAGGCCATGGCATTGGAAAAATTATTACTTAACCCACAAACACCACCTTTCAATCAATCACTAATTGTCGTGTTTTTATTGTCTTTTACCAGTATCAGAAATCAAAAGGTTTCACTCCCCATCAATTATATTTAATTTTGGACACCGGGTGGTCTTGGTGTACTACATAACTTCTCATATATATTTTTTTAATATATTTTTAAAAACTCATTTGGATTAAAAAAAAAAAAGAAAAAAAGTAGGTTGCTATATATAGGGAAGGACACAAAAGCTTATTTTGACAAGTAAGTTAAAAGTTAGTTTTTTAATTTTTTATATATATATATTTTAAAATGTACAAAAAAATATATATATATATATATAAATGATATGACTCAAAAAATAAAAAAATAAAAAAACTGACTTTTAGGGTTTAGCCGAGTTTTTGCCGAAAATAGTGAGTGTTTGGAAAGTGTGTTTTTTTGTAAGTTTTTTTAGTTGTAGGATTTTATTGGAGAAAATTTGTGTTTGGAAAGATAATTGGGTTTTTTTGTAGTTGGATGTAATATTTATGAGAGAAAAAATGAAATGATTATGGAATTTGATGTGATATTTTGTTTGAATTTGTTTTTTTTAGTTTTATAAAATATTTGTCTTGTAGTGAAAAAAACAAAAAAAACCTAAAAATTAAGTTGCCAAACATCGCCTATTAGGAACAAAGCCAAGAACAGTAGTAGTAGATAGAAGTATATATATTAGTAGTAGGCACTACTACTACTACTTACAAGTTACAAGAGACAGAGAGAGAAGAGAAATGGAGTTTGAGAAAGAAGAAGAAGCACCATCATCACCATCATCAACGCCAGCGAGTCCTGGTGCTCAATACTTCAACAGCTTTGCATTGTCATTATCCATTCTTTGCGTTCTTGAATTTGAAGTCCCTATTAGTATTGATGACTCCCAAACCTTTCCTTTGCATAAGGATGTCTTCTTACCCATCAACCCTCGTTTTTCCTCTATCATGGTACTCTCCCTTTCTCTCTATATATTTTAATAATTACGTGCTTAGATTAATTTGTACATATCTCGACTAATCTTAGAGTTACAAAATTAACAACTGAACAAAGGAGTAACTCGAATTCAAAATCTTCAATTTTATTATTAAATTTTTACTATTCAACTAATCCTTAAATAATAGATATTCTATTATATAAAACATACGTCTTTTTTATTACATAATTTTAATTCCTAAAATATCACAACATCATTTTTATGATTTTCTCCGTGTATATCCAAAAATTTTCTACACACTTTATTTAGATTATTGGATTGTTTATAGGGTGATTAGATTCTATTTATCAGGCTTATTTATTTATAATTTTTTTTTTTTTTTAACTTATCATCCTAAAAAGTATTAGGACAAAACAAGTATTTTAAGACCTAGTCGTGTATTAAAAAGGAGAAGGATTCCTTCAGTCCAAAATTTGAATTGGAGGGGGATGTTCCCACGGGCCTCTTTCGATAATTCAAACTGTTCATTTTGTCGGGCACTTCTTATATTTCATCCACACAAAAAAATTAGATCTCTTCGATGACTACAACTTGTTCAATTTATTATTTTTGTCATAAAAAAAATATGGTTCGTTTTTTAAAGACACAATTGTCGTCCATTTTTGTAGCGAAAAAGATGGTAAATTAAACAAGTTGCAGTCATCGGATTGATCTCATTTTTTTTTGTAAATGAAATACATGAAGTGTCCAATAGAATAAACGGTTCGAATCATTGAAATGGAGCCCGTGATGAGCCCCACGGATCCAAAAACAGCCCCATTCAGTCCAAATTTTGGACTTCTCCTATTAAAAAATCATACATGACTAATAAATAATTAAGTTCATCACATAAAACTAATCAGTTATTTTATCCTTATTTGTGTATGAAATTTTTAATTTTGACACTAACCTCGTTTGATGTTTGAAAAAAATATGTCAAACTTTATAGATTTGACATATATTGGATTACCATAAGATTTGCATTAAGAGAACACTTAATTTCCTTTTAATTAGTATTTTACTAGTTATATGAATGAAAAAAAATAATATTCGCATATTTGTTTTATACTAAAATGTATATTTACATTGATTCTGATCTCTTCAACCTTACTAGAAGAGACATTAGTGCAATTTACTCCCTTTTCTTTTTTTAGTTGGATCATTCAATTAAAATTGAGGCACTAACCATGTGAAGAACAGGTAGAAGACAAGAAAGGAGCAAGAAAATGGAAGAGGGTTGAAGTGAACCTTAAAGACCATGTCAAGGTCCCAGTGTTCCCCAAAGGACTCTCACCTGCCCTATACCAAGACCACTTCAATAACTATTTCTCCAAAATAGCAACGGACCAACTTCCTCAAAACAGACCCTTATGGGAAATTCACATTATCAAGTACCCTACAACAAATGCATCTGGCCACATCATTTTTAAGCTTCACCATGCACTTGGTGATGGCTATTCTCTAATGGGTGCTCTTCTTTCTTCCACACAAAGAGCTGACAATCCATCTATTCCCTTAACTTTTCCTTCTCGCCATTCACAGTCCCAACAGAAGGAAAATGGCCAAAAAGTTGGCAATATTTTCCGGCATATGGGGAGGATTTTCTCTGGAGTTTTTGACACTTTGCTGGATTTTGGAGAGAGCATTGTGAAGAGCGGTTTGGACGATGATAGGACGCCGATCCATTCGGGGACTGAGGGTTTGGAGTTTCAACCAAAGGTCACAACTAAGATGACATTTTCTCTTGATCAACTCAAACAAATTAAGGACAATCTTAATGTGGTAAGTAGTAAGTGGTGTAGTTTTGTCAAGATCTAATTGCTGCTAATACATATAATATAAGATTAGATTTTCTTACTGGAATTTCTAACCTACTACTACAACATCAGATGGTGGAGACCATAACAATTAATGAATACATGTGGAACCCACCCAACTACTTGAATCATTGTATTCATAAAAAATTTAATGTCATTTTAGTTGTACCTATTTTGTGCTGTTAATAATAATGAAGGAGAGAGAGGAAAAAAATGAATGAGAGATACTTGATGGACCAGAAAAAATATCATACAAATTAATAAAATTTACAAATTTTTTTTACTCACAAATTTTTATTTATTTATTTTTTTTTTAGATTATGATTTTACTCACAAATGTGACCTATAGTAATATGGGACTTTGAGATTTGAAAAGCGATCTACTAAAATTATATGATAAATATAACTGATATGAATAAGAAAATTTTAAAAAAGTTACTAATTTGTATAGTATTTTTCCTTAACTTTTTCATAAGCTAATTATGAGGCACAATTAGTCATGTTTGTATGCACGAATATTTGTATGCATGATTTTAAGAGTAGTTATAATCCACTATGTAGTCAACCTCTAATTGACTTGGCATATTTTGGTTGGGTTGATGCATTTTCCTCAAGTCTACTAACATAATGGTGTCCCAACATGATAAATAACTCGTAGTTGTTTTGTCGCATTCTTTCAAGTTCAAGAGTAGAGTTATCGGAATACACATTAGACAAAGTAATTAGGAAAAAAAAAAAAAATTATGTTAAGCAAAATGCCTTTTAGTGTTAGATTAAAACTCAAAATGCCTTTTAATTAGCTCCATCATCATATTTCTTTTTGTTTGAACATTTTCAATTCCAAGATCAATTTTAATGAAAATTTATACCTTCTACTACAATTGCAGTCTAAAACCTTCTAAATTCATATTGAAAATCTTTTTTGTTTTGTTTTTTTGGGAATCTTTTGATTGTAACAGACGATAAATGATATAATTGTGGGTATTATTTACTTGGGAACTCGGACGTACATGAAAGTAGCTGCAGAAAACAATAATGATGAGTTGAGGAATAATAATACAGAGACTACAGGATTGGTGCTACTCAATACCAGAGCTATAGGCGGTTACAAGTCAGTGAGTGAAATGCTAAAAAAAAATGCTGAGATGCCATGGGGTAACTGTTTTGCATTCTTACATGTCCCGGTGCCACAATTAACAGATGATGAATCCTCAAACCCGCTCGATTATATTCTCAAGATACATGAGATGATCAAGAGAAAACGAAACTCATCCGCTGTTTATTTCACTGGTTTGCTGTTAGACACTATGAGAAAATTCAGAGGCTTCGAGGTACATTACAATATCAATCTATAATTGTTATGTCATTTTGATTTTAATTTTCATTGTTTTTAAACTTAGAATAAAAAAAGATATATTGACATGAATCTTTCACAACTGTTAATGATGTAGAGCATCCAATCCAAATTGTAGCAACTCATCATTTGAGATTAAACTCAATCAGGCTTACTCATTGAACTCATTTGAAATCTACCATTGATTAATTTGCTCATATTAGTTAAATTTTGCACAAATATAAAATATTCCTCTTCAATTCAAAAAAATTATTGGGTGCAGATAGGGTACCATGTGGCATGCCACGTGGTGCCTTCAACCAATCACAAATATCATGGCCTCCCATGTTGTCTTCCCATCACCCAACACATAAATGTAGCCCACATTCTCTCAACCAATGAAAAAAGAGAAATGTACCACATGGCACCTACTCTATTTGCACTCAAAAATTTCTCACTCAATCCAGTCACTTTGTTTGTTTGCTTTTCTGCCCCATTTAAAGTTAATTTAAAGTGAATTAATGGAGTGTAGCCTTGCAGGCCACGATGGATCTAGGGAGGCAACAACACCTCAAAAAATTTGAAATATATATATATATATATATTATACTAGAAAATTTAAAATTATAAGGGTTTGCATCTCCAAATATTTTTCGCACCGCATAGTGAGAATCGTGTATCTGACCCTACTTGCAGGCAACATCTAGGCACATCAAAGGCACATTGGAGAAGTCCAGCATCACGATCACAAATATGATTGGACCCATTGAAAAAATTTCTATGGCTAATCATCCTGTCAGCGACTTCTACTACATAGTCGGTGGTTGTCCACAGGTAATTTTTAATTCTACACTTTCTTTTTTCATTTGGTATTTTTTTGGAACAATACTGTGAGATTTTGCATCTGAATGGAATTGCAGAGTCTAGGGGTGACAATGGTGAGCTACATGGGAAAGCTGAATGTTGTCTTTGCAACAGAGAAAGGCCTCATAGATATAGAAAAGTACAAGTCATGCATTGAAAGTGCCTTCCAGATGACATTGGAAGCCACTGGCCACGCTGTTTCATAGGCAAATTCTTAGAACCAATTCTCTGAAAAAATACCTGCACTTTTGTTCTTGATTATATTATGATTCAACAACACATATATATGTTAAACTATATGTGTGTACGTAATTTCTGTCAATTTATTTTTGAACAGTGAGATATAGCTGTACGTGGGTGTAGACAGAATATAAATATGATGAAAATAATGGATGGTGATGTGATGATCATTTTTGTATCATCAATATCTACTCTCGCCACAATCTTTCTAATCCTTTCCCTCCCTCTCTTGCTGTATACATATGTGTATATTTCTGTTTCTTTTTGTTTACAAAGTTTCTACTTTTTTTTTAAATAAATTTTTTATTTGGTTCAATTACAAAGTTTCATTATATTAATCTTTATGAGGAAAATTAGAAAGGGAAAATTAGTAATACCTTCCATAAAAGACATTCATATTAGATATAATCCGTGTAAAAAGGTCTTTAAAATTGAAGTCTGTCAATTTTAAAATTTTGTAGAGTGAGGTGCATGTTCTATCATTTTATAATTTTTTTTCTCTATCTCCTCCATCCCAGCTCTTTCTCGTTCCACCCAACAACCTAGTTGATGCAAACCCTAGCCATCGGAACCACCCAGAACCTTCTAACCCCTGCTCGTGGAGACCCACACCACCTTTTCCACTACTGCAAATTTTGGTTAGGTGCAAGTATTACTTGTGTTGAATAGAAGTATATTATTGACATAGTTGGAAGATGATAGGGGAGGAGTGGGAAAGTGGGTAAAAGAGGGGTTTGAAATGGAAGAAGAGGACGAGAGATGGTGGAGAAGACTTAGCCCTCGTTTGGCATGGGCTAGCAGGTTAAAATAGTCACAAAAAGAGAAAATAAGTTAATAAGATAAAATATCATATTTAAATTATAATTATTTCATTTTTTCTCTCACAAGAGTAAAAAAATCAAAAAGTCCAACCGAAACGAGACTTTTAGCTACAGGCTAATATAATCTAAAAGTCAAAAAGTCAAAAATCTAACTCACTTCTCAAATGAAGCCTAGGGAAATTGGAGGAGTGATTGGACGTGGTAGTACAAGAATTACAGGAAAAAAGAAGAAGAAGATGATGATGAGGTTATTTTTGAAAATTAAAAGGTAATTTCCACCTTTTTGTATATAATTATTAAGTTAATTACCTAAAAATCCTTTGCACAAATGTTATGGTAGCTCAAGTCTTATCTAAGATTTTTTGAACCAATAAGTCCTATTTAATAAAACTGAAAATATTATTAGTTTTTCCTAATTTTTAAAATTAAGAATATTATCAATTTTGCATAGTAATGTTTTAGATAATTATTTCACTAACTGAGGAGGGAAAAAAAGAGAATATGAAATTAAACGTTTTTACCCTCCTATTTATTAGTTTGATACAACTACCCAATAAAATCGAGAACGTCATCAGTTTTTTCATTTTTAAAGTTTTTTATATTTAGTTTTGCACATCAATGTTCCATCATCATACTCCTTTATAAACACAAAACTTTCAGTTTTGCACAAAAAATAATTCAGTTTTTTCAATTTTTTCAAAAAAAAAAATTAGTTTTTTTTTTTTTTTTTGCACATAATTTTTTTTTGTTTATTCAATTTGAAAATTAATGTTTTAAAGTTTTGAAAATAAAAATAAATGTCAAATCATCATATTTCTTTATAGATAATCATAAATAATGAACAACTATTATTTAAAGGACAATTTCGATTATTAAAAATTTAATGACACTTGAATGTCTAAAAAATCTTAGTTAAGACTTAATAGAATATAAGTTCATAAATTAAAACTTGTGTATAAATGGCCCAATATTATTTGAGGTGTAATTCCCCCCCCCAAAAAAAAAACTTTAATTTGTAAATATGTTACGTTATTTTCTCACAAAATAAAAAATTTATGATAAATTACACTGGCAACTTTGGTGCATACTAATAAAATCATACCGCCATCCTTCTTACTTTCTAAAATGGGTCTAGCTTTCCTCTAGTCTCAGATCAGACTTGAGAGTACTGTTAGATCTGTGGGAACTCACCACGGATCCCATTTTGATAATTCGAATCGTTCAATGTGTAAAACTCATCGAGTACTATATACTTGTAAAATATCACATTGATCAGATATCGATAGTTACATGATCAAATCAGTTTTGTATAAAACAAAATGGACAATGAAAAAATAAATGATTGACAGAAAACTGATCTGATGAATTAACTATCAATATCCGATCAACATGATTTTTTTACAAACATATAGTGCTCGACGAGTTTTACACATTTAACGGTTTAGATTATCAAAACGAGACCCGTGGTGGAGCCCATGGGCCCAACATCACTCTTTAATTCGATCTGGGACTGAAGGAAAGCCACTACCTTCTAAAATAACACTGATATCCTAGGACATGCAAGACCGTTTAGTTCTGTTTTGGGAAGTTTCTATTTTAATTTAAAAGTAAAAAGATTATTATAAAAAAATTATTTTTATTTTTAGATTAAGTGTTTTTTAATGTTTACATCTCAACATGAAAGAATTTGAGGGAGTTATAGAGTCCGCCACACGTCTTGTTTCGATGATCCAAATTGTTCACTTTTTAAGATTCATTAAGTAGAATATTCATGTAAAAAATTAAGATGATTGAATATTGGTAACTATATGTTTGAATCATATTTGTTTCATTTTTTAAAGCAAATATGATTCAAACATATAACTACTGATATCCAATCATCTTGATTTTTTATATGAATATTCTATTCAACAGGTCTAAAAAAGTGAACGATTCAAATCACCAAAATTGATTCCAAAATAAATCTATCAAACCCAAACACTATGTCAAGTCGAGAAGCCAAACCCTTTATTTTATACACATCTTTTTGTATAAATTTAGAAGGAACTAAAAAATTCAATTCCCAAAACAATCCATGTGTTGTGTTTGGTTTGATGATTTACGAAGAGATTTAAAAGGGGAAGGAAAAAAGTGAGTGAAATTCACCAATTTTCACCTTTTTTTTTTTTTTTTTCAAATCTCTTTTCAAATTCATAAACCAAACACAATCTAATATCATGATACTTATAAGGGGTACTTACCAATTAGTCCTATTCACTAGACTTATTTACCTACAGGTCCTAACTAATAAATTTAACACTATAAAAATAAGAGAGTGATAAATTTATCACTAAAAAATTATTCATAAAAAAAGAGACTGATAAATTTATCACTATAAAATTATTCATAAAAAAAAAAAGACTGATAAATTTGTCTTTATCACTTAATAAATTATATCAAATAGGACTTAATGGGTAATAAGTCTCAAAGTAGGACCTATTAGGTAATAAGTCTCCCAAATAAGACCTATTGATAGTTTACCCTACTTATAATATCCTTACTTGGTTTACCTTATTTCACCGGCAAAATAGCTTACCTCTTCCTACAAGAGGTTGTCATTTGTCAGTTTGAGTTGGGTTCGGATTTCATCGACACTACATAATAAAAAATTTTATATTTTTCCAAGTTTAATCCGACCCTTACATTGGGGCTTTTATAGTTTGACTTAAAAAATAATTATAAATCCTAAACTTATCCATCGAGTTATATGTTAAAAAAAATATTAAAACATTTCATAATTAAATTCAGTTACATTATATTTCTTAAGTAAATATACTGATATCATCATAAATTGAAAAATTTCTCAAATAAATTCAATCAAATATCACCACAAATGTGAGTTTTAATAAAATCAATAAAAATAAAGTATAGATCTCAACCAAAAAATAAAATAAAAAATTTAATATATTATAATTAATTAATTTAGTAGCATATCGGGTTGGGCTATGTTAAAAGTATAAATTTGAAACCCAACCCATTTATGTATTGAACTGAAAATATTGACTCAACTCGACCTTATAAGCTAAATTAATTTTTGTAAGGGATTGGCTTCCCTCCAGTTTGTGATCAGACTGGAGAGTGCATGTTAGGCCCATGGGTATTCGCCACGGGTCTCGTTTCGATAAACTACCGTTCAATGTGTATAGCTCATCGAGTATTGTATGCTCATAAAAAATCATGTTGATCGGATATCGATAATTATTTCATCAAGTTAGATTTCTGTCAACCATTAATTTTTTCATTGTGTATTTTTTTTTTTATATACAAAATCAAATCACAAAACTATCTGTATCTAATTAATATAATATTTTATAAATATATATTAAAAAAAAAAAAAAAAAACCGAAACTGATATCGCTACAGACCCAATAATACTTTCCAATTCGTATCAGCCGCCAATTCGTATCGAATTGAATTGAAGGGAAGCCAAACTCTTTTCTCAAATTTTAAAAATATAAGATTGAATCAAACGAAATGAATGAGCCAACGGGCCGATCGCGTTCGAATCCTCTAGAGTGTTTCTTTGAAGTGATCGGGTGGAGTGGTTTCAATGTTGAGTAACCAAGGTTGGAGATCAATTGTTCACCGAAACGACGTGGTTTTACTGGGGAATCAAGAAAGAAAATCTGTTTTGTGAGAGAGAGAGGAACTCTCGCTGAGGAGTCGCCGCCTTGCTCTGCCGCCGCCGACGAGGAGTGGTTGCATTGGGATTCAAGAAGCTGTTATTGAAAAGATGCAACAGGTTCATTCTCCAAACTTGTATCAATTTCAGTAGCTCCTAAAATTACAGAGATTTCTTCAAACTTGTATTCGACCATCTCTCTCAATTTTAGAGATTTGGGATGGGTTACTCTAAAATTAATTGCTTCTTGTTTTCTGTTCTGTTTTGGTCTGAAATCAAACCAAAACAAATTGGGTCGTCAATTTGCTATTGCTCGAAATCTTTTGAATTTAGCTGTGTTTTTCATGTTGATGTGAATTATGTGCAATTACAAGGACTGAATGAGAATTGTTCGCTGCCCAACTTGCCGGCCACAACACTGTTTTAACTCTTTCTCTTTCTTTCCTTTATCTCTCTGCTTCACAACACACCCTAGAGTTCAAATCACCATATCTCTACACAGCCCGATGACCAAAACACCAAACCCCTTTAACAAATCTAAATTCCTATACATGTATGTATATATGATTTTTATATCGTTATTCAGTAGGTTATTTTTTCCCTTCTAATTTTGGGGTTTCTTTGATATTACAGTGAATGCTTATGGGTTATGGTGGGTTAAGGTTTTGGAATTATGGAGGCATATTTGAGGTTGCTAGTGATTGTCCATCTAGTTATCTTGTTCAGAGCATTTGAAAGGTCCATTTTTTGTTGTTGTTGTTGTTGGTCTTGTAGTCTCTCTCTTTTGTATCTTAATGACTTACATTTGATATGTGTGAGTTGCATTGTTTATATTCCTGGGAGCTCAAGCTAGGCTCGTTTATACAATCGAATTGAGACAAACAAAGCTCGAGTTGCCCAACTGCTTGTGGTATTTTTACAATAGAAAGAAATATATGCTAGACATAGAGATTGAAAAAGAAACACTAGACATGTTTGAAAAATAGCAACTATCCCATGAACAATAACAATCAGTCTTCCCTAATCCAACTATCCTAGACTATGAAGCACGGGTACTTCAAATAGGGTGACGTATCCGTATCGTATTCGTATCGGATACCGATACTCCTTGGATACTCGCGGATACGTATCGGATACTTATTAAAAGTATTGGATACTTCTTAATTATTTTTTCATTAATTTTGGATTATCGGATACTTAATTTTGAAGTACCGGATACTCTAAGTCATGTTTACTTGTTTTATGAAATTAGAATTGTAACATTTCTTACATAGTAATATAATATAATATAATTGTAAGTATAAATATAAGAATATTTTTTCTAGTACTTTGTTAAGTTCTTCGACAAGAAAAGTGTAGTGAGTTAAAAAATAGAATTTATCAAATTGATGTATCCTAATTATTTCATGCATGTCCCCTATAAATACATAGAAAGTAAGAATTAACAAAAGAATATAACAATTAGTGTCAAAGGAAAAAGTATAGGGACAAGTTGTGAATTGTTCTATTATTGTAATATAAGTATATTAAACTTGATATTGAAATGAAATATTTGCAAGACTTATTAAAAATTTAAAAAGTAAACAAGCTGCTAGCTTAAATTAATACAAAATTCTTAAAAGTTAGTATTTTGCATTATAAAATTATATTGTGGTTTCTCAACGTTCTTTAGCTTATGTGTAGCTCATTATTAATAATTTTAAAAAATATATTTTTCACAAACGTATCCTAACCGTACTGGTATCCTATTTTTTTAGGTTTTGTCGTATCGCTATATCCATATCGTATCGTATCCGTATCTCGTATCCGTATCTATACTTCTTAGATCCTAGATTTTTTGACACCACTTGACATCCCTACATAATTTGAAACAACATACCATTACTTTGAATAAGTCAAAGACCACTAACTTTGGACTTACAAAAAATAAATATAGACATGTTTGAATTTGATTCCCAACACTGCTAACTAAGCCGAGCTTAGCCACAATTCTCTGTTGAGCTTGAGCACAACTAATTTTCATCGTGCACGACTACTTAACTTGGCTTGACTCAATGACAGCCCAACCACGTGATCCTACATGATGCATAAGATCAAGCCACGTGAGCCTAGAACCCCCAATATTGCAAAAATGCATAACATTAACAATTAGGGTCCATTATATTAGTAGGGTTGGGTAGCCTAACATGTACTCGTGAACTCGCCAAAATCCAAATTGCACCCATTTAGAACCCACCCAAAGAATATTTGTCCTTGAATATTTGAGAAAATTCCAATTCATTCTCTTATTGAAACTATTTATGTGATTTTGTTTCATGCAATATTTGCCAACCCTTCAAATCATAGTTTATAGATAGGAACAAGTAATGTTTGGTATTTGTAAGAAACCCAAAATGGGATTATTTTTGAAATATATAATTTCGGCACTTGATTTTTCTGATTTACTTTCAACAGAGAAGACAATCATATTCAACAAAAGCCTTAGGTTCAACATAGAGAATGATAAAAGACTTTGGCATTGCCGTACAAAGTATGTACTTTTCTTTTAGTTAACCACAACTTTAATGCAAAATTGGTGATTTGTTTTTGTTTTTGTTTTTGTTTTTTTGTTTTTGTGTGTGTGTGTGTGTAAAAACTTCTCAGCAAATTTGAAAGCAGAATCTGGGTGGTTATTTCATCTATTCTCCAATGCAAAACAGACAGCTTCTGCTGCATATGCATAGTATGTAATATGTATAAACTATGTTAGATGGTAATATTACAGTAGCATATTGATGTAAGAAGCATGGACGCTTCCAAGAATGTGTCATGTCATGTCGAGCTGTGCTTTGTCAAACACCGACATGACACAACACTCATCGGATATTTCTCGACACTTGGTGCACACACATGATCAACTATTGTTTAAAATTTCCTAGAACACTTGGGGAACATATGTGTATCGTTTAGATACAGATAAAGCACATTAGAAGTTTGATTACAACAATTTGGAATTCAATGATAAAGAAAAACAATGCACATGTATACCTATTCTCTTCTTTTAGACTTCATAAATTAGTCTTACATTGCATTTTGTTATTTCTTTTGAATTAAATATTCATATACATGATATATAATAATTTCTTATCCTTATGGATGACATATAATAAATATATAAAAGTATACGCTATCCATAAGTTTTGCACGTGTCCTATGCGTTGTGTCCCTACATTTTTTGAAATTTTTTGTGTCGGTGTGTCCTTGTCCATGCTTCTTATATATGGACTTCCATGAAGGACCACCTATGATTAATTAGTCCCACTACAATTAACTTTGTCGTGGATTTTGCATGAAGAATATGTTGAATTTGATTTTGCTGCTTGGTTACACTAATGGACTGTTAATCTGATAAAAAACCCTGTACTAGGAGCCCGCTCATATATCAAAAGCTTTTGTATCAAATATTAGTGGCATGTTTTCCCAACCATAATTTAATGTCCTCAGCCATTGTGTAAACTCAGTATGCCTGTAAAAAGAATGAGTAACAAATTCTTTCATCATATTCCCTAGTTTTTGGAATTGTTTGTCATTGCTAAGTGTCAAACAATTATGTGTCTTGATCATTGACAAGATTGTTCTTGTTTCTCCTTAAAATAGGGAAATGACACATAATAAAGATGCTGATTGGTTCTGGACTTTCTTGTGTTGAAGTACGATAAATTTTAGTTGAGTCATGTGTCTGCTTGCATCTTCCATGTCAAAATATAAAATGAAAGTGAAGCATACAAAGTGGTTGTCTTACAATTGTTGTGTTAGAATCACAACGTACATTATCATAACTTTGCAAATCATGTTCTAGTGTTAAAAATCAACAATTGACACTACATTTTTTGATATTAAACAAAATTGTACATATGATATTCAAGATGAGGACAGGGATTGTTATGGTCTTCATTTTGTTGCACTTTCCTTCAACATTAGTCTTCTAAAAAAATTCTATCTAACAGATTGTGACATTCATTATGTTATAGGCATCAACTTTACCTTTTGCAATTGTTAGGGGGCTTAATCAGTTAAAAGCCAAAGGAGCCATTATGGAGCTTTCTATAATGCAACCAAATGATTGGCATCTTCACCTCCATGATGGTGTCTTTCTTGAAGTTGTTATCTCTCACAGGTAATTTTGTGGGAGAAAAATTGTAATATTTGTTTTGTATACTTTCATTTAGTTAGGGGAATTTTTGTTATTTAGATACTGATTCAAAGTATCGTTAGTTTATTTTTTCTTTATGAATTTAGTTTAGTTGTGAAGGGTTATAATTTTTATTTTATCTGCTATTCATTATGCCTACAGTGCATTTCATTTTGGAAGGGGAATAGTTATGCCAAATTGAAAACCTCCCATCAAGACAACAGCTGCAGTAGCAGCTTACCGAGAATCCATCTTGAAAGCATTGCCTGCAAATAGTGACTTCATACCTCTTATGACACTTTACTTGACAGATACCACAACTTGTGAGGAGATCAAACTTGCTAGTGAGTATTACCTACAACTTGCATTCTGATAGTCTTTTAGGTTCTTAACATTCTGAAGATTATTAGATTTTACTTGAGTCGCATATTTAATTCAATATGTAATTATTGAAGCTTAACGGAAGCTTCAATTGCACTTCTCTGTAACTCATTTTTTCCTTGTTACTTCAGTGTTTTTGTTCAGAACACAGTTTTTAGTCAGGAACCTTTGTTCTATGCTTCTTAGTAAACTGTTATATTTTTTTTGCTATTTGGGATGACTTTCTCTTCCTCTAGGGAAATCAATTGTGGCTACAAGTGGGGCAGACGATGTTATGTATTATCAGCATAGCTATTGATTTGCATAATTAACTTAATAAATTTCATAATTAACTTAATAGATTTAAAGGAAACCTTCAACATTTAAGAGTTCAGGCTGGTGAGATGTTTTGATTAATATTGAAAGGCACGTTCAATATGTGCATTAATTTATTTTTTTTTGAATTTTTCAGTTGGATCTTTTGATTTTCCAATGTCGCCAAATTTTATAATGGTGGGGATGTTCTGATTTTTTTTTTTAAATTATTAATTGATGTTAGCTGTAGATTGGTATCTTGGCAAATAACTTGTGCTTGGAAATTTGGATCTTTATTGAACAAAATTTCTGCTGCAGGTTAACTTCATGGCTTCAAAATAACCAAGCAATATCTCAATTTTGAAAGTATCTGAAGTTTAATACGTTCATTTAGTTTGTGACATGTAGGTTGGCTAGTCCTTGTCATTCTTAAAAACCACTTAGTCAATTTATCAAATAGGATAAAATTTGGGTTTTTCTTTATCACTTATTTCTTTATGCTTGGTTGAAATGAACACGGTGATTGCTGTAACAGGAGGTAGTGGGGTTGTATATCTTTGTAAAGTCAGTACCTATTTGGTGCTACAACAAATTCTCAAGATGGTGTAACAGATTTATTTGGGAAATGTCTACCTGTTCTTGAGGAAATGGTTAAGCATAATATGCCTCTTCTGGTAATTTCACTAATTTTAATCAGCTAGTAAACATCTACTTGTTCGATTAAATTTGTGAAAAACTATTGCACTTTGTGTGTTTATTTATTTATTTTTTTTTGGGGGGGGGGTGCATTTCTCCACTAATCATGTTTGCAATATCATTTCTAGGTTGTTATTAAGAACATAAATTTGAACATAAAGACAGTTTAAATTAATTTCTTAGGATCAATTGCATTGTTCATCGGTGAATGTTAGGCTTATCCATCAAGAAAGTAACATTGCTTCATGTGGTGTTGATATTTTGAAACACCATTTAGGGATTTCTATCTTAAAGCAGGTTACTCCAATGCATATTGTGTTTTTAATAGTGCAAGGCTCCTGTCAGGACATCCTTAGACAACATCAAAAGAACTCTAAACAATATATATATATCTTGGTAAGACTGTTGGCACATAAATTTCAACTAAATTTATGACACGTATAGAGCCTATGATCGGAAGGTTGTAGGTAATCACTTCCTAAAAAAAGATCAACATGATCCGTTGAAGTACATAAATAAAATAACGTCGTATCTCAACGACGTTATTCAAGATGCGCAAATGACACGTGGAGCCTACGAAAGATGACACCTGTAGAGCTTACAGTAAGGACACCACACAATATGAAACCCCAAAGATCAATCCGGTTAATCAAATATATGATTAACCAGATAGCGCTATTATTCAGAATTCAAATGGCTAATCAAATATACGATTAACTAGATAGCACTATTATTCAAAATTCAAATGACGCTATCATTCAATTTGAAATTCAAATTGCAAATGAGGCATTCCTATCATTTGATGGCCCTCCATAAATATGAGGACCATCACACAAGATGGGGGATCAGAAAATCAGAGGTGAAAAGATCAGAGAGAGAGAAAGAAATTGAGAGCTAAAGAAATCGTTACAAGAAAGAAGAAGAGAAGCCTAAAGAACTCAAGAGCCTACGGTAATGGCGATGAATAGGTAAAGGGTTCCAAACCCAAGAATTGTATTTTGTATTCGAGGGTTCAAAACCCATAACAATCTCAATAAAATATTTATTTTTTTCTTAAATTATCTTTTGTTGTTTATTTTGTTCTTCATTAATCGGAGGTTTCATTTGTACAAAATGTGTAATTAACGATTTGAAATACAGATCAGAAATAAGAACCTACTATTCAAATAGTCAATACTGTTTAGTCCAAAAACTAAACAGTGGACATTTGTAACATAAATTTTGAAATGTGTTGAAATACTTCATGTTTTAAAATTTGTGTCTACAAATTCTGGCACGCCTAGTGGGACTTATTTCCTTAGTTGCACGAAGCGGGAGCGGGAGCGGGAGCGGGGGCGGGAGCGGGAGCGGGGAAGCGTGAGTCGATAGAAGTTTCTTAGGTTGGGAGCGCCTCGAGAAGCGGTAATATATATGTATATATATATTATTTATTATATATTTTTAAATAATGTGTTATTGGTAATTTATTTTTATTTTATTTTACATATAAGTGTGTGTTTTTTTATTATTATGTATAATATATACTCATATATATATATATATATATATGTTATATTTGTATGTGTTAATATTTTTTTTCTGTAAATATATTATAAAGATTATATATATTAATATTTTTATTTTTTATTATATATTTATATGTATATATATGATATATATTAAATAATAATGTATTAATGTTTTTTTATTTTTTAAATATATATATATATATATTTATTTATTTAAATATTTTATCTTTAAATATATTAATGTATTAATGTATTAATGATATATAATAATGTGATATATAATAATGTATTAATGCTTTTTTATTTTTTAAATATATATATTTATTTAAATATATATATTATATTTATTATATATTTATATGTTTTATCTTTAAATATATTACTTATATATTTATTATATGTTTTATCTTATATTTATATGTATTTATATGTTTTATTATATATTTATTATATATTTATATGTTTTATCTTATATATATATATATATATTTATATTTATATGTTTGATCAGATATATACGTATATATCGGGAAGAAGAACAGAGACGAAGGCAGAGGAGAGAAGGCAGAGAGAAGGAGAGGAGACAAAGGCAGAGACGATGACGATGGCGATCAGCAAGGAGAGGATCTGCGAGAGAGAGAGAGAAAGACGATCTGCCACAGAGAGAGAGAGAGACGAACTCGACAGACGATCTGCCACAGAGAGAGGATCTGCGAGAAAGAGACGATCTGCGAGAGAGAGAGACGACCTTCGAAATGATGAAAGAAGAAGAAAAACGAAGCAAAGGACATACCAGACACAATCAGGTTCTTCTTCACCTTCTTTCTCCTCTTTGTTGACCTAGGGTTTTTGTTCTTCACCAACGTTCCCATCTTAGAAAGGATCGCGTTTCTCTCTCTACAGAAACGCGATTCCTACACGTTTCTTTCTAAGAAACGCGGAATCGCGTTTCTTACTAAGATTCGTGACCTGTTACCACGATTCCTGCAACTAAGCTTATTTCTCCTCCCATCTTTTGAAGAACAAAATATATATATATATATATATAGTTGAAACTTACTGATGTATTCTTTTGTTATAGGAATGCTGAAGCAACTGTTAGGAGACAAACCTACAATCCAGTGGTTTTGAAATCACCAAGGGTGGAGATAGCACCCATCACCCAAGGGGCTCCGGAGCGAATGCTCTTGGCTGTCCCAAAGGTAGAACCAACGAAATCTTGGAAAGATGCACTTCTTTCCCTTATCACCCAAGGGGCTCCAGAGCGAAAGCTCTTGGCTGTCCCGAAGGTAATTGGCGTGACAAAGAAAGTCACACTTCTCCAGAAACCTGAAAGTTTGAGAAAGATTATTGAAGATTATGTGAAGGCGTCAAAGCAGTACGCAATTGTGAGGGCCATAGCCCAAACGAAGAGCTTTCTAATTCAGGCAAAGGAGGCTAATCAGTTTGCAACTACGACTTTTGTTGTAGCTTCAACGGGGGCAACAAAAAATGTTGTGGCCCAACTAGTCAAAAGGGTAGAAGACTATTAAAATGGTGGAGTTTGCCCAGAAGAAAGCCTCTGCTGAAAACATGGCCATCATTAGGGCCATTGGGAGGAGGGTAATGACCCAAACTCCTGTTGATGAAAAAAAGGCCTCTGTTGTTGAAAAAACAGTTGCGACCTACAAACTGATAGTTCTGTTCAGAGCACAAAATCGGTCAAACCAAATCTCAATCAACTCTCAAGAGCCAAAGGAACACTCGTTGGCTCGACAGGGTTCGAATAAGGAACACTCGTTGGCTCGACAAGGTTCGAACAAGGAACACCCGTTGGCCCGACAGAAAAAGGAACACCCGTTGGCCCAACAAGGTTTGAATAAGGAACACCTGTTGGCCCAACGGGATTTGAATCAACATCAATTGGTCCGCTCTAAAAATGTAGGGACTGTTTTGAAAATTCACGAGGAATTTGCAAAAACACAAACGGTTCCTTCTATGCCCCTAGGGGCTCGACTTGATATGTCATCTGGTCCAGTTTCAAAAAGGCAAAGGCGAAGAAGAAATAAGGCCTTAAAGAAACTGGAACTAAGGACAATGGCAACAAATGTTATAGGAGCTATTGAAAGGGCTCTCTCAACAGATGAACGCCAAAAACAAATTGAAAGTCCTGTCTTTGTTGGAAAATCCAAGGTGGAGGAGGGTAAGCAACCCTTGGGAAATATTTCTACTTTGGTTGAACTATCTATGGATGGAATAAGAAAAGGGCCTGTAACAAGGTCCATAACCCGCCAGGCTCAAAACAAAGCATTGCAGTCAGGTGCTTCAAATATGAGTAATGTTGTGGGGGTTGATAATCCTTTATATGAACAAGATGATTCTATCTCGTTTGTTTCAACGAATATTGGAAACAATGAATTGAAAGATATCAACAAAGTCGCAGTTATGATGACTGAGGTTGAGAAAGAAGGTGAAAATTCGCAGGTCCAACAAGACCAAGGTCTCAAGGAAAAAGTGGTGGCCCTACAAGCACAACTCGAGAGAAGAGAACAGGAAATGGCTGCTATGTTGGAGCAAATGCAACAATTGCAGGCCCAAATGACAGGACCAGGAAGTGCACCCAAACAAATGACACAACCTGTTGTGGGGACATCCGTAGGCATACAAAGCACACTAGCCCCAGGGGGTAATGGTCCTTGTTACTCCGATCTAACCAGTGGTGGTATGAATCCAATGCTCATGGCCATGATTGATGATATGGTGAGGAGACAAGTAAAGAAAGTCAAAGAAAAAGATGATGAGAATTTTCCAATAATTACAAAACCTTACCCAGCATGGGTAGATGCTGTTCCATTCCCTTCTGGTTTTTCCCAACCAAATTTCAAAATGTTTGATGGAACAGGAGATCCAAGACAACATGTGGCTCATTTTCTTTCAAGGTGCGGGCCAATAGCCCATAATGAGGTCCTGTGTCTGCAGCTATTTGTTCAGTCACTTGAAAGTTCTGCATTTACTTGGTATGCTAACCTTCCTGAGGGATCAATACTAAATTGGGATTCCATGGTGAAGGAGTTCCTTAAACAGTTCTGCAACACACAAAGGCGAGTTGGAGTACCAGAACTGATTGAGACCAAGCAACGTGACAATGAGTCTGTTACAGATTTCATTGCAAGATGGCGAGCTTTGACATTTGCTTGTCCTCAAAAGTTTATGCAATTAGAGTTAATTCGGATGTGCCTTAACAACTTCCGACATGAGCTCTCTACGGCTCTTATGGCCCAAACTTTTGAAGGATTTAATGATCTATGCACTAAAGCTCATGATATGGAGCTCCATCTAGCTAAACGGAGGAGGCCTAGGGCTGTTGAAAGGGTTGAGTCCTTGACTGCAGCTACGATCGAAACCAGAAAGAAGGGTCCTGTTGTAGTAGGGGCTAAAAAGCCCAAGGAATTTAAAAAGGTGACTATGACAGAGAGGTTGGAGAAGAAATATTCTTTCATGGATGATCTGGTCGAAGACCTATTTGAAGATCTGTTGGAGCAAAAGTTGATTGCTCTCCCTGAGGTGAAAAGACCACATGAGGTAGGAAAGACCAACGATCCAAAGTATTGTCCCTACCATCGTTTGATTAGCCATCCGATAAAAGAGTGCTTTGTTCTGAAAGATAAAATTCAGGAACTTTTGGACTCTAAGATTATCGAGCTCCCTCCTCAAGATAAAGCATCTGCTAATCCAATCACTATCGACAATGATAATGAAGGTGAATGGGTTGTTTATCAGTCAAAAAGCATGAAGAAGAAACAAAATGCCACAGTGAAAGTTAGAAGTGTGGTTGATTGAACAACACAAAGGCCAAAAGTTTCCAAAAAGCAAAAACCAAAAGTTTCTAGGAAACAGAAAAAAGCCAAAGTAAGTAAGAGAAAAGGAAAGAAGAACCCAAAGAAGAAAAAAAGGGGAGAAATTGGTCCCTGATGAGCAGTTAGAGCAAGGTCCTCTTGTCCCAGTTACATTGGAGGAATTTCTACCTTCAAAATTTCAATCTGTGGAGTTGTAGACATACTTTGATAAAAGAAGGGAGGAAAAGTTTACTTGGGCCCCTTGCCTAGCCATCATTGTTTTAAGTGATGATGAGGAAGATGAGGGTAAAGTTGGTTCAAAAGTTAGGGAAGGAGATTGCATTACATCTCCTATCTGCATACTTGACTCACCAGAGTATACACCAGCTTCTCCAGAATACACACCAGCCTCTCCTAAATATACACCAGCTTCTCCAGAGTACATACTAGAAGCTTTTTTTCCAGAATATTCGCCAGTACCACCAGTGTACTATCAAAGCACTCCAGAATATGCAAGGAGAACAGAACAAGGAGACACCGGGTGTAGGTCCGACTCTGAGCTTGTGAAAAAGGCGAAAAAACGACTACACTTCAAGGATGATGAGGTGAATGGCAGGTGTATGTCTGATGATGAAGTATGAAAGCATTCAAGTAAATAAGCGAAGTCATCTCAAGTTGAGGATTCTAACGAAGATTGGGAACTTGACTTTTCTCTTGATGGTTCACCATACGCATCCCCAGCTAGGACATACGATGGAGAAAGTGTATCAAGTGACCACTTTGACTTTCCCTGTAATGTCATCACTGTGGATGTAAATTTTGAAGAACGAGAAATACATATCATTCGCAATCCAAGTGATGATGAGAAAGCAAAAATTGAAGCTAGAAGGGAAGCAGAACATCAGGCAAAAGTAACAGTCTCTTTGAAAGATGAGGGTTTTGAAGCCTATCAAAATTTGATTATTGAGAGAAATCAAATTTCTGGACACCCTTTCCCTAATTGGGTCGAATGGATTCAGTTCCCACGAGGATATGCAGTACCTCGTTTTCCTTTATATAATAGGACAGGTTGTCCGAGGCGCCATTTGGTTCGTTTCCTTGCACAATGTGGAAACACAGTAAAAAGTCCGGCGTTACTTCTACGACAGTTCGTTCTTTCTTTGAAAGGATGGGCAGCAGATTGGTACTTCAGCCTGCCACCTAATTCAATCCCTGTCACGACCCAAACCCGGCCCTATGGGTTTAGCATCAGAATCGCCAAGAATCCGAGATTATCAAGGCTCTTTGAAAGAATACTGCTTAAGCAGAGTGAGTGGCTGGCGGAAGTCAATACAGTAAATAACTAGTGTCTATTGAGCTGTGAAAATCTGTATGCCAAAAACATTTTTATCCACACGTGCATTCATAGATAGTACAGTACAGAACAGTACATGTAGACATATATACATATCCTTCAGTCAGTGGAACAGGGACCTAAGCCCTATATACAGTACAGTACCGTGCAAACATTCTATCAATATAGTATGGCAAAACAGTACAGTAGGGGAACACACTACGCCCCTAGCCTTAGCTTGGCAGGTTTGGAACCTCGCAGCGAGGCACGGTGGTTGGCTTGACAAAATTGGGATTAACCCTGACGCCTCTAGCTTTGACCCGGTGCTTGATCACCTACATATACATATGAGCGGTGAGCTAAAGCCCAGTGAATAACATAATGCATAAAGGGTTAAGAATGAATGTCCTTTTAGTCTTGAAAATAATCGTTTCAATTTGCTCATCAATCATTCAATTTGTGACTCTCACTTGAGGCCATAACAGTCATTCATTAGCATAACAGTATAGTAGTGGTTCCAACATGGAAACCGTACACAACTCCACCCGTTCATAGACCGTCGATGGGGGCTATCCGTTCACAGACCGTCGATAGCACACTTGACAAATCCACCCGTTCATAGACCGTCGGTGGGGGCTATCCGTTCATAGCCCGTCGATAGCAAGGAAATATCTCCTCAGTGGCAGTAACAATGTACAATAGTTGCTAAGGATGCCACATTATCATTTAGGATATCGGATACACATTCATTCAAGAACAAAGGAATAGCTCAAGAAAGCTTCAATGATAGTTCAATCCAGTAGACAGTTCAAGAGATAGTCATTTTTGAATATATCTTTATGCGATTGTTACTCATAGTGTTTTGGGCTATCAGTAGTTAGAGCGTCTCCTCGAAATGCCAACCCTATACAGTTAACAGATTGAACACACTAAGTTTCACAATTGGAAAAGATCACAACTTAATCCTTACATTTGCCTTGGTGTGTTCTACATCTTTATCCTCATTAAGATGTCTTAAACTAGGCCTAAGAATGCCTAGAATGGGATGAGGATACAAAAATACAGTTGGAAGGCATTTTTCAAAAGTTGCTGAAAACAGGGGTCTCGCTCGAGCGAGCCTTCCTTCGCTCGAGCGAGGCTGCAAAATCAAAGGCTTCGCTCGAGCGAGAGGTCCTTCGCTCGAGCGGTCTGTGCTCAGACAAAAGTACTGGTTGTTGGATTTTTACGCGCGATACCACGCTCGATGCTCGCTCGAGCGAGTAATCCTTCGCTCGAGCGAGGAAGCCAAATCTGGAATTTTCAGATTTGTCTCCCAAGTTCGAACCAAGCATTCTACAGTCCAAAACTCAACCTCTTGGGCCCAAAATCTGGGAAAACACTTTAAACTCATAGTATATCAAGTTTCAAAAGCCAATTTGTACATGCAAGGGCCAAGAGTTGGTCAATTAAAGCCATTATTCAAACCCATTTCAAGAACAATTTCAAAACATGAAATGCATGAACTTTAAACCAAATTCAAGCTTCAATTCTTGTCCAAATGGACTCATTTCTTCAAGAACATGATGAATACATGGATTTAAACATGAATATGAGCATGCATGTACATTTTTACCATGGATTCAACTCAAACTCATCAATTCAAACATGCATGCATGGATTAAGCTATAATCCTACTCTTTTGAACTAATTTATGTCTTAACTCCACAATACAACTTGACTCATGCAAAAACAACCTTAAATGCAACAATGAGAGATTCAATTACCTTGCCTAAGTCTTGTATTCAAGGTTCAAGAGCTTAATTTTGCCAATTACACTTCAATTATACCAAATTCCAAGCATGCAAGATGAATTCCTCCAATCTCCTACTCTCTCTCTCTCTAATTCGTGGGAACTAAAAGAGTGAGCTGATGAATATGTTTTTGCTAAGTGTATAACCAAGTATAAAGGCTCAAGTCATAAGATTAAACAAGTGCCCACTCCATGGAAGTTTCGTAAATAAGCCCAAGTTAGCGGTTTACCACTATTTAATCCAATTTAATCATACCTAATCACATTTTAGTTAAATACACCATAAAATCACATTATTTCTACCGGTCATGGAACATCAATCGATTTTGGATTCGGCCGCCGATAGGGCCTTCAATTAGCAGTTTAAACATAAAAACACCGACAGATAATTAAATAATCAACCGATAAAATGCAATTCGATGAACATGCTCAGTCAACTCAGTTATCGATCATAATCAGTTTTAATTCGGCATCAATTGGTACTTAATTAGTATTTTATCAGTAAGCAGGATGAGGGTTGTTACAATCCCAGATTGGGACACCATGGCTGATCGATTCTATAGGACATTTTATAAACCATGGCCAATAGAAATTAAGATGTCAGAACATTTGGATGACGAAGGTACATATTCTCAAACATATGATTTCATAGAAGGCACAATTGAGGAGAAGATTGAAACTGCCCTTGACCTTCGAGAGATGGGCACTTATCGCCCAAGGGATTTGTTCCCTTTATATGTAGAGCAAACACCATTTCCTGAAGGATACGAACTTCCAAATTTTGTCCTATATGAGGGGTATGGAGATCCTCAAAAACATATTAGGCGTTTTTTGAAACAGTGTGGGGAAACAGCTCAAAATCAAGCACTTTGCCTAAAACAATTCCCCATTTCCTTAGAGGGGATCGCCTTTGATTGGTATTGCTCCCTCGATGGAGTCGTGGTGCCTAGTTGGGAGGCCATGAAGAACGGTTTTGAAGAATCTCAATGCTTTTATAGGCGTGACTCCCGGTACCTAAGAAATGGGAGAAGAACGCAGCTCCAGGAAGAGGGAGAAGTGACTGATGATGATGATCACCCTGCAGCTGGACCAGTTAACATGGTCCAAATAAGTGAGGGAATAAAAGAAGTTGAGGTCAACGAAAAGGCGATTGCTGAAGTATGCTAGACTTACTTGACCTAACGGAGGAAATTATGAAATCCTCAGGACCCTTAAACGTCAGAAGTTCCATAGGTTTTGCTGGAGGAAGAGCAAGTGAAATATGATGTACTAGCTCATCTAAAGAAAATTCCAGCATTGTTGAGTGTATATGATGCACTGAGCTTCGAAATATGATGTCTCAAGAGCTTCGAAAGTCTTTAATATATGTCCTGTCCAAGCCAGAGGATTTCCACAAAGAAATCGAGGGTAGAAATCAAGAGAAGGCAACTACATGCATGGCCATGGTAACCTTTGGTGACAAAGACATGTGTGCTGAAATGACATACCATAATCGGCCTTTGTTTATCACTGGGCTTATCCATGATGTGAAAATTTCTCGAATTCTGGTTGATGAAGGATCTGCGATAAACCTCCTGCCTCGAAGGGCCTTAAACTTATTAGGGGTTCGAATTTCACAACTTCGCCCAAGTCGTTTGGTCAATCAAGGATTTAATTAGAATGAACAACGCCCAATGGGGAAGATTGAATTGCGAACCAAGTTTGGGGATATTGAAGAAAGCACCGAGTTCTTGGTCATTGATGTAGACACCTCTTACAATGCTTTGCTTGGGAGACCATGGATGCATAATCATCATGCAGTGCCATCAACTTATCACCAATGCATCAAGTACCCGTTGCCTTCACCCAAAAAAGAGGGGACAATTGTGGCTAACAATGATCCATTTGGAGAAGTAGAGGCCTATTATGCTGATGCTTGCTTCTATACAAAGACTTCACAAAGAAAGGGAGAAGATGTGAAAAAGTCTGAAGATACTGTCAAAGACGCTCTAGAGTCTACTCCAGTTTCAACAAAAAGAACTTTTCGATATGTGCCAAAAGCCGAAAGGAAACTGGGGGCAAAGGGTCTAGCCCCAGTAAATCCAATTTTGGATCTCAAGGGTGAGTTCACGTTGCCATTAAGGAGGACAGAATGCACCTATGTTGAGAAATATAATAAGATTGTGGTCCCTTCTAAAGGAAAAGGGTCGAAACCCATCATATTCCACTCACTTGGAGATGTTGAATAGAAAGTGAAAGTTGAACAAGTGCCAGAAGAAAACATTTCAAGGTTTGAGAAGCCTACTTTCAGTGCAGAAATTACACAGATGTTGGTGAAAGTTGGTTTAGATCTTGAAAAAATACCAGAAACAATGACACCCTTTGACTTTGCATTAACACCTTCGCAGAGGCAGGCTATCCAGCAAGGCGGTATTATCACTGCTAGGACAGAAGAGTTAGGCTATCGGGGGGATGAGGAAAAATTTCCAGTGAACATGACTATCACTCAAGATGTGTTGGAAGATGTTGACCAAGATGAAGCTCAATCTGCACCAACAGAATTTGAAGCAGGAGGCCAAGCCACCGTGGATGACCTTCGTGAAATAAATCTGGGTGATGAAGGAGAAAACAAACCAACCTTCATTAGTGCAAATTTAAAAGAAGAAGAAGCTCGGCAATATATTTCTTTCTTAAGGGAGTATCGTGACATATTTGCATGGAACTACAGTGAGATGCCTGGTCTTAATCCAGAGATCGCAGTCTATAAGCTTGCAATTCACCCTAAGAAACGGCCAGTTAAACAGTCTCAGAGGCGAACTCGACCAGAGCTTACAGCCGAAATTGAAGCCGAAGTCGACAAGCTTATCAAAGCAGGATTCACCAGGGAAGTCCAATATCCAACCTGGCTAGCAAACATAGTGCCGGTCAAGAAAAAGAATGGTCAAATCAGGGTCTGCATTGATTTCCGTGATCCCAATGAGGCTTGTCCTAAAGATGACTTTCCCTTGCCCATCATTGAGCTTCTTGTAGATGCAACTACTGGGTATGAAACCTTGTCTTTTATGGACGGATACTCAGGATACAATCAAATCTGAATGGCACCTGAAGATAAAGAAATGACTGCATTCAGGACTCCGAGAGGAGTCTTTTGCTATAAGGTAATGCCTTTCAGCCTGAAAAATGCTGGGGCCACGTATCAAAGGGCAATGACTGTAATTTTTGGTGATATGCTCCATGACACCATTGAATGCTATGTTGATGATCTTGTCGTCAAGATGAAGGAGAAGGAAAACCATGTGGAAGATTTGAGAAGAATCTTCGAACGTTTGAGGAAATACAAACTCAAGATGAACCCACTAAAATGTGCATTTGGAGTTTCCTCAGGAAAGTTTCTAGGGTTTGTGGTTCGAAACAAAGGGATTGAAATTGACCCTACTAAGATTAAAGCCATTGCTGAAATGCCTCCTCTGCGAAATTTAAGGGAATTGAAGGGGCTACAAGGGAGGTTGGCTTATATCAGAAGATTTATTTCGAATTTGGCTGGTCGATGCTTGGCATTCTCAAGATTGATGAAAAAGGGTGTTCCATTTGAATGGGATCAGCAGTGCCAAAATGCTTTTAATAGTATTAAGGAGTATCTTTTGAAGCCTCCAGTACTCATGAGTCCAATAAAAGGGAAACCACTCTTGTTATACATAATGGCCCTAGATGGTTCGTTAGGGGCATTGTTGGCACAACACAATGAGCATGGGAAAGAAAATGCCTTGTATTACTTGAGTCGTACTCTGGTTGGGGCAGAAGTCAATTATTCTCCTATCGAAAAGACATGTCTTGCTTTGGTGTTCGCCTTGCAAAAACTAAAGCACTATGTCTTGGAACACGAAGTCAAGTTAATATCAAGAGTAGACCCCTTGAAATATATACTTTCATGGCCCATACTTTTAGGGAAGATTGCAAAGTGGGCTGTAATTCTCCAACAATTCGCAATTGAATATGTTCCCCAAAGAGCTGTAAAGGGGCAAGCTCTAGCATATTTTTTGGCAGCACATCCTATACCTGATGACTCACCTCTAGTAACTGATTTACCAGATGAAGAAGTCATGCAAGTAGAAATTCAGAAAGGATGGGAGATGTATTTTGATGGAGCTTCAAGGAGTCCAGATGGCAAGAAGCAAGAAAATCCTAAAAACAATAAAGCTGGAATTGGAATTGTGTTTGTGACTCCAGACAATGCCATAATCACCCATTCTTTCGCCTTAAGTGAAGGATGCTCTAATAATGAGGCAGAATATGAAGTCAGAATTCTTTGGATTAGAATTGGCATTACAAATTCCTATTGAAGAACTCTCAATGTATGGAGATTCGGAACTGGTGGTGAAGCAACTCCGTGGAGAATACATTGTTAAGAAAACAAGTCTCATCCCGTATCATGAAAGGGCTGATCAATTGCTTTCGCAATTCAGGAAAACACATATTTTCCACGTGAAGAGAAGAACAAATGCTCGAGCTGATTCACTTGCAAGTTTGGCAGCATCACTCACCCTACCAGATAGCAAAACAATTACTATCACGGTAGGTGAAAGAAGGGTTTTACAACCTTTAAAAGAAGTTTCTGACTTGGTTCCAATTTTGGTCGTCACCACGAAAGGAGAAAACGAGGAGGATTGGCGGGAACCATTCATAGCTTACCTCCAAAATGGTAGGCTACCTGAAGATAAAGTAAAAAGAATTGAAGTGAGACGTAGGGCTACCAAATTCGTCTCGTGGAAGGATGGGTTATACAAAAGGTCTTTGGATGGAATGTACATGCGGTGTATAGCCAAGGAGCGTATTCAAGAGGTAATGGTAGAAATACATGCAGGTGTATGTGGGGCACACCAAAGTGGTCCTAAATTACATATGTAGCTAAAACGGTTGGGATACTATTGGCCGACTATGATTGCAGATTGCATAGATTATGCTCGAAGGTGCCAAGTCTGCCAATTCCATGGGAACTTTCTCCACCAACCCCCAGAGCCTTTATGTTTAACAACTTGTTCTTGGCCATTTGCAGCATGGGGTATGGACATTATTGGTCCTTTTGTACCTCCATCTTCAGCAGGATATCGATACATCCTAGCTGCAACTGACTATTTCTCAAAATGGGCAGAGGCCGTGGCTTTAAAGGATATAAAAAGCACAGTTGTCTCTGAGTTCATCCGAACCCATATCATTTACAGGTTCGGGATTCTAGAAAGTATCATCATGGATAATGGACAGCCATTCAGGAGTGATGCTTTGAACAAGTTATTTGCCAAGTACAAAATCAAAAACAACCATTCGTCAAGATATCATGCACCTGCCAATGGTTTGGCAAAAGCTTTCAACAAGACATTGTGCAAAATTCTTAAGAAGATGGTGGATAAGAACAAAAAAGCTTGGCACGAAAAGTTACAAGAAGCTTTGTGGGCTTATCGGATTTCGTACAGAACTCCCATTCAAGCAACCCCTTATTCGTTGGTTTTTGGAGGAGAAGCAGTGTTACCACTTGAGGTTCAAATACCATCATTGCGAGTGGCAATACAAGAGTCCTTAACAGAAGATGAAAGTGCAAGAGTGAGGTTGGCTGAGCTGGAGACCCTGGATGAAAGAAGGTTGTATGCTCAACAGAACTTGGAGATCTACCAACAAAGGATGGCAAATGCATTCAATAAAAGAGTGAGGCTTCGTTCTTTTAAAAAGGGAGACTTGGTACTAATGGTTAGAACACCCATAGTAGTCTCACGAAGAACCAAAGGAAAGCTTGAGCCTAAATGGGAAGGACCTTATGTGATTGAGAAGGTTTATTTTAATGGGGCCTATTTGTTGATAACGATGGATGGTGACAGAATCATTCCCCCAACCAATGCAAGGTTCTTGAAGAGATATTACCCTTAAGAAAGCCTGCTAGGTTGAAAACCCGAAAGGGCGGCCTAAGCAAAAGTTAGGGCCAAAAAAAAAAAAAAAAAGCCTGCTAGGTTGAAAACCCGAAAGGGCGGCCTAGGCAAAAGTTAGGGTAAAGAAAGAAAGAAAAAAAAAAAGTCGAAAACCTACCAACGGTATTATATGTGGTTAAACTGCTAAAATATCCCACCGAAATCTAAGGTGGTAAAACATTGGATACTCCTGGCCCGCAAGAGTATAAACTGTGTACGGCCAAACAAAAGTCGAAAACCCACCAACGGTATTGTATGTGGTTAAACTGCTAAAATATTCCACCGAAATCTAAGGTGGTAAAACATTGGATACTCCTGGCCCGCAAGAGTATAAACTGTGTACGGCCAAACAAAAGTCAAAAACCACTAACGGTATTGTATGTGGTTAAACTGCTAAAATACCTCACTGAAATCTAAGGTGATATAACATTGGATACTCCTGGCCCGCAAGAGTATAAACTGTGTACGGCCAAAATAAGACAAATCAATGTATTGTATTGTGAAATTTCATATAACAAATAAATCTATTGTGTACGGCTAAAATAAGACAAATCAATGTATTGTATTGAGAAATTTCATATAACAAATAAATCTATCACTAAGCGAAATTTCATAAATACATTGTGTTCGGATGAATAAAAAAATAAAAGTGCATTCATTCATTAAGGGAAGCCTTAGCCCTTTCAAAGGCACGTTCCACAACACTGTGTTGTCCATTCTTCTTCTTGTGTTGGCTCAAAACATTCAGAGTAGTTTGCACGTCTTCTTTTGATTTAGAAACATTCTCGGAAGTTTGTGCAAAATCACACATAAATGATGCATGTTCCGCTTGGGTGGATGACAATTCCTCTTCAAGTTGTTTGAGTAACTCTTTGGTTTGAATAATCCTTTGATTAAGACCCGGAATGTGCTCATCCGACTTGATAAGTGAAGCAAACAACTGTTCATGTTCGCTAGAAACTTTGTCAAAATGAAGCTTCTTCTCGTAATATTGGGCCTCAAATTCTGTAGTAGACAAGTTTGAAGAATCTGCAAGTTGGGTTTTCAAAGCAAAGCACCCAAGGAATATCTTCACCTTCTCGAAAAAGGAGATGAAGTCTACACCCAAACTCTTCAAAATCATGAAAACGTTGTTTGCTACTGCAATCATGCCATTAACATCCGTCATTGATTGGAGAGAAATAATAAGACCTTTCTGAATATGGGTGGCTGCTTCGTTAGAGGAAGTTCCCAAAAGAAGGCTAGATGGAGCAAAGGGTGCTTCTAGTTTGTCAAATAATTTGTTAACCCCATTTGCTTCAAGTAAGTCTGCAAGAATTTGGGCCTCTTCCGACGTATCAGAAGTAATTTTGTCTGTCTCTTCCAATGTGTTAGAAGTATTTTCTGTGAAAATAAAAGGAGATACTCAATGAAAACGTAGAAGGTAAAAACAATTTATATATATAGATGAATGAAGTGTACCTTGGTGTACGGCCTGAGGGGACTTAGGTGGGGGAGAAGACAAGTTGTGATTCCCACAAGCGGACCACGGATTTTGCAATGTGGCATGATCTAAAGAGAAAAGTGTTCCTTGAGTATGTATACATGATAAAATAAAATGAGGTACAAGGAATGAATAAGAATACCCTTAACGGTAGCCAATGGCATATGCGAGGTAGCTGGGGAAGTCCGAGGCGTCCAAGGCGCAGTGTCTAAGAAAAGGAAAGGTATTCAAAATTTATTTAAAAAAAAAAAAAAAGAAAGAAAGAAGAAGAAGAATTATACCTTTCTCTAATAGTTTGGATGGCTCGTTTGAAGAAGGAGAAGAAAAACCTACACTTGCTGGGAGCAAATTACTCATCTTAGTCGGTGTGCCATCTAAAAGAGGGGTGTAGTCATAAAACTCATCTTCACTCTCGCTACTTTCATTGAGAGAACAATCAAAAGATTTGGTAGGAGAAGGAATTTCAACACTCTTAATGCGAATACGACCCAAGGCAGTTAATTCATACCCATCTCCCTCAAAGAGTTCTTGAATCATATTCTCATCTTTATCTTCAAGAAAAGAGTACAAGTATGTGCGAAATTGATCCATTGGGGTTTTGGTTGCTACAATTGGTTGGGAAGTTCCTGTACAATCACTGATAGACATAGTCTTTGGAAAAAACTTTGCGAGACTAGAAAATTATGGACCAGAATCTACTTGCTCAAAGCTAAATCTCATTTTAAATTGAGAGTTACACATATCCTCGAAAAGATGAAGGAGATCTGAAACCGAGTAACTAGATCGAGAAGGAGCAATAAGTGGTCGATTATTATCCATTCTCTGAGGTGATGATGCTTCCAGAGCAATAGATGAAGCTGATGACCTAGCTCTTGAGTAAGAAGGATTCTTCTTCTTTCAGTCTCTAATTGACATATCCAGTTTTCTCTTGCGTGAAGATTTCGGCTGGGAATGAGTAACATATTGAAGCACGGTAAAGGAAGTTCCCAACCACCAATTGGCATAAGGCATGGTTACGTGAGAAGTAGATCGGGAGCCTGGTAACTCCAATGAGACTTTTGTACATAGCGTAGCATATGGCGCCGGTTGTAATAAAATTTAGACCACTCGAGACTCCGACAAGATACATTAAGCGGTGTAGGGCATGCTTGAGCAAACCCAAATTGACGACCGAATCGGTTAGGGGAGTACGGTTCAGAAATGAAATTAAATCCCATTTTAAAAGTTAAAATCCCTTGCCTCAAAGATATAAGTTAGCCAAGATGGAAAGGTGATATCCTTTCAAAGTCGACCAGAACGCCTGAAGGTTCACTTTCATGGGTAAGAGCCCTAAACTGACACTCCGTACGATAAGTTAGGAGAGAGTCCACAAATGGAAATTTATCAGTAAAAAACTGGGCAGCCGATTGGTTTCCAATAAACCCAAGATATGGCATGAAATGAATATCAGGAATCAAACAAATCGACTGAGGATCCCCATGAGAGTAAGGCTAAGTTTGGCATAACCTAAATAATACAAAAAGTCAAAAAGTTACTATCCTATTTAAATCACATCACTTCTCTAAAACATCACATCAAACCCAACCCAAACCCAACCCATATAAGCCAATAAGTCAAAAAGTGTACTTTTTTAGAACATCCCAAACCAACCCTAAGTCTTGACAAAATATAGTGAAATCCATCCAAAAAGGTAATGTAAAGGACCCTGAATATTTTCCTTCCCAGGTGAAGATGATGATGCCATTTTCCCAAGAGAATGATAGAGGTATGCAAGGACGGGGATGGCCAGGCTAAATAAGGTTCCACCTGCCATTTTGGTGGCTACATGAAAGGTCGTCGGACGAATTTCCTCGGAAGAGTGAGGGAAGACAAATCCGCTAAGCCAGCTCGCCAAAAAACCAGAAAGATACACATCATCAGGGATTCTGTTTTTTCGTTGAAAACCACTAATCGAAGTTGGGGATTCGTCAATGAATTTGAAAGTCCAGTGGTTAAACTTCTTGGATTGAAAAGAGCTGGCATAAATGTTGAAAAGCCCACGGCATGCCTTGGATGTCCAGGACGAATATCAAATGTCATTGGAGAGGGTGAACTCTTCATAAAACTCGCCACGGATGGGAAGCCCGCTAATGCGATGAAGGTCCCATAAAGAGATCCCAAGTTCGCCATAAATAGTGTGGAAAGTGTTGGTGTCGGGTGACCACCGCTCTAAGAATCCTTTGAGGAGGGAGACATTCCTAGCATAAGCAAATTGGGATACATAGATTGTAGCATAAATCCCACACTTCTTCAAAATAGGAGCAAATGTGGAAAGAACGTCATTGAACCGAAAAATCCATATAGGGGATTGCAAAAGGGTAGAAATGCCGCGGACATTAAAAGAATTATCCCACTTCAATTTTTCATGCTTCATTATCTTAAGAAGAGTATTAAAATTAGAGCAGTGAAGGTCTTCAGAAAATGGACGAAGGATTGAGACAGGGAATGAACCAATTGATTTGGAGTGCCCTTTCTCGAGAATCTCAGAACAGTTTCGAATTCCTATATAGACCAAGTCTTCGGAAGCCGTATGTAAAAGGATGTAGGGGTCCAACTCAGTAGGTGACAATAAAGCAGTGATAGGTTTATGCTGAATTATTTTCGGACCAGATTTATCCAATACATCCCTCTCGTCACGTCGAAGATATTCAAGTGTCTTTTCCATGCTTCCTAAAAAATTAAAAAATAAAAAAAAAAATAAAAAAATAAAAGGGGTTAGTGAAGGCAAAATATCATAATATAAAGAAATTGACGAAAGCCCCTTGCCAAGGTTTCAAGCCGTTGGGGTGACGGACACAATCACTGCCACGGTTTCAAGCCGTTGGGGTGACGGACACATTCACTGCCAAAGATTCAAACCGTTGGGGTGAAAGACACATTCACTGCCAAGGATTCAAACCATTGGGGTGAAGGATACATTCACTGCCAAGGATTCAAACCGTTGGGGTGACGGACACATTCACTGCCAAGGTTTCAAGCCATTGGGGTGAAGGACACATTCACTGCCAAGGATTCAAACCGTTGGGGTGAAGGACACATTCACTGCCAAGGATTCAAGCCGTTGGGGTGAAGGACACATTCACTGCCAAGGATTCAAGCCGTTGGGGTGAAGGACACAGTCACTGCCAAGCATTCAAGCCGATGGGGTGACGGACACAATCACTGCCAAGGTTTCAAGCCATTGGGGTGACAGACACATTCACTGCCAAGGATTTAACCCATTGGGGTGACAGATATAATCACTGCCAAGGATTCAAGCCGTTGGGGTGAAGGACACAATCACTGCCAAGGATTCAAGCTGTTGGAGTGAAAGGACACAATCACTGCCAAGGATTCAAACCGTTGGGGTGAAGGACACATTCACTGCCAAGGATTCAACCCGTTGGGGTGAAGGACACATTCACTGCCAATGATTCAACCTGTTGGGGTGACGGACACAATCACTGCCAAGGATTCAAACCGTTGGGGTGACGGACACAATCACTGCCAAGGATTCAAGCCGTTGGGATGAAGGACACAATCACTGCCAAGGTTTCAAGCCGTTGGGGTGACGGACACAATCACTGCCAAGGATTCAAGCCGTTGGGGTGAAGGACACAATCACTGCCAAGGTTTCAAGCCGTTGGGGTGAAGGACACATTCACTGCCAAGGATTCAACCCATTGGGGTGAAGGACACAATCACTGCCAAAGATTTAAGCCGTTGGGGTGACGGACACAATCACTGCCAAGGATTCAAGCCGTTGGGATGAAGGACACAATCACTGCCAAGGTTTCAAGCTGTTGTTGTGAAGGACACATTCACTGCCAAGGATTCAACCCATTGGGGTGAAGGACACAATCACTGCCAAGGATTTAAGCCACTCATTGTCATTAGGTTGGAAAGGGCAATGATACTTGCAAACAAACTCTGACGCCTTGCGTGTTGCCTGCAAAAGAGGAAAAAAGACGTAAAATAATTGCCAAAAAAAAAAAAATCGTAATTCGTACAATTAAAATTCACTTGCACGAATCACGAGGGGGCAAGCTTTGATTAGATTAGATTCAAAAACAAAAAAGAAAAAGAAAAAAAAAAGTTGTTTTGTTCAATTGGGCCAATTACTAAATTTTTTTTGGCCTATTTAGATTTATGGTCTACAAAAAAAAAAAAAAAAGAAAAAAAAAGAAGGCTATTTTTTTTTTAAAAAAAAAGACCTTCTAAATAGTTTGAAAAAATAAAAAAATAAAAAAATGAAGCTAGTGTGGGAATAAAAAAGGCAACCTGTCTTGGTTTGTTCTTAAAAAAAAAAAAAAAAAAATATGACAATCCTTTCCCTAACTACCTTCCCCTCATAGACATTAAGTTCATCATTCAAGGAACTACCCTCGTCAGGGTACATGTTTAAGCCATAACTAATGGCCACGGTCTGCAAGAATGTAAGGATCTTTTTTAAATACGGCTCCTCCATGAAACAGATGCAGAGAGGTGTTTTCTCCGGGCCATTACTGCAAATCTCCGATAACGGAACAAAAAAAAAATAAAAAATAAAAAATAAAAAAAAAGAGAAAGAAAAGACAAAAAAAAAAAAAAAAGTCTGTTCATATTTGGGTTAGCAAAATCTGTATTTGCTGTTACAAAAAAAGGGTATAGCAAGTTTTTCTTTAAACCATGAAAAGTCTTTGTTAGTTGGGCTCTATTATGAAAAGACTGTAAAGAACTGTCTCTTTATGGGAAGAAAGGTTTTCTATTTTGCAACAACCTTACAAGAAGAAACCTAAAAAAAATAATAAATAAATAAATAAATAAAATTGAAACAAAGGTCACAATACACATCCAGCTTGCTATTTTCAATCAACTAAATGCATGACAAAGCATGCAAGTATGATGCATCTACTACACACACGTCTGCAAAAATTGACTTCTGAAGAACAGTGTATGTGACCTGCTAAACAGTTTGAAACTTTTGTTTTGAAAACTTTGTTTGGCCTATTTAGATTCATGGTCTAAAGAAAAATTTTGAAACTTTTGTTTGGCCTATTTAGATTCATGGTCTACAAAAAAAAGGGGTTTTTTTTTTTTTAAAAAAAAAAAAAACCCGCTAAATAGTTTGAAAAAAATTTGAAACTTTGTTTGGTCTATTTAGATTTATGGTCCACACACGCAAAAAAAAAAAAAAAAAAAAAAAAATGAAGCTAGTGTGGGAATAAAAAAAGGCAACCTGTGTTGGTTTGTTCTTTAAGGACTTTGTTTGGTCTACAAAAAAAAAAGGGTTTTTAAAAATAATAATAAAAAAAAGTTTGCTGCTATAATAAAAAAAACTGTCATACCTGATATAAAAAAAAATCCTTGTGGTACTCTTTTTGCTGGAAGGAGAGGAGAGACAATGGCTAGACAACTTTTGAAGGATGAAGACCTAATATGCACTACAAAATTTGCAAATAGGGGCTGCTGAAAATTGCTAAAAAAAAAAATTTTGCTGGAAGAACAAAGTTGTAGGAGGAAAAACATTTATTGTCTACATGCATGGATGGGTATTATATAAGCAACATTTTTGCTTAAGAAGGGAGGTAGTGGTCTCCTAAAATACTTCAAAGAAGCAAGAGTTTAGGTAGGATTTGAAATACTAAGTAAGAGTTTGTGTAGGATTAGAAATCCTACCAATGCCAATCCATCCTATTCCATTTAGACAAACTCCTAAAAATATATATATATATATATATGTTGTAAAAAAAAATCCTAAAAAAAATAATAATAAGTGACAAGTTGGAGGCCCATATAAGAAAAGGCTCAATTAAAAAATGACGGCCTAGAAAAAATTTTAGCAAGTTGGAGGCCCACAAAAGAAAAGGCCCAATTAACAATGGTGGCCTAGAAAAGGAAAGGTCCATAATGGCCTAGAAAAATTCATGATGGCCTAGAAAAAAATCTGTTGTAAAAAATGGTGGCAAGATGGAGGCCCACAAAAGAAAAGGCCCAATTAAAAGATGGTGGCCTAGAAAAGGAAAGATCCATGATGGTCTAGAAAAATCCATGATGGCCTAAAAAAAAAAATCTACTGTAAAAAAAAAAAAGGTAGCAAGTTGGAGGCCCACAAAAGAAAAAGCCCATTTAAATTCCTGGGTCTTACCCATGACCCTAAAAATATATAAATAAATAAATAATAAAAAGGGATCAAGTCCACAAAAAGGGTCCATGGATTATAAAGAGCAATTGACCCATAAAAAAACTTTTAAATTAAGTCCATTAAAATAAAAAGAACCCATGCAACAAAAGTAAAAGGGCCCATGAAAAGAAAAAAAAAAAAAAGAGCCCATGGACTACAAGGAACAGTCAACCAAAAAAAAGAAAAAAAGAAGAAGAAGAAGCAAAGAAATAATCTCATCAAAGACCTAAAGATCATCCAGATAAAAGTGCCAAATTGTCGTGACTTGCACAATTAAGAAAATTCACTTGTGCAAGTCACGAGAGGCATTTGTTGGCACATAAATTTCAACTAAATTTATGACACGTATAGAGTCTATGATCGGAAGGTTGTAGGTAATCACTTCCTAAAAAAAGATCAACATGATCCGTTGAAGTACAAAAATAAAATGACGTCGTATCTCAACGACGTTATTCAAGGTGCGCAAATGACACGTGGAGCCTACGAAAGATGACACCTGTAGAGCCTACAGCAAGGACACCACACAGGGATGAAACCCCAAAGATCAATCCGGTTAATCAAATATACGATTAACAGATAGCGCTATTATTCAAAATTCAAATGGCTAATCAAATATACGATTAACCATATAGCACTATTATTCAAAATTCAAATGATGCTATCATTCAATTTGAACTTCAAATTGAAGATGAGGCATTCGTATCACCTGATGGCCCTCCATAAATATGAGGACCATCACACAAGACGGGGGATCAGAAAATCAGAGGTGAAAAGATTAGAGAGAGAGAAAGAAATTGAGAGCTAAAGAAATCGTTACAAGAAAGAAGAAGAGAAGCCTAGAGAACTCAAGAGCCTACGACAATGGCGATGAATAGGTAAAGGGTTCCAAACCCAAGAATTGTATTTTATATTCGAGGGTTCAAAACCCATAACAGTCTTAATAAAATATTTATTTTTTTCTTAAATTATCTTTTGTTGTTTATTTTGTTCTTCATTAATCGGAGGTTTCATTTGTATAAAATGTGTAATTAACGATCTGAAATACAGATCGGAAATAAGAACTTGTTATTCAAATAATCAACACTGTTTAGTCCAAAAACTAAACAGTGGACATTTGTAACATAAATTTTGAAATGTGTTAAAACACTTCATGTTTTAAAATTTGTGTCTACAAAGACAAATGGAATCAAAGGAAGAATCAAAACCAATTACTTTGTAGGTTATTATGCGACCCACAAATACCATGAGTCCTCTGTGGACTGCCATGGCGGATTCACAGAGGTTTTCCTAGTTTGCTTTCTGCTTCAGGAGTGATAGTGTCGCACTATGGGGACATATCCACTCTCATATTCTCCTGTTGGGTCCCAGCACCTTAAAACAAATCTGAAAACTACAAAAGACTCAATATGATTGTTGCAAAACTACTTGATGCAATCATCGATTGATATCCTTGGGTCCAATCCACTTTAGTTTGTGTTTTTATTCTTAGCTTTTATAAGAACGTAAGATGAATATTATGTGTGATGCTTGTCCATCAAACATTGGATTGAAAGTGTCAGGCAAACCTATGGCTCTGTTTGGTAGAGCTTTTGAAATTTAATTCTACCCCTTAGTTTGAGTGTGTTGTTTGGTTACAGGTTTAGAAAATTAATTTCACACCCACTTTTTAAAACACTTTTTTAAAACACCCACTTTTCAATATTATACATCACATCACATCACTCAATTCAGACTCTTTTAAAACTCATAACCAAACAAAATTTTCACACTCAAATCATAATTCCAAAACTCATAAACTTAAAATACAACTCTATTTTTAAATCATAATTCTAAAATTCTACCAAACGCAACCTATGATTTTGGGCAAAACTGACCTTGTATTATTTCTGAACCCTGGTTGAGTCTTAACAAGTTTATCAAAAAAAGAAATGAGTTCCTTCTGGTCGTCAATAGGCATATGATATCTGCATCTACGGCATAATTGCAGAAGGCCAAATGACACTTCATTAGAGAAACTTTACACGCTGTGAGACGTGAGCTGCTTCATAAGTGGATATCTTGTTTATTTTTCAAAGACACAGCCTCAACTCAACCCAACAAGCCTTAATCCAAACTATTTGAGCTGGCTAAACACAACCTAGCATGACTACATGACTATCATGTTTTGTTCGTCCAATACGAGAAAATACCATTTTTTTATCAGAGTTCTTTTGTTTTTAATCTACAGGTTCATGGGGAGGTTACAGATCCTGAGGTTGACATTTTTGATCGTGAAAGGGTATTCATTGACACTATTCTAAGACCCTTAATTCAAAAGTTTCCACAGCTGAAGGTTGTGATGGAGCATGTTACTACTGCGGATGCTGTTAGGTTTGTCGAGTCTTGCAGTAAAGGTACATTTTGTGGTATTTTCTACATTAACATTTGTTTATTTATTTTGACCCTTTTTCTTGGTGAAAAGAAAATGATATATTTCTTCCCTTATTAGGATTTGTTGCAGCAACCGTCACGCCGCAACATCTTGTTCTTAATAGGAATTCCCTTTTTCAAGGAGGATTGCAGCCACACAATTATCGCCTTCGATTAAAAGAGAGACCCACAGTATGTTCCATACACTCTTTTTCACTAACCAGTAATGGAAAGTTACCTCTCTCATGTTGGCAAACCCTATATTGTTATGATTTATTCATTCGATCATTTGTTTCTTTCATGTTGATCCTTGCCGTGAGTAACTTTTGTATCTTAAATGGTGTGATGATGAATCAGATGTTTGTGGTAGTTGGGACGGTTAAAGATTCGTGTCACTTGATGTCCCTTGTTTTCTTTGTCACTGTTTGTGTTTTAGTACCTTCCCTCTATGCACTGTATGAGAAATGAATTCGATAAGAAAAATCTCTTTTGCAGATAAGATAACCTTGCAAACCTACACATGGTTGTCCCTTTTGCAAGACATATGACCCTGATAAATGATATGTGCCTAAACTTTGGTTATACCTTTCAACAATAGTACTAGAAAAGAATTCTTGGAATTACTGTTTGTAGTGAAATTAGAAACTTCTGAAATGCATAGTAATAATGTCAATTTTGTTGTTGGTCATACAGTGAATGACATTGGAGAATTCAAAGAGTATATAATTGTGCTGCAAAAAGGCACTTGTCCTAGCTAGTTAGTGTATGTTGACTTGTAATAATTTTGAATGAAAGTTTTGAAGCATTTCTTAAGGTAAGCTTACTTGCATTTACTCCAAAGATAATGTTAAGTAATAAAATCCAGAAATGGTTTAAGAAATTAGATAGTTGTTTTCCTATGCAATATTGCTTTCTTATGCTCTGCGTGATTAAATTATTTGTCCATCTTTTTGTGGCCCTGGTCTAAGCCCATGCATTGTTTTTTCCCCTAGGACAAGCTATTGTGTTAGCTGTGACAAGTGTTAGTAAAAGATTTTTCCTTGGAACCGATAGTGCTCCTCATGAGAGACGAAAAAAAGAATGTTCTTCTTGGATGTCTTTGGTATATACAATGCCCTTGTCGCCTTATCACTCTATGCCAAGGTTTTTGAAGAGGTAATATCTCCTAGTACACCTCTGATCATGTTTGTTCCAGTTGTTTCATAATTTCATGTTTTTAGTTTCTTTTGGTGCATTAGAAAACTTAGTGATAAACTATTGTGTAACTCCACCACATAATTTATTCTCTTGGTAATATGTTTGACTTAATTTTTTTCATAATTCAGTGATGAGGTGCTTTAATAAAATCTATTTTACATTGTCCAACATTATTTTATTTTATTTTTTTTCTTCTCAATGTTAAGGCTGGTGCACTTGACAAGCTAGAAGCCTTTACAAGCTTTAACGGACCTGACTTCTATGGGCTCCCAAGAAACACATCGAAAATCAAATTGATCAAGAGTCAATGGAACGTGCCAGAATCATTATCCTATGCAACTGGTGAGATTATTCCGATCTTTGCTGGTGAAACACTCGAGTGGCTGCCTTCCTCTGTTTAATCGAAACAAGTACGTTTCCTTGCTTTTTGTTATTGGGAATAAATGCGTATGTTGTTCCATTGGATGGAAGCAACCAGTTTTTCGATTGTAGTGTCATGCATTTATGAAATGAGGTGGAAAAAACATGAATCCCCTTATCCATCTTGCAATAATACTAATCGACTCTTCCGAGCATGGATTGGTGGTATACATTAAATAGTTAGTTTTCCTTTAGGCAATACAATCCAGCCACACCCGTTAAGTCTTTTGAAGGGAAAAACAAGAACTCCATTGATGAAAGAATGAGAAAGCAAACTATTACAGGAGAATAAGTGGCTCGAGCCTGACTAGTCAGTCTGAGGTTGGGGTTAATCTTGTCTAAGGGACCTTTGCAGCAAAACATATATTGTGTCTGTTTGGTAAAACTTTTTTCCAACTTAAATCAGCTTTTGGCTTAAATTAAGTTATGTTAGTGTGTTTGGTACAACTTATAAGGCACATATTATAGCTTAATTTAAGTCATTTTCGGCTTAAATCTGAAAGTTACTCCAACGGTGCTTATAAATTTAGCTTAAGCCCGCAGCTGATCCTAGAGGGGCAAAATGACTTAAATGCCCTCCAAAACTTAAGAAATTGCGAAAATGCCAGTATAAAAACACAGTTCTGAGTTCAGACCTAACACTTCTCTCAAACGACGCTCTCCTTTTCTCCTCTCCTCTCGCGGCCGAACGACGAAGAACTGCTCCACACATCGAAGATCGCCGGCGATCATCCTTGTTTTCTGTTGATCTCCACCAAAAAGTAAGATTTGAAACCCTAAACCCTATGTTTTGTTATATATAGATATATATATTAGATATACACATCGATTTAGGGTTTTTTTGGTTGCTCTGTGTTCAAATCCGATTAGGGTTTGTGTTTGTTTTTGGTTTCTGGTTGCTCTCTCTCTCTCTCTCTCTCTCTCTCTCTCTCATCGATTTTGGTTTCTAGTTCATGTAGGGTACCCCTCTTTTTGGTTCATGAAGGCAATACACTACAAGAATTTTCACTTTTGGCGACTAAATTTTTGGTCGCCAAAATTCATTTTTTAGTCGCCTATAGTCTTTAGCGACTAAATTTTTTGGTTGGAAAATTAGTAGCCGAAGAGTAGTCGGCAAAGCGAATTGGCAACTAAACTTCATTTAGTCGCCAAATGTACTCATTTGCCGAGTAAATATTTAGTCGCCAAATGTACTCATTTGCCGACTAAAAATTTAGTCGCCAATAGGTTGGAAAATTAATTAAATAATACATTTTTACCGACCGATTTTTGGCTACTAAAAATTTAGTCGCCTAAACTTCCACATTTTTTGCTAAAAAATTTTTAGTCGGAAAAAGTATTTTTTTTTTTAATTCTTCAGCTTTTGTTTTTAGCTACGAAAGATTTTAGTCGCCAAATGTTTGATTTTCTTTTGGCTACAAAACTTTTGGTAGCCAAAGGTTTGATTTTCTTTTGGCTACAAAAAATTTAGTAGCCAAATGTTTGATTTTCTTTTGGCTACAAAACGTTTAGTTGGCAAAAACATGATCTTATGTTTTATTGCAAATATTATAATGTGTCAATACCCTGTCTGTATTCCATGTAGCCTGTAATACGTACATAAATAAAATGCTACATAAACTATCAATCATTCCACAATCTGTATTCGTATACAAAAAATAAATTACTTTAATTGTCCAACTACATACAAACCAACTATCGTCCAAATTAAAATAATAATTCCATACAAAATATAGAATCATACAAAAAGTAAAGCCCTCCATATACAAAAATTACATTTGCTATACCATGTGAAATGACCATTTGACATGGTACAAATTCCTATCGTACTCTGTACCATGACAAAAGGTGATGTATGTACCAAGCCAAAAGTACATCTATGTACCACAACAAAAAATCATATATCTGTACGGCGACAAAAGGTGATCTATCTATCATGCCAATAATTATCTGTTGGCTGCCAAAATTTTTCTGTATCAGTAATAGATAACTGCACAAAAGTCGAAGACGACAAAAGTATTATATTACTTCCATACAAAAGTACAATTTCTTCTCCATACACCAAAATATCTCTAGAAGTCCATGCATCAAAGTTATCTACAAAAAACAAAAAAAACATTAGAATTAGATCCAAAAATGCCCAACTTCATCAATGAATTTGGCAACAAGTGACGAATAAAAATAAGTGAGAAGCAACCTTCCATTTCAAAAAGGATATTAGAACATGTGATAAAAATAATAACAAAAATAAATTTCAATCATAAAAGGAAATATGTAGAAATGTATGTTGAGACATCTATAAATGGTTCATCAAAGAAAGATTACTTGATATCTCATGACGCATATGGCCTCAGAAACACCATGAGCACGTTTCATACTTGCATGAAAGCTTAAATATAATATAACACACGGGTGTACGTTCAAAAAATTAGCAAGTTTATAATAAAGCGTAAACTGCGTTCATATTGGTTTTTGAATATTTTTTCCATAATTTTCCATTACTAGACATCTACAATACATTCCGTCAGTTGTCACAAGTCCTATTTGTAATGGGGAAATTACCCGTGAGAGTCAGACGGAGGTTCGGGGGCTATTTTGAAGTTTCGCCCCCGAAACGCCCTTTTTCGACTAAGTTTTGGGTGTATTTGGCTCTAAATCCCAACTTACGGGTCCGAATAACATTCCGTCAATTGTCACAAGTCATATTTGGCATGGAGAAGCTGTTCGTGTCGGCCACACGGCGGTTCAAGGGCTGTTTTGAATTTTCGCCCCCGAAATGGCGTTTTTTGACTAAGTTTTGGGCGTATTCGTCTCTAAATCCCAACCTACGGGTCCGAATAACATTCCGTCATTTTTCACAAGTCCTATTTTCCACGAGGAAGGTGTTCGTGTCGGCCACATGGCGGTTCGGGGGCTGTTTTCAATTTTCGCCCCCGAAACACCCTTTTTGGACTAAGTTTTGGGCGTATTCGGCTCTAAATCCTAACATATGCGTCCGAATAACATTCCATCAGTTGTAACAAGTCATATTTGGCATGGGGAAGCTGTTCGTGTCAGCCACACGGCGGTTCGGGGGATGTTTTGAATTTTCGCCCTCGAAACGCCCTTTTTCGACTAAATTTTGAGTGTATTCGGCTCCAAATCCCAACATATGGGTCCAAATAACATTCCGTCAGTTGTAACGAGTCATATTTGGCATGGGGAAGGTGTTTGTGTTGGCCACACGGCGGTTCGGGGGCTGTTTTGAATTTTTGCCCCCGAAACGCCCTTTTCGACTAAGTTTTGGCCGTATTCGGCTCTAAATCCCAACCTACGGGTCCGAGTAACATTCTGTCAGTTGTCACAAGTCATATTTGGCATGGGGAAGGTGTTCTTGTCGGCCACACGGCGGTTCGGGGATGTTTTGAATTTTTGCCCCCGAAACGCCCTTTTTCGACTAAGTTTTGGGCGTATTCGTTTCTAAATCCCAACCTACGGGTCTGAATAACATTCCGTCAGTTGTCACAAGTCATATTTGGCATGGGGAAGGGGTTCGTGTCAGCCACACGGCGGTTCGGGGGCTGTTTTGAATTTTCGCCCTCGAAACGCCGTTTTTCGACTAAGTTTTGAGCGTATTTGGCTCTAAATCCCAACCTACGGGTCCGAATAACATTCCGTCAGTTGTCACAAGTCATATTTGGCATGGGAAAGGTGTTTGTGTCGGCTACACAGCGGTTCAGGGGCTGTTTTGAATTTTCGCCCCCGAAACGCCCTTTTTCGACTAAGTTTTGGGCGTATTCAGCTCTAAATCCCAACCTGCGGGTCCAAATAACATTCTGTCAGTTGTCACAAGTCATATTTGGCATGGGGAAGGTGTTCGTGTTAGCCACACGGTGGTTCGGGGGCTATTTTGAATTTTCGCCCCCAAAACGCCGTTTTTCGACTAAGTTTTGGGCGTATTCGGCTCTAAATCCCAACCTACAGGTCCCAATAACATTTCGTCAGCTGTCACAAGTCATATTTGGCATGGGGAAGGTGTTCGTGTCATCCACACGGTGGTTCGGGGGCTGTTTTGAACTTTCACCCATGAAACGCCCTTTTTCAACTAAGTTTTGGGCGTATTCGGCTCTAAATCCCAACCTACGGGTTCGAATAACATTCCGTCAGTTGTCACAAGTCATATTTGGCATGGGGAAGGTGTTTATGTCGGCCACACGGCGGTTTGGGGGCTGTTTTCAATTTTCGCTCCCGAAATGTCTTTTTTCGACTAAGTTTTGGGCGTATTCGGCTTTAAATCCCAACCTATGGGTTCGAATAACATTCCGTCAGTTGTCACAACTCATATTTGGCATGGGGAAGGTGTTCGTGTCGTCTACACGGCGGTTCGGGGACTGTTTTCAATTTTCACCCCCTTAACGGCCTTTTTCGGTTAACTTTAAGGAGTTTTCGGCTCTAACTCCCAACCTCAACATGCTAATTACATGCTGTCTGCTGTCACAAGTCCTATTTGCCACAAGAAAGGTGGCCCTGACATCTGTATGCTAGTTAGGAAGTTGTTTTGCATTTTCACCCTCTTAATGCCCTTTTTCAGTTAAGTTTAGGGCGTTTTTGGCTCTAACTCCCAACCTAAACATGCTAATTACATTCCGTCTGTTGTCACAGGTCTTATTCATCATGGGGAAGGTGTTCATGAGAGTCACATAGTGGTTCGGAGGCTGTTATCAAGTTTTGCCCCCAAAATGCCATTTTTCGACTAAGCTTAAGGCGTATTGGCTCTAACTCCCAACCTACAGGTCCAAATTACATTCCGTCAGTTCTTACAAGTCCTATTTGTCATGGGAAAACTGTCCGTGTGAGTTACATGGTGGTTCTGGAGTTGTTTTGAATTTTCGCCCCCGAAACGCTCTTTTTCGACTAAGTTTAAGGCATATTTGGCTCTAACTTCCAACCTATAGGTCCGAATTACATTCCGTCAGTTGTCACAAGTCTTATTTGTCATGGGAAAGCCGTCCGTGAGAGCTACACGATGGTTTGGGGGCTGTTTTGAATTTTAGCCCCCAGAAAGCCCTTTTTCAACTAAGTTTAAGGCGTTTTCGGGTCTAACTCCCAACTTACGGGTTTGAATTACATTCTGTCATTGTCACAGGTCTTATTTGTCAAGAGGAAGCTGTCCATAAGAGCCACACGGTGGTTCAGGGGCTGTTTTGAATTTTCGCCCCCGGAATGCCCATTTTCGACTAAGTTTAGCGCGTATTCGGCTCTAACTTCCAACCTACAGGTCCGAATTACATTTCGTCAGTTGTAAAATGTCCTATTTGTCATGGGGAAGCTGTCCGTGAGTGTCACACGGTGGTTTGGGGGCTGTTTTCAATTTTCGCCCCTGAAACGTCATTTTTCGACTAAGTTTAAGGCATATTCGGCTCTAACTTCCAACCTACAGGCCCGAATTACATTCCGTCAGTTGTCACAAGTGTTATTTAAAATCTAATACTGAATTCCATCAATTGTGGGGGCTAAGGAATCAAAGACCGGTCAAGGTGGAACCACCTGAGGGGGTGAACCAAATAACCTTGATGATCGCTCCTTTAGCCTTCAAGCCACAAGTCCTCCAATGATCTTAAACGAGGGTTCATATCCTTACATCCAGTCTAGGCGATTATGGTGGTGATAAAATTGCAGAGTGTTTATGTTCATTTGTGTATTCTAGGTATTCTAAACACCAAAAAGTTGATTTCAAATATTCAAAAACTGTTTACACAAAAATGAAAACAATATGAAAACAATGGGTATTTTTGAACTTTTCATTGTTTTTGTTAAAGAAATATGAAAAATGAAAGAAAAAACGATAACAAACATGTTGGATTTTAAAATTGTTTCCTTGTGTACTTCTTGAGCCTACCCTAGGGATGAAAAATCCATGGTAATGCTGATGTATTTCATCCAACTTCCTCATATTTGTTGATTTGATTATGTTTCTTACCATTTCTTTCATATTACATAGAACTTCAGCATTCCTATGCAAAGAAATGTACAGGCATTACTAAGAGAACACTGTTTAGAAAACTGAGTATGAGGGCAACAACACATCCCATACCCACGTTTATTGAGGTTATCTAATCATAAACCTCTTGCAAGTTACCAATTCTTCACATCAATTACTTTTGGGCAGTACAAATCATATGCTTATAGCAATAGAATATCAGACCAACATTGGTGTGTAAGCATAAACAAACAACATAAGCACAATTCTAGAGTAACAGAAAAATTAATAGCTAGAACCATTGAAGAGATTTTTAGCAAGCATTTATGATGAGCATTCCACATAATTAAACCTCAAGCAGCAGTTCCAGAACCAGAAAACAGAAAAGAAATGAAAACAAATAGTAGAAAAGAAAAGGTACAACGGCAGATTGAATACCACAATAACGTGGATCTCCAAGAAGGCCAACAAATGATATGTAGTCATCTGACAATCTTGCCCGTCCTTCTTTCTCCTCTATCATAGAATAAGCAATCTACAATGAAATGATAATACAATATTAACACGCTAGATAATAAACCCATTGTGTTTGTCAGTCCCAAACTACTTCAAGGAGTGAATATCAGTCACTTCCAAGATACAAGACCTCAAACTTATATTAGTCTAATTATGAAAAGCATACTTGAATAAAGAATGAATAAAGAAACAAAAGCACAGAAATGTCAAATGAAAGGAGAAACAGTTTCATAATAGGCAACAACTGCAGCTCAAGTGCAAAAAAGAAAAAAGAAAGTCTAAACCAATTTTAATTTATATTATTTTTTAAAATTCAATTATGAAGAATGATACAACATATACCTTAGTTATTTTTTATCTATAAGCAGCTTCTTCAGCTTCTTGAATTTTTCTTGTCTTCAAGAATTTATCTGCCCATAATTTTTTAGCAAAAACCAATTAAACTAGTAACACTAGTGTCTATGCCAATGCAAATATATCCACAAGGGGGTGGGGACAGGGAGAAAGGCACTTGATGAGTAAAAAATGAAAATCAAAATGTCCTTTATCATTGCTGACATAAATGTAAATGGATATTGTCAGACAGAATCACGTTTATCTTCTACTTCATCTTCCTTGGTTCTACACAACACCAAGGGAAGCCTTCTTTGAATACTTGGATGTTACAATGTGACAAGGTAGTTTGCATGTGAAAACATTTTAAGGGCTGTTTGTTTATCAAGAAAACAGGGGGCTAGAAAGGAAAATAACAAAAATAACTGAACATTGGACTCCATTACTCAGTTAATGATATTGTGCATAATCTTAGGCAAAAAATCACTAGGTTCTGTTTGTGTGGAAAAAATATATCTATACTACTTGCCTAATTGCGTGTCATGCCTCAAACTAACATAATAACAAGTATCACTTTTGTCTGGGGATTGAGTTCTTCTTCAGATGGTCAGTGATCACAACTGAAAGTAGAATTCTCTAGTAAAATATTGGGGAGATACCTATTTGGTAGAATATTTTGAAGTATACAAATCATTTTCAAGAGTACAGTTATAGTGAGAAGTCAAATTAAATAAAATGGGCTTTATTAGATAATTGAAACACACCGAATAACAACAAAACATAAATAAATAAAAATCATGTAAAAAATTGTGGGAATTAAAGAACTCTGTATCCTTTTTTCCTTTTTGATTGTGATATATATTTATTTATTTGGGGTAGATATATAGGAAGGACAATTGAGGACAATTATAACCTTACATTGTCATTGAGAAACAAAAATAAATTGACAAAGCTTGAGACACAAAATATTGCACTTTAGTGAAATATTCGTGCTCAGTTCATTAAAAGCTCATTAAAAAGTGACTTGTTATGTAAACAAGCCAAGCTTGAAAGCATTTTAAAACTCGTTAAGTTTTTAAGTCAAACCTCAACAACTAACTACTTGGCTAAGTTACAATCCTAAATATATATGCCATACAACTTCCAATCCACTGAGCATTAAATTCTCCAGAGAATGCCAACTCTCTGTGAGAATAGTGTTCTCCGTTTTCCTTTTCCTTTTCCTTTTAGGATTAGGAATTAGTGTTAGTGTTCTATATCTAATAGCATTCTCTATCAGTGATGTATTTTGTTTAGGATTTAGCATTCTATATAAGTGAGTGATGTATTCTTTGTTCAATTCAATGAGATATACAGTTTGACTCAGAAAACTTACATGGTATCAGAGCAAGGTTTGAACCGAAACCCTAGAAGCTCTCTATGAGTTAATCACAAATAGTCTCTCGAAAATCAACCCTTTGGTATTTTCTCTCTGAGTCGCAGGTCGTGACTTCCTCTGTTTCTTCTGTGTTCGTCTGGTTCGAGCGAAGGTCTCGAGTTGTCCTTCGTCTGTCATCTGGTTCGTCTCCCTGGTACTCTGCCTTGCAACCCATTCGTGAAAACCCTAGCCTCTGGTTCGTGATCTGTCACTGGACTCGAGTCGTCGTCGTCGTTGTTGGTTCTCTCCTGCTTCGCTTCGCGCGATTGAAGCGCTGTCTATGCCAGCTGCTCCAGAGTCGACTTCGACTCTTGTCTCTCTCTCTTTCCCTCAATCTCTCTCTCTCTGTCTGTGTGTGTGTGGTTCGAAGTTGACCTACGGCTGTCTTTCGTTACCACCAGTTCTCCTTCATTATTCTTTTGACCAAACAAGTTCCTGATTATTATACTTTGACCCCTCAGTTTTTTTTTTTTTGGTTATCACACTTTGCCCCATCGTTTCCTTTTGGTTCATCACAATGTCAGAAGATAAAATTCAGGCTATTAAATGCAAACTTACTGGTGACAACTATCTTTATTGGTCTAGTGTTATGAAAAATTTTCTTCTCGGTTGAAAAAAATGAGGTTATGTTTCTGGTTCTGTTCCTCGACCATCAGACCTGAAGGAGGATGGATATCTGACTTACTGTGATACTTGGGATTGTGATAATGCCCAAGTTTTGACCTGGTTTCATAATTTTGTGGCTGACCGTAGTGGAATGATGTTTTCCAAGTACAATACTGCCAAAGAGGTGTGGGATTATTTACTAGGTGTCTATCAGCAGTCCAAGTTTGCCAAGCTGTATGAGTTGGAAACAGCTATTCAGAATGCTCGTCAGCGAGATCAGACTATTCAGGACTTTTATATTGAGATGACAGGTCTCTGGGATCAGTTGGCTCTTATGGAACCACCTAGTCTCAAGATACTAGACACTTATAATGAGTTTCGGGAGCAGGGTCGTTTAGTATAGTTTTTAACGGCCCTCTCCCCTCAGTATGAGGCTATTCGAGGTGGCATCCTTCATCGATCTCCTCTTCCCTCTGTAGATGCTATTGTTCGTGAACTCCTCTCTGAGGAAACCCGTCTTAAGACGGCCAGTCAGACTTTGCCTCCTTCTGTCTTCTTGGTTCCTACCAAGCAGCCCTTGTTATCGACCCCTTCTCCTCATCAGCTTCAGGCCATTGCAAAACCCAAGAAAGGACCATTAGGGCCAGATGAGTATGCTTTCTGCCATCAAATGGGTCATTGGAAGAACAATTGTCCCAAAAAGGGACGTCAGCTTGCTCCATCTTCTCAGACATAGTTTCGCGGTCCTACTTCGAGTACTTTCCGACCTTCTGCTGCTTACACTGCATCTACTCCGACTCCCGATCCTGACTTGGCTTCCTTGAGTGCTCAGGTTGCACAACTTCAAAGATATCCCGTCCCACCTCTCACCATCCACATCTCCGCTCTTGCCTCTCTTCATTCAGGTTTGCTTGGGTCCTCTTTAGGTATCTCTTCTTTTGTCTGGCTTTTTGATTCTGGTGCCTCTCATCATATGACTCCTTACATTTTCTTACTTCAAAATTGTATTTCCCCACCCGTTCCTATTACTATTAATACTGCTAATGGATCTGGTATGTTTGTTCTATCTGTTGGGTCTGTCTTCCCCTCTGCCATGTCTGCTGTTACTATTCCTTCTGTTCTTTATGTTCCTTAGTTATCTGTCAATTTATTATCTATTAGTCAACTTGATACGTTTGGTTTTGATGTTATCTTTTCCTCTTCTGTCTGTTGTGTGCAGGATCGGGCATCCAAGAAGCAGACTGGGACCGGCCGTAGAATTGGAGACCTTTATGTAGTCGAAAGCTTGCATCTCCTCTTATCCACTTCTCCAGCTGCACTTTCCTCATTTCAGTTAGATTCTCAGTCGAGTCAGTTTTACTTATGGCGTTCTCGCCTCGGTCATTTGTCTGTTGACTGCTTACGGTCTTTAGCTCAGTCAGGGTTGTTGGGTAAAGTTTCTCCTAGTCAAATTGATGAATGTCGGGGGTGTAAACTTGCTAAAATGTCAGCCTTACCATTTAATAAAAGTACCTCTATTTCTGTTTCTCCTTTTTCTCTTGTACATACTGATGTCTAGGGACCCTCCCCTGTTCTTACTAAAGGGGGCTCTGCATATTATATGTCTTTTATTGATGACTGCACCCGTTACACTTGGGTTTATCTTATGACTCATAAATTTGACTTCTACCAGATATACCATACCTTCTAGTCTATGGTCACTACACAATTTGGCTCTACTATTAAATTGTTGCGGTCTGACCTGGGTGGAGAATACTTTAAAACTGAATTCTGTGAATACTTGGCCAAATTGGGTACTATTCACCAAACTTCTTGTACTGATACACCTGCCCAAAATGGTCAAGCTGAGCGTAAACACCGTCATCTTCTTGAAACAGCTAGGTCTCTCCTTCTCTCTACCTCCGTTCCGGCTCCGTTTGGGGTGAGGCAGTTCTTACTGCTGCTTTTCTTCTTAACTGTATGCCTATCCCTCTTCTTTCTAAGCGGTCTCCTTATGAGGCTCTGTTTTCTCAACTTCCTAATTACTCTCTCCTTCGTGTGTTTGGGTTTACTTGTTTTGTCCTTTTACCCCCGTAAAGATAGGACCAAACTTAGTGCCCGGTCTGTCCTATGTGTCTTTTTGTGTTATAGTCTCACTCAGAAAGGTTATCACTGTTATGATCCTGTTTCCCGTCGCCATTATGTCTCCCGCCATGTTGCCTTTCTTGAACGTCTATTTTACTTTCAGCTTCCTCCTCTCACCGCCCCTGTTTCCAAAGAGGATTTGGTTCATATTGATCCATTTCCTTCTGAGGTTCTGTCTGATGAGTACATCTCCACAGTTACTCCTGAGCTTATTCCATCTTCTCCTCCTGCTTCACCTCTCGCTGCTTCTCCGTCTTCGGCCTCTTCTCCTTCTTCGTTGTTAGTTTATTCTCGTCGCAAGGCTCCTCCTTTACCAGTTGACTCTGCCCCTATTGCTGATCCTCCTGCTTCTGACGACTCTGATCTTACTGCACACCGATATCCTCCTCAAGCGCGTCATCCTCCAAACAGGTTGGGTTGGTCTAATACTTGTTTTTCTGCTTCCTATCGTACCTTTTTGTCTGCTATTCACTCTTTTGTAGAACCTCAGTCTTACAAGGAAGACTGTCAAGATCCTCATTGGGTTCAAGCTATGGAGGATGAGTTGTTTGCTCTACAAAAAACTAATACATGGGAGTTGGTTCCTTTGCCTGCTGGTAAGAATTTGGTTGGTTGCAAATGGGTCTACAAAGTCAAGATTCATTCTAATGGTTCTCTTGAGCGCTACAAAGCTCGTCTGGTTGCCAAAGGTTTTTCCCAGGAATATGGTATTGATTATGAGGAGACGTTTGCTCCTGTTGCCAAGATGACTACTGTCCGTACTTTAATCTCTGTCACTGCTATTCGTTCTTGGCCTCTTTATCAGATGGATGTTAAGAATGCTTTTCTTAATGACCATCTCACTGAGGAGGTTTACATGCGTCCTCCCCCTGGTCTTCACCATTCCTTTGGCCAAGTTTGTCGTCTTCGGCATGCTCTGTATGGTCTGAAATAGTCTCTTCGTGCTTGGTATGATCGCTTTCATACTGCTGTTACCAAGCTTGGATTTCATCCTTCTGCTTCCGACTCTGCTTTATTTCTGAGACATACCTCGACTGGTTTTGTTGCTCTCTTACTATATGTAGATGATATGATCATCACTGGCTCTGACTCTGCTGCTATCTTTGAAGTCAAGCAGCATCTCTTCCGTACCTTCGAAATGAAGGATCTGGGACCATTGCGGTATTTTCTCGGTATTGAGGTGGCTTCTTCTCCCAAGGGTTACTTTCTATCCCAAGCTAAGTATGCCAACAAGGTTATCCATCGTGCCAGGCTTACTGACACTAAGCTTTCTGATACCCCCATTGAGCTTAATGTGAAGCTTAACACTACTGATGGTGTTCCTCTGGACGATCCTACGTTATATCGTGAACTTGTGGGTTGTTTAGTCTATCTGACAGTTACTCGCCTTGATCTTGCCTATGCTGTCCATGTGGTTAGTCAGTTTGTTTCTGCTCCTCGCTCTACACATTGGGCTGCTTTGCTTCGAATTCTTCGCTATCTTCACAGTATTATTTTACAGGGCTTGCTATTCTCTTCTACTTCTTCGTTAGATTTGGTGACCTATGCTGATGCTGATTGGGCTGGTGATGTTAATGATTGTAAATCTACTTCTGGTTTGTGTATATTTCTTGGCGATCCCCTAATTTCTTAGAAAAGCAAGAAACAAACTGTTGTTGCCGTTCTACTGCCGAAGTTGAGTATCGTGCTATGGCTCATGCTACTGTTGAAATTGTCTGGCTTCGTGGTCTCTTATCTGACTTGGGTGTCCTGCAGTCTTCCCTGACCTCTCTCTATTGTGACAACCGAAGTGCTATTCAAATTGCTCATAACACTATCTTTCATGAACGGACAAAGCATATTGAGATTGATTGTCACTTCATCCATCAGCATCTACAGTCTGGCGTTATCTCGCTTCTTTTTGTTTCTTCAACTCTGCAACTTGTTGATTTCTTCACCAAGACTCACACCACTGCTCAGTATCGATTTTTTCTTGACAAACTCTTAGTGTTTTCTGCTAAAACACCTTGAGTTTGAGGGGGGGGTGTGAGAATAGTATTCTCCGTTTTCCTTTTCCTTTTAGGATTAGGAATTAGTGTTAGTGTTCTATATCTAATAGCATTCTCTATCAGTGATGTATTTTGTTTAGGATTAGGATTTAGCATTCTATATAAGTGAGTGATGTATTCTTTGTTCAATTCAATGAGATATACAGTTTGACTCAGAAAACTTACACTCTCTCCAATGAAATACCCTAAATCTGTGCAAGTCAATCATCATAAGATGGTAATATATAGAGATAGTTCATGGATGCTATACAATAATACCTAACATATGCTTAGAATTTGTTTGGCAGTTTAATTGGTTTACAGAGTGATATTACAAACAAATGACTAAATCAGAAAACACCCAGACCACTACACAGATGAATTATATAAGAATTAATGAAGAAAAAAGACAAATAAAACACTGAAGAAAAACAATTAGAACCAAAAATCAAAATGCCTGAAGTGTGAAGATAAAGAAATAGTGATACTGACCTTGACATCACTTGTTTGGAAATATATAAACAGATAATGCCCAACCACGATCCCAATTGTAATTCCCACTCCAAATCCAAAGTTTCTCACTATCACATTTCATTGATTTTGATTTTTGACATCAAAATTTTTTCTCTGTCATACCCATAATTTTATAGAAATCAAACCACTTCAACCAAACCTAATAAACAAATCAACACAAAATTAAACTAAAAAAATCATATAAAACCCTAGCAAGTGTGAGAAATGGGGAAAATAAAGGAAAGGAGAGAGAGAGAGAGAGACTGAGATCGATAGAGAGGGAGAGAGACCGAGAGCTACAGAAAGAGAGAGAAAAACCTGTGATTTGAGGCATTGGCGGTGTGGCGTGTGACGGTGGCCAGCTACGGTGGAGTGGTGAGCCGGGGGTGAGGTTTGGTGGTGACTGTTCTGTTGTTGGTGGGGAGATGGGTGGTACCGTCGCTGGTGGGGATGTGGATTGTACCATTGCCAGGTGAGGAGGTGGGTTGTACCGTCGCCTGCGACAGTGGTGGACGGTGGCCGGTAGGAGGGTCGCCTGCGATGGAGTGAGAGAAAGAGAGAGAGAGAAGAGGGATGATGAGAGAGTGAAATGGGAGAGGACTGATAGGGTAGTCTAATTAAGGGACAAGGTTTGGTCAATGCCGACTAATTTTTTTTTTAGTAGCCAAAATTTAACTAATGGCGACTAAATATTATTTTAGTCGCTAAAATTAGTGATTTGGCGACTAAACATTTTAGTTGCCAATTAATTTTATTAATCCCTCCAAAATTTGAAAAATCCCTCCAAATATTTTATTTTTTGGCGACTAAAATTTATTTTTGTCGTTGAAAGTAAGTTTTTGGCCACTAAAACTTTAGTCGGCAAAGAAAAAAAATATATTTTTTTTATTTTCCATTCGGCGACTAAACATTTTAGTAGCCAAAAATCAATATACGGCGACTAAATTTATTTTTGTCGCTGAAAGTAAGTTTTTGGCGACTAAAACTTTAGTCGCCAAAGAGAAAAAATAATTTTTTTATTTTCCATTCGGCAACTAAATATTTTAGTAGCCAAAAATCAATATACAGCGACTAATTTTTTTTTTTGTCGCCAATTCTTGCATTTTTAGCGACTAATTTTTTTTTGTCGCCAATAATGAATATACCCCGACTAAAAAAAAATTAGTAGCTAAATATTTTATTTTTGGCAACTAAAAAAAATGTTAGTTGCCAATTCCATAACTTTTGGCGACTAAAATTTTTTTAGTCGCCAAAGGTGCATTTTGTTGTAGTGATACATCGATTTTGGTTTTTGGTTTCTAGTTCATGTAGTCTCACATATATTTTATATTTATCTGAATTTTCTTTTTTATAATTTGGATTTTACCCATATCTAATAAACGTTTTGCTATGTTTGCTATTTTGGGTTCTCTGATCTTCTCGTGCATATATTTGGGTTTTGATCATTTGGCTCTCTTGCTTTTTGATCAAATTTTAGACCTTGTTTAGTGTTTGCACTAATTTTGATATTTAGGTTATTTAAGATTTCTGTAATTATGGTTTACCTTAGACATGTTTATCGAATTTGATCTCATCTATATGCTCATGTGGTTACCCAATCCTGCTTATTAATTATTATCCACAGTTCATGTAGTTTTCTATGTTTATGCAATCACCTTATTATCTACCACTAAAGCACATAAACATCCTTAATCTAGTTAAACTTGCATTCTACCAATAGGAAATCAAATCTGCCCTCCAAAAATAATATTATGCAAAGGGAAAATTATAACTGAAAAAACAGTCAGCAAGTGACCACACCTCTTGAATCAGCATTTAGTTTTCTGCTAGTTTTTGTATTAGAATAGAAGGAAATGAATTGAATTGAATTGATAATGCAGTAGATTTTCTTGCAATAATCCTCTGATCCTAATGAAGATTGGGTTTTTGGAGAAAATGGAAATTCATAATAGGTATTTGACAGATCTGGTACAGACCTGGTACACACTTTCCACTAGGCCAAACTGAAATAAATATGTAAGTGGTGAAGTTTTAATAATTTATGCAAAAAAGTGGACCATCTTTGTGACATTTTGTGGTTTCTTTTTGGGCTTCCATCTTGTTTGATTTGGTATGTCTTGTTAATACCCTTTTCCTTGGCCACTGATTCAGTTTGTCTATCTTCATTTCTACTTTGGCCTTTTAATGTCTTTGTGCTTTGATTAGAGTCTCCACTATTTAAAAGAATGACCACTACATTTTTTTGGCTATATCCCATATGTATAGCAAATGGTTGGTATAAACAAATACCTATTGTGACAGATGATTATTTCATTGAAGTTGGTATAGCAAGTGACCACACTTCTCTGAAAATATAGGACTACATCACTCAACCCTCAAGAAGAATATCCCTTACCTAAGGACCATCTTAGAATCTGCAACAACAAACAGTTAGAAAAACAATATGAGGCTCCCATCTCTCAACTCTCTAAGCTTATATCTCTGACTCATCAAACCTGTATAGACCTTTCATCACTCAACTCTCCTCCCTACAGTTAGACCAACTTAACACTCTGCAGAAAAATCTGTTAAGAACTAGTAGTACATAAACATTATACTCAAAACCACAAAGCAGAGTTGCAATTCATCCTGTAAAACCCGCACTTTACAACAACTCATTACAGCCTACTGCACAACTCAAGGGCTTCTTTAATCATATTGACTGAAGGCACATGTTTGTTTATTTCATTCTCTGTAACTGTAAAACAACAAAGTAGGTAGTTGATTTATTAAATTGAGAGAAACAAGCCAATTCTTTATACTATTTGGGACTTTGATTTCCCTATCACCAAACATGCCCTCCACTATATGCTAGTTATTCTGTTTGTTTGATTGTCTTGATGGGAATTTAGGACCAAAGTGCACAATAGGGTTAAGAATTAAAGACAATGGTCATGTATAACTTCTTTAACTTCCCAATCAAATTTTAGAGGATTTGGATTCAGTTCTTCCTAGTTAATGCAGAGGCATGCCATCCTCTAATAACTATTCTTCCGATGCTGAGACCTTGGACTTGAGGTATGAGGCTTTGAAATGTGAGTGTGGTGTAAGAGTTGCCATAAGGGTTACCAAATCTGACAAGCCATCAAAAGGAAGACTGTATGTCAAATTTTGGAGGTGGTGTACCCCAAAATCTATGACGATGGTAGAGAGGCAAAGGAACGAGAGAAATCTTTATCAAAATCAAAACATCAAGGCTGTAGGACTAAAAGTCAAGAACCAAATACTTGAGCAATCCTTAACGTTCATGAAGTAGCTTGTTGTGGGTTTGCTCACAATTTGTATTGTTCTATTAGTTGCATTACTTTTCAAATGATTGTAGGTGGCTTTTAGATCAGGTGTTTTTGTACTAAGCTGTGTACCCAATCAATGTTGATGTGTCTATCCTAGTTGCCATGTATGGTTATTATGTATTAATCTTATGTTTTAATGCAAGCAACGATGAATGAGTGTGTTAAAGAATTTTTGTTTCTTTCATAGAATAAGTACCTAAGAGGAAACACAATCTGAAAATAGGAAGAACAAAGGAAAATCCTCTCAAGTACCATCCGTTAAGGCTCATTGGGATGCAAAATCAAATGAAATTTTTATTAAGCTTTGTGTTGAGGAAGTGAAGGTTGGACACAGACCTGGTACACACTTAGATAGGGTCGGGTGGGAAAATGTAATAACTAAGTTTAAAACTATGACTGGAAAAGCATACCAACGAATACAAATGAAAAACCGTTGGGATGTGTTGAAAAAAGACTGGCTTTTGTGGAACAATCTGTTAAGGGGTGAGACAGGCTTAGGCCGTGATACATTGACTGGAGCTATATCTGCATCTGATGAGTGGTGGACCAAGAAATTGGAGGTAAGTGAATTGCTTACTGTACATATTCTATTTGTTTTTTTGTTTAAACAGACCAAATTTTGTAACTTGAAATTGTTAAATTGTCCTTTGTAATTGTTGCAGAGGTATCCTGATGCTGCTAAATTCCGGCGTATGCCATTGCAATTGACTGAAGGCTTAGACATATTATTCTCAGATGTAGCTGTTACAGGAGAATGGGCATACACTCCTAGCTCAAGGGTTATGCCTCACACTAATGAGACTGTGGAGGAATTTCATACCCCACATGATGCTGAATTTCATAATGATGCTAATTTGAAGGGGTTCGTCCTTCCGAGTTAAACAGAAAAGGTCCATCAAATACTGATGGTTCATCAACCAAGAGCAAGAGAAAGAAGAAATTTACTGGTGCAGCTCTACTTACCAAGACACTTGATCGTATAGTCAATGTGGTTGAGTCATCTTCAGCAACTTCAACATAGATCTCATTAAGATATCCTTTAATTGCAAAATGTTTGGCGAAGTTGGGTTCGGTTGCCTCCTCGGGTTAAAGTGTACCCGTATAGATCACAACATGTGCCAATGGTTGGTACAGAACTTCAATCCCGACACGTGTTCGTTGACTGTTCATGGCCGTCACCTGAGGCTCACCTGTGAGGAAGTGCATGTCTTATTGGGTATACGGTCAGAAGGCAATGACGTGCAGTTCACTGGTTCAATAGACGCATATCCCAATATCTACGAAGAGGTTGGGGCTGTTAAGGGAATCATTCCTTTGAACCAGTTGAGAGTTTATCTAACTGAGAGTGATACTGCGGATGACGAGTTTCGGTGGAAGTTTGCGCTGTACGTGTTGGGGGCCATGTTGTGTCCTACCACAATGACCGCCTTGAGCCTGTCGTTCGTTCATGCCGTGAAGGACGTGACCGGTATGGGGGCATGTAATTGGGCAAAGGTCACACTGCAATTCCTTGTCAAAGGTGTTCGGAAGTATAAGATGAAAGTTCAGCGCGAGGCAACTGGATGTGTTTTCCTTCTAATGGTAACGTAATCGACCGTTGTTTGTTTGTACCATGCCGATTACATATTTCATCCATTGCTGTGCATATGGTTCAATAAAATGGCAGTCGTTGCGAAATACAAACTTACCTGTTATTGAACAACATGACAAAGATACCTATACGGGCCACATTTTTTGTAACCACGAAAAGCTTATCTTTTTAACCGGAAAGCTGCATGGGATTCTGCCATCGAGACACATAAACACATACATATGATTGTGTTGTAAGTTGTATGCATTGTTAGCGAATACGGATTATTTTGCTCGGAAGTGTATGGTAAATATCTTTTCCCCCTTATAATGCAGCTATTTTACTTGGATCGTTTTGCCCCTCCCTGTAAGAGTACATCGGCTACTACACGCTCCATCCCTCGGCTAAATGATTGGGGTGATGCCGAAATACGGGAGACGAGGTGACGTATGGGAAGGAAGCAAATGTTGCAGCAACATGAGGTAATCAACCCATTCGTTCTGCACATTTGATAGCATTGCCCCACCTGTGTTATGGATAATGGTGACAGACATAATTTGTGTTCCTATGACTAGGTGACAAGTAGTGACAAACAGTGACCCATTCCTTAGCGTATGTCATATTTTCAGTTTGTCCCTCCCTATTTACTCTGAAATACTCGAACTTTTGGGGGGAAAACATGAAGTTTCCATGTGGACGATGTTGTAGCCTTACAAATTCAATTTGATGTACTACTTCCGTTATGAAATGAATTTTGGTTAAGCCACAAGTCGATTTTGGAAAAGCATGAAGATTTTGGTTTTTTAACCTTGTAAAAAGGTCAAAACATTGTCGTTCAGTTATTGTTAGTTTGTAATTGAAAGTTTCTCTTTGTTTATGTAATTGGGAAAAGGTAAAGTGGTAAACATGAGATCGACTGTGAAGTTTTTATCCACACCAGATGAGCATCATTTACAACAAATTTTTTTTTTTTTTTTCATTTCAGACAAATGGAGTGATTAATTTTTATTAGATATATTTAATATGTAAAGTGTGTACACATATGTTGTGTGCAACTTACGAAAGCAGACCGAAACTTTACGATTCACAGTTGACATCGATTAACAATTCAGTGCATTACCCTTTTCATTTATGATTTGAATCCCGATTTGACAACTATGTTAGGTGGAGTTTCATCCAACAAAAGTGGAAAGCAACGACATTGATGACGCAATTGACACACACCATGTCAATAACAAACAGAAATCACGGATTGATGATGTTCGTTTGAGCAAGGTTGAGACCGACATTGGTGAACTGAAGGAAACCATGAAGCAAGTGCTTCACAGCAATGCAGAAATAAGGGACATGTTGCTCAATTTACGAGGGAAGGAAGCTGTTGACAATGCAAAGGTAAGCAAAAGCAATCAGTACACATGCTTCACACAGTTCACAGAGGTTACTTGAAGATGAAATATCGTAGTAAGTTAATGTATGTGTTTGTGTGATTAGGTGGAGTCGACTGAAAGAAATTGTAATATTAACATATCCTCCAGCATTGGTGAACTGAAAGGAATGTTGAGCAATAGTTGCGACTATATTGTTCCGGCAGGAAACAACCGTTTAATGAAACAGACACATATTCTTTGAAATGAAGCAAATGATCGACAAGTCTTGTCGGGTTTATCGGAAGCAACACAAGCCGCCTTGAGAGGAAAAGGGTGTTGACCATACCGTGGGATTCGAGTTGCATGATTGCGGCGTGGTCTTCCCAAATTATTATGGTAGCCCAAATGAGGGTAATGTTCAAGATTTACAGGGGGTGGATTGGGAGGACAATTATGTGAATGGAATGTTCTCCAATGAGATAATTGATATGCACGTTGGACAGTTGCGTACCGTCCAAGAAGTTGGGGACATGCACAACAACCGTGGCCTTGCGTTGGAGGAAACATACGCAAGCGAAGAAAGCAAATCTCTTTCGGTTCAGTTTCTGGCCATCAAGAACATTACAAAACAGAGTTTATCTTCCTTTGATGATTTGCAAACCTTGCCACCAATGCGAGGAGAAGCAGACAATGTGCATCCTTCTGCTGGTAAGGTTGCCCAAACATTGGGAGCCGGACAAATTGTAACAGGCACACGAAAGGGAAGAGGAAGAGGAAGAGGAAGAGGTGTTGAAGCGACAGACGTAGGGGATATGCATTCGTGCAACGATAGCAAAATAAGTACTCGACTTACTGCCGAAAAATTCCCAAGTCGCCACATCACTTCACCTTTCGTATGTTTCATTACCAATTGATGCCGACAGCATTACTGATCATAATTGAACCATTATTTGTGTTGCATTTTAATATTTGTCATTCTAGTGCAAGTTTGCAGTAACAAATGTTGTACAATTGTCTTACAGATTTCGAACAAAGTCCTATCCAAACTGCACAGGTTGGACAAGTGGTTCCGTTCAGAGGTTAGACATCGCTTCACCAATTTTAGATGCATAAGGATGTGTTATGTACTTTGCAAATTAAATTTCTGAACAGTGGTGAGTTAGTTAATTGTTTATATTAATAGGAGGAGTTGATGTTATTTGATTGTTTATATTGATAGAAGGACTTGATGACACTGGAGAGCATAGAGATTTTATCAGCGGCCGAACACGAAGTTGTTGACTCTGTACTTGACGACAGAAAGAATGAAAGGTACGGATGAGTTTAGTACTCGCAATTAACCTGTTCCGTAGTATTTGTGAAATAAGTTTGAATTCCACAATTTTCATGTGTCGTGCTATGTTTATTTGATTCTTGTAGGTATCAGTTCTTTAATTTTTCATTCTCTATGATTTTGATGGGTTTATGATGGGTTTATCCATGTCGTATGTAGGATTTTCTTTGAATTTAATGCAGTGGGCTAGGGAAAGATCAGTGGCTAAATTTCCTGTCTGAAGTTTTCTTCTTTTGGTCTTATCCTGCACACACGTACCTATTGGGAAAATTGCAAACCACTGATATTTTCACAAAAATATTTACAAATTCATGGAAACCTTTATAATTTTAATTATGAAACTTGATAAAGTTTACTAATGATTTGCAAATTTTTTTTGAAAACTTATAATGAAGTGCAATTTTCCCTAGCTATTTTCTTCTACTCTGCTTACATTTTCCATTTTGATCATTTTGGGATATTGTTGGCTCCAGTTTGTAACAAACGTGTTTCTTTTTTTTTAACTTGCTGACCTGTAAATGAGCATTTCAATTTTCACATATTATTTTAGCAAATACTATTGGACATGTCATAAGTTGTAATATCTAAAACTTTGTCTTTTCATTTTGTTTTTTAAAAACTTAAAACTAATCTTCATTGGATTGGAGCCTAGTAGAATCAGGAATATCTGCCATAGTTGTACAACAGAAAAAACTAATCCTATGTTGTAGAGTTAAGCCAGATACGTTTAAGTTTTACTAGGCTGTAGGTTGCTTCCTATTGGTTGATGTATACGTTTAATGTAGGGAAATTGTCGTGTCTATGAATCTGCATGAAATGCCTTACGAATGTGCTACGCGACGTGACATGCTCACGCTGAAACCAGGGGCATGGCTATCCGACACTGTAAGTCGTGGCATCTGACAATGTTATTTCCACTATATTTGCATGATGGACATATCCATGTAAGGACATTGTTATTTTGTATTACATTTAAACAAATGGCAAACCTTATTTCGCAAGTTGCCTGGTCTGTTACAATGTTCCAGCCAATCAACTTGGTCGTGGTTCAATTGACTAACACACAGCGGCAAGTACACAAAGACGGGAGGCATACTGCGTGGTTCTTTCCAGTATATGTGTTGGTAAGCAAGTGTTTTAGGTCGGTTGTGTATTGCAGAAGACATATTTTCAGAAAACTTTGGCTGACTCAACTTTAGACACTAAACATGCAGACTTTGATACTAAATCAAAAAACTCAACCTCTGAACCATGAAAATATCGTCAAATCATATTTTGGACATGACAGATATACTGGGGTGCTTGATGCATGTCAGAAGGTAATATGAATGTCCATCCCATTGAAGCGAGTAGATTTAATATGAACGTCGATAATATGAATGTCGATCCCATTTACATGAATGTCAATGTAAATATGAAAGTGCGTACATGTTCGCATGCCCTCTAAACAATGTCTTCACTTATGTTTATATGTAGATTTACATGCCTTTCAATTATAGAGGAGTGCATTGGTTATGCCTAAAAATAGATATGGTAGACCGTGTGGCGTACCTATTTGACTCATTGGCATCCGCCACATTGGACACCAACAAGCTGAACGCGGCAAAAATGTTGGTATGTCGTGCTGAATTTCACAAATCTACTTCCACACTGTCACATCCTTCACATAAACTAACCGTCTCATTCTGCAACAGGTTCAAACAATGCATGCCTTACTGCAACTACAGTTTGGAAATGAATATGCTGTAGACGTGCGTACCTTTGACGTCCGCATGTTAGAACAAAGGCCATTACAACAGCTGGACGAGTAATCCACAAACCCTGCGTCACATTGACTTCACTCCTAAATCATTCATTTAACGAACCTGCTTATATTTTACAAGAAACTGAATGTTACATTTCATTTGTAGCACTTTCGACTGTGGGATGTTTGTGATCAAGTACATGCGGCGGCCTGATATACCCAGCGGTCCACACAAGGTACATTGTACCGCTTAATTTCCAATTGCGAAATAAATCTGTTTATTTCCTACCGCTGTAACTGTATCTGATTTGTGTTATTCGTTTTCTGTACATAGTTTCATCATTCTATGCGCCGGAATTTGGTGCTTGACTTCATTATGGATGTGAACAATACAAAGATGGGCGAGTATCGTTCGTGCATGTGATTGATTGCAATTACAACAAATAGGGCATCGATTTTATCATGGCCTGCCAGTACGAGAGTAATTTCAATGCCCAACCACAACTGGATTACTGCATCAGCTTGTCGTGACAACTTTTTACGTTGCAGCTGTCATAATACTAATTTCCCATGCGTATTGATTGTACACATAATTCCAATGTTTGGGACTGGAACAAACGAGGGAAAGTAGTAATGTTTGTTTGCTTTTATCGTGGCCTGTACGTAATGTGATACACATAATTCCAATGTTATGGGTACAGAACAAACAATGCAATGTCATATTTGCCCAAATGAATATAGTAATGTTTGTCTAGTGCAATGTGATATTTGTCCAACAAACAATGCAAGTTGAAAGTAGTAATGTTTGTTCGCTTTTACCACATGAATTATGTTTGTTCGATTTTTTTGAATGCCATGATTTTGTCCAAAACAAAGCAAAAAAAAGCCCACAGAACAAACAAATAGCGGTGACTATAATGCACTTTGAAGGGGAATTGATTACTTCATAACAATGCACAAACGGTGAAAAATTGCACAAAAAATAAAAACAACCATACAACAGACCATTAACACACAGAGTATTGATATTCAATTTTTTTTTTTTTGTTCAACAAAACAAAAAACTGTATTGATGAAAAAGCACATACAAGGTGTCAATGATACATCAAGAAAGAGGAGGTTGGAGCTAAAAAAGCTCCAACCTCCTAGTTGGTGAGAGACCAACGAAGAGAAACAAAAACAGAAGGAAAACAATAAGAATGTAACTCTAAGCCCATCCTCACAAAACCGTATAACAGGGCAACCAAATGAAACTCCAAGGCAGCATGAACAAACTTCAGACCATACACCCACCATTGAGACTTGAGCCTGAACCTTCAACCTCCATTGAGACTTGAGCCTGATCCTTCAACCTCCAAAAAAAAAAAAAATAACTACAGCAGCAGACCAACAATTACAACAAGGCCAGCAGCAGACCTCCAATAACTTTCCCCAATCCAGCAGCAGACTTCCAATACAGCACACCAAAACATCATTCAAACAATTGCAAAAAGGCCAATATGCAGCAGCAGACTTAAGCCTATTCGTTGATCCCATATAGCAGCAGCAGAGTACATATATAGCAGAGCAGAGTTGAAGCACAGCAAAGCAGCAACCAGAAATGAGCATGCTTGACCCCATAAACTAAGCCAGAGCAAGAATCCAAAAATAAGGCAAAGCATAGCAACATTGAAGCACAGCAGAGCAAAAGTAGCCACCAAAAAGATATGGTAATACCACAGACTAACCAAAATCCTGCATACCACAGATTGACCAAACTCCTGCACCCTTGCAGCAAAAAACACCAAACACCACCCCCTCAATCAGACTTTGATACTAGCCAGAATACAATATATGTCATCCACTGAATACTGTAGGCCTCTATAACTTTGCTTACAGCAAAGTGTAACCCTCACTTTCACCATCTTAGCCAATTCAGGCCCATCAACAATCTTATCATTAAAAAGGCAATCATTCCTACCTTTCCAAATCATTCCTAGGTGTGCAATACAAAAGAATACATATATAAACTAGCCTAGGATTTGGGGAACAGAACGGCTAAAACACCCCACTCTGATTGAGCATCTGCCAGCATGGCTTGGGCTTGGTCCAACTCAGCTTTAGTTGTCTGAATGGATGCAGAACGATGTCTAATTTGGGAGAGCATCATCCTTGCTTCTTGATTAAGCTGGTCATGTTGCTGCTGCAGATGAGCCTTTCTTTGCCGGACAGAGGCAAGTTCTGCCATGAGTTTGGCTTCCTCAAGTTCAAGTGCTGAGTGTTGCTGAAGAATGGCTGCAGAGGTTTGCTGGCTGAGTTTGAGTGAAGTAGATATGGTATGGGCTTCGTTTAGGAAATCCTTTTTGGTTTGAATCTCCTTCGAGCAAGTCTGAACCATCTCTGAAAGGGTTGGCCATTCTGTGATGATCTTGGCCAATTGCTTTAGTTGAATGGGGTTGAAAGGATTAGGGGAGAGGTTTACAACAGCAGAAAGACAGGCCAAGGTTTCATCAGGTTTGTGGAGAATGATTTCTTCAACTGGGGTGTTAATGAGGTTGATGAAGGTGGTTAAGGTTTGTTGAATTTCAGCATCAAACAGATGTATCCTTTGAGGCAATGGGGATATTTCGTCTAGATCTTGTTGAAGAATAGAAAGTTCAGCCCAAATATCCTGGCATGGACCGATGGCCTGTGAACATTAATAGTTTGGTGAGAATATATGCTTGCAAGTAATAAAGAGTAAATAGGATGATGTTGGAAATGGTAGTACCTGTCCTGATAACGTGTGCGCAGACGGTTGGCCTTGTTCAGCTGTGGTTGTGGCATCAGGACGAGTTGTTTCTGGTACTGATGAAATGGCAGCATCAGCGCCTTGAGGCTCTTTCTCTGGTTCTGCTAACAGGGGAAAGTCATGAGGACCTTCAAGTTTTGTCTCGCCCATTGGTCGTGGAGATGAGTCCTCAGATATGTCCATCCTCAGAAATTGGAGAACAATACCACATTTAAAGAGAAGTTTTTTCCCCAAACAACAAAGAACATTTGTATTTCTATTTACCTTGGTTGTGGTGAACTTCTGGTTGACGGGATTTTGTGTTGTCATCTGTTAGAGAGGATTGGCTGTTGATTGAAATGTCAAATTCAATCCTCTGTGATTCTTTGTTTGAAGTTTGGGAATTGGAGGGGTTGGATGGTGATGGTTGAGGGCTAGAGACAGAAGGGACAATGTGTTGAGGAGAAGTGGGAGGATGTTGTGATGCAGATTGTGTAGATTACTGTGGCGAAGACTGTGAAGCAGGTTGTAAGGAAGTTTGTTGCGATGCTTCAGGTGGTGGTGGTGGAGTTGGTTGTACAGTGGGTTCTATGGGTACATTGCTGATGGGACTGGGAATTTGATGAATGTGTTGAGGAGAAGTGGAAGCATCGTCATCATTAGCAGCAGCAAGGAGTAATCTCCTTCTTTTTCGCTGCACAAAAGTAAGTGATCAGTCGGGCGTGAATGGAAATTGAGATGATGTAAATATGTAAAGTGAAGGCTTACTTGGTAAAGGATTTGATGTTGTTTGGCCAACCATTTGGCTGAGAGGGATATCCCACTCACTTAGGTCTGTGCTTAGAGCAGGAGCAGTGGAAGGCTCTTCTCTCTTCTTCGCCGTGACCTCTGTCTCGGCAGGGGTACAGGTGGTAGTTCCTCTCTGTGCTTGTGTCTGCGCGGCTGCGAAAGAGTTTGCCATTAATTTCGGAACTGAGGGGGTGTTTGTCTGAGTAGTTGCATCCATTGGATCCTTGCCTTTACGTTGGTCCCTAACCAATGGTTCAGCAGTAGGCCCAATTTTGGCTGTCAAAGGTTAAACAAGTTAGTGTTGTAGAAAAAAAAACAAAACAAATTGCATGACACAGTTAGGGATATGAAGTATATGAAGGAATGATACCTGTAGCCTTAAGCTTGGAAGGCGAGGATATGCGGCCTTGAATATGAATACACGTATCGTTAAGGCAGCTTTCAAGTGGCTTGCAGAAAATAATGGCAGACATAAGTCCCCTCAAATGGTCAAAAGCAAATGAAAGCAAGGCGTGTTTGAAGAAGAAGGGGCCAAAATCTTGGAAAAGTTTGGTGTTCTCTGTCAGAATGGATTCAGCTTGTGTAGGATCTTTGAAGTGGATTCTGGACCCAATCTCCTCATGGATGGTTGGGTGGAAATAAGGATAAGGGATAGCCTGGGAAAGACCAAATTGCCTGGACCATTAATTGGGACAGTATGTCTCAAAACTGTAGCTGGATAGCTTGGCAGAAGATATGGAACAGCCAACCAAGACATGTCTAGAGGTAAGAATGTGTCTCCAACTCTCATTTTGTTCTTGGACTTGCTCATTGTGTAAATCAGAAGGGTCTGTGAAGAGGAAGCGAAGTCTACTGGAGGAGAATTCAAAGTTTTGAAATGGCATGTACAGGTTGGAAGGTCTGTGCGAAGGAAGGTTGTAAAACATGGTAAGATGATTTCTGAAAGTGAGGATGGGTTGGCTGTTATAAGTGAGCAGTTGCTCAGCATAGGAGTAGCAAACAGGTTTCAAGGTGTTAGGTGGTGGGGGTCGTGCCTCAAGGAAATAGGCATACAACCAGAACTCGAAGAGCTGAAGGGCCACCACAGGTTGCGAAATCTTCTTGTCGACAAAAGGAAAATAGGGCCTTGTAAAGGGTGGCTAGAAGATAAGGGCTAAAGCCATAAGTTGGCCATCTTGCATACACAAGGCAAGGGGAGGTATTCTTTGTGATCTTGTACCAGGACACAAAAAGAAACTCACAAAGCCAAAGTAAGTAAAAGGCTTCTTTCTTTGTCATCGACAGGGGAACCAGCTTGCCTTGGTATTTTTGGCAAAATCAGATAGCACATGTCGTGTTTAAAGTAAATGTCACTTTTGGAGGCTCAAGGAGAGCATGAATTGGATTGCCCAAGATTGGGAGACCACAAGTGAGCTACATCTAAGATGCTAGAAATCATACCAAAATTGAGGAGTAGGGAGTTACTAGATCATGACCAAAAGCATGCAAAGAAGCAGTTAATCAGCCTTTGTTCACGTCATAAATTTTAGTCGACAGTCTAATTGCTTCACCAATGCCCTGGTGCTTCCATACTTCAGCGTCGTGACCTTCAATTCTCCTGGCCCAGCTTCGCCAATCAGAGTCTGGTGACCTCCACCCTCTGAGTGGGTTTTTGCTGACATTCCAGTTAGTCCACTTCAGTCTAGCTTGGTTGAGAAGAAGGTTCTCACCATTACCAAGGGGGTAGTATGGAGCTAGCTCGTCTGGGAAGTAAGACGCGAAGGTAGGGCCTAGAGTAGCCTTAGCGACAGAGCTTGTGCTGGGCAATAGGGTTGCACCAAATTTTAGAGGAGCGATACGTGCTCTGATAGGGTCTGGGAAGCAGAGTAGGTCTTCATTGTTCTCCTCAGATGGAGATGGTTGAGATTTTTTCGGCGCCATGGCTTAGGGTTTTGTGGTGCTCTGGTTTTGAACGGCAATGGTTGAGAAGAAGGAGTACAGTCTGGGGAGTTCGAATCAAAGGGAAATGAAGTGGTTTGAAATTGAAAGGGTGGGTCTTTTATAGCTTATGATGGGGCCAGTATATTTAGAAGCTCTTATATTGGGCTGTAGTTTATGTTTGTTTTGGGCCCGTATTAAGAAATTTGCTATTGGGCCCAAACAATGGCCCCCTCGTTGAAGTTAAATATCATATGACTTGGACCCCCACAAGGAGGGACCCCCATGACCCCCTCTCTCTGATTGGCCACTTTTTTTTTATTTTTTTTAAATTTCTTCTTTTTTTTTTCCTTCTCCAATCAGCAGCCCCCACGTGTGTGTGTGTGTGGGGGGAGGGCGGGTGGTGGTGTAGGTGGTGATTGGAGGGGGTCTCAATCACTTCCGCAATATTTAACTTGAACATGGGGGCCATTGTTTGCACCAAGTTTTGCCAGTCTCTGTCGACAGATGGTCCACTTAATCGAGGGAATGTGGCCAAGTCTGAAGGAATGTCCACCACCTGAAAGTGGGCTCTCTGCATGTGGGTCACCTAGAAGTGATAGGGGAAGTTTTTACCACCAGTCATAGAGTTAGTGGGCACACTTTCAAGAGGAAGCATGAGACAAAGCAGGAGCCTTGCTCTGTCGACAGAAGTTTAAAACAGTTGGTGGCCATGAAATAAACACAAGAAAAGGGAGCTCGACAGATAGAAGTGGAGGTTTAGTATTGATATCCGTATACTGTTTTTGTGGCCCATCATTGCATGATCCCACATGTCTACACCATAACCGCCATCAGAATCGCCTCGACTTCAATCTTCAAGTCCACTCGCCAAATATTGACTCTTCCTGTCGACCTTCCTTTTCACCATTGTGGGGCATGTCCTCATCATTATGAGACAAAAATCGATGAATATTGTCCACTAAACACAACCACAATCCTTGCAACCGGGCCATCGAACCACAACACTTGGCCACTCACCATCGCCTCGACTATGAATCATCAAACTCTGCCAAATATTGAATTTTCCCTGTAATTTAATCAAAATATATTCAAGGTCGGTAAACTTGAAAGTATGTTTGAAATAACCTTTTTCTGTATTGTAATGTCTTAAACACAATTGTTGTCCTACATTTTACGTGAAAAAATACACAACTTATTTATATCAAAAACAAAATATACATCTCAGTTTATAATCAAAAATGGGAACTACTTTTTTTAAAAAGTTCACTCATATTTTCACTAAATTATGATTGGATATTAGATTAAAATTCCTCTTGCACCTATTTTTCCCACATCCTCCCAACAATTGCTCCATTCAACTAACATTGAATCTTGCATGCCACCGACTTACACTGGAGCAAGCATCGGCAAGGTGCTCATGGATTTAGTGGCCACCCTCCAAGAGGAAACATGAACGAATTGGGAGCCTGTATCTGTCGAGGAAAGGCTAAAAGGACCTGGGCACAGGTGGCAACTTCAATTATATGCACTTCGACAGGTACAAGTGAAGCTTTTATGTGGTTTCAATACACGGAAATGACCATGCAGTTACAGAAGTTGCACAGAAGCAGTTGCAGAATTGGCAGATCATGGGGTCGTGGGAATTTTATAACTATAAAGGGCAGAATGTTTGCAGAGAGAGAGGACATGAATAACAACACAACTTACTTTGTACATTGTAACTTCTGTGTAGTTTTTTCCCTTCTACTTTCTACTTTGTTACAAACAACACAACAACATAACAACTTAGTTTCTACTTTCTACTTTCTACTTTGTTACTTTCTACTTTGTTACCATCAGTTCATTGAAAGAAGTCTTCATCCATTTCAGGCATTCGAACCAATACCACAATTGCTTGATTTTCTTCTTGAACTTGTCAACTTTAAATTACTGCTTCGTTGCTGTCGATATAGGCCCACCATAATTTTACTAACAATAAACCCATACTTCCATAGTAAACATTAAATAATTTCACAACTCCTGTTCGTAACTCGTAATTCATATACCAATCGGCATGGAGATAAAGTAACGAGTTCATTGGGTTACTTTCCCCAAGTAACACCCAAAATTAACTGCCACTTGGATTATATACAAAATGCATGTGCTGGTATGTAATTTTGCAAACCCACTTGGACAAAATTCGTATTTTACTCGAAATATAATACTAATTTACCGACACAAGTCATAACAAATCAATACGAAGCGAAACACATCGTTAGTTGATAAACCACACCACAAAAAACCCTTCAGTTAGATCCAACCAAATATGGAACGGAAACAAGCAACCCGCAATAGGAATCTTGGAATACAGACATAAGCCAATTTCCCACCCAAAACAATACACAGACAACCCATATATATCTCACCTCACCTTCAATTAGTTTTCAAAATGACAAGTCACTGCAAACACAAATGACAACATCACTCTAAACAATATGGGAAATTTACAACTCGTGGCCTTGTACATAAGTAACGTTGTGCCATTTCCTGGCATTGTACATAACCAATTATTTACATGTTACGTACAGCAATCCGTTCAAAATGAAAACTACATACATTATTTTCATGTGTTTTCAATAGCTAGTACTGTCTACCTAATAAATTAAGAGAATAAGTAAATCATACAAATTATACAATTACCTGATTCACCTCATCAATTGTGTTCGAATCATTTTTCCACACTGCTGCTTCAACACTACCGTATTGGCCCACAGGCTGCTTGGAATCAGGAGAAACATCGAAAAATAGTCGCCGTTGCTTAATGTGCGGTGTACTTGGATCCACCAACCCAGTTTTGCAGCGAACGGGCAATAACACCGCATTGTACTCACGATACGATTATGTGGGTATCTCGCATCTCGAGTTAGTACCCATCGTTCGCTAAACCGAACCTTAGGACACGTTTTGTGTGCCCAATGCATTTGCAATTCCCACATTTTCTTGGTCTTCGACAGTTGGACGAGGCCCGTCCCGGGTTCCCTTTTGTCTTCACAACATCGATTTTCTACTCCAAATTGTCGATTTAAATGAATGTTTCCTTTGTCTCCATTCCCACCATTCAAATTCCTCTCATATAACTCCTTCATCCGCTCGTCATCGGAAGACATGCATCCTTAGCCTCTTTGAAACCTTCCGCTTGATTGCAGGCATAGAAACACATTTTGTTGTAGGAAGAACTCAATATCCCATACCGGCCGTCTGTGTTGTAGTGCTATCAATTGAGGGTTGAGGCCATTCTGGCCATCCTTGCTTGCGCCCTTGTCCATCTATGCAAAGACACAAGTTGGGGAATTTATGTTAAATTTTCGGCTTTCATAACACATATCATGTGGCGAAGAAGGTAGCCCCAACGACTCAAACTTCATGCAAGAACATCTCATTGCGACATCCATCGGACTGTGTTACTATCCATGATCTGTCCTTCATTTTGTACTTATGAATATAGTAGCATTTCTGACCATCCGGCAAAGGGAACACGTCCTTGACATTCAACTTCCCCTCTTCTAAGATTTCATCACGGAACATTCTAAATATATATTTCGGGTGAATAGCTCAACTCCATGTCTCTCTATATCTCGCAATGGAGTAATCAATACCGGAAAAGTGTTATTTGTTTCAGCATCATCTCCAGCCTCGTCATACCTTATCCTTGCAAGAGCCCGATCATAGTGCCTAACAAATTCATATAGCTTCAATTTGTGTTAGAGGAAAGGATTGAAATAAGCATTCATACACTCCGAGCACTGAGTGCTCTTCATCCCAGCAAAGAAATGTCTACGCATATATGCCTCAGCCCACATATGATGCTTCTCATATGTCTCCAACACCCAACTGTTGGTTTGAAGTCCAAATTTTTCGACCATTGTCGTCCAGCCATGCTCAAACTCTGTCTCATCCGTTTCCATGTCCATGCACTGCTTGAAAGCATGTGCAAAGCCACTTATGTGAACATTTGAAACAGCATTTTTCTCAAGATGCCAATTACATAATCGATGTCTTGCGTCTGGAAATACTCTTCTGATTGCCTCTGACGCTTCTTATCCCCATCTCACAAGACGACACAGTGCTTTATTGCCCATCGCCTCCATAAATGTTTCCAAAACCCATGTGTATGTCTCAATTGTCTTATTACCTAGCAAAACACATGCAAATATTGTGGTCCTATAGTGGCTAGTCACACCAGCCAACATGACAAAAGGTTTCTTGTATGCATTGGTTCTGTAAGTTGAGTCAAATATCAACACATCACCAAACTTTGCGTAGTCGGCCTGCGATTTTGAATCTGCCCAGAACAGATTTTGTAACTTGTTATCGTTACACACATCATACTTGTAAAAAAAAAGTGCATCAACATCAAGTTTTGCATATAGGTAAACCAACGCACCCTGCGCATCACCATCCTCAACTTCTGCTCTACGTTCCGCTTGAATATGGTTGTGCAGATCCGTACGGATGAAACCAACATTCTCATAAGACCCGGACTGATTTACCATATAGTTCATGATTTGGCTAGTCTTCACACCGACATTGCGCATAGCCATTGCTTGAGCTTTGTCAGTGCTGTTTAAACTGCGATGTGACCTCAAATACATCACACAGTGTTGTTCGGCCAATTCATGGTTGTGGTCTGCGACGAAGTGAGTCACAACATACTTTCCCTCTTCACCAAAGATCCGTGATCATACAAGATGTAAATTGGGCTTTGCAACCTACTCTTGTTAGTGCCTTGGGAGCTCTACTCTTCTCAAAGAACACGGTCCAAGTATTTTGGTAATCTCGACCTTCCCTTGAACACAACCACAACCTACTAACGACCTTTCCCTCTTTATTTGTGTTAAATTGATTTTCAGATACTAAATCCCTTGGCTTTAGCATACGATTGAGAAATCTTCTCCATCTTCGAGCGATCAAATTTCTGTTCCAGAATAGCACGTTCAACATCACCAACCATGTCATTGCGATGAGCATCGTCAACCATTTCTTTTTTCACATCGGCTCCGCCATCTTCAACGTTCATGTTGGTTGCTTCTTCATTGCTCGGACCAGCTTCGCAACCATGATCAGGTTCTGCCCGACTTTCATTCATCAAACGAATGTCATCTGCTTCATTTGGAATGTCATAATCATCACCTTCCCTTTTAACTTCCGCTGGGGCCATACTGCACATGACATTACTACAAACAATTACTTGATGACCGAAAATTGTTAACACAAACACAAACATGACATTTTCACACGGTTTAGCTGTTTGTGCAAACACAAACACTCGCTTGAGAAAGAGAAAGAGAAAGGTTAGTTGCCAATGGAGGGGTTTCCGTTGGAGCGAAGCGTAGAGCGGTTGAAGTTAGGATGGGGGTTTAGTTGAGGGAAAATAGCTGAAGTGAACGGGCCAGAGAGACAGAGAGGGAGACAGAGAGAGGGAGACAGCTCCATACCTCATATCTAGTTCGAGAGAAGGGCTTCACTTCAGCAATGGAACCAACACAGCCTTGTAGTTACGTTGTTGTTGGAAATCGCCCGTTATACTGTTCCCTACAGAGCTTCGTCAATGGAACGAACCCAACAGGGGCTTCTCCCTGTTAATGGAAATCAACAGTTACACTGATTCAACCTTACACACAGAGGAGAACAGAGAGATAGAGACGAAATACAGAGAGTGAGTGAGATGCAATCATGCAAATACAAGCATTAACCGGTTGCCCCGGTTTCAACTTTTTCACGATAAAACAATTCAATGGTCTTGATCAATTATTGTAATCTAACGGCTAACAATTGGGTTGCATATGGTGTGCAACCTTAAGGAGGTTGCACACTTAAGCAGGACCCTAAACTCAAATACACCACATACTACTATTCGATTTTGTTGGTTTGGTATAAAGAAATAATTCACGAGATTTTTACGGTTTTATAAAAATTTGTAAAATTTTACATTGAAAAAAAAAGAAAAAAGAGTAAACTTGTTCTATAAATGTCTTCCTTTACAAAACATATATTATTAATCACTTATCTTCTAATGTATAAAGAATTAAAATCTAAAAATATTTAAATATAATATAATATTTTAGACAATTCAATTTATATCAATGTAAAATTTTTTAAAATCGAAATAGACCACAGATTTTGAAAAATAGGACTGCAAATCAAAATTTTAATCAATCTTAAATGGTTGATTTAGTTACTTTTAAGAGTGAAACACCAATAAATCTCAAAATGTAATCTTGTGAACTATTTAGTTCTTCCTTTTTTCTTCTGAACTCAAAGGATCTATTAAAGTGGAAATTACACAAAAGCGTAGTCACTCACATGTTTGGGTTTAATTTTTTAAGGATAAAAGTGGGTTTCTCTAAATGTAAAATTATACATTTGGACAATCTGCACTATAAAGGTTTTGGATCTTCCCTCCTCGTGGAACAAATTCCACATTACGAACAAAAATGTAACACTCCAATGTAACACACTAAAAAATATCTTGATGTACTTTTTCTAAATGTGACAACATAACACTAAAAAAAAAAACTCTTTAGCATATTTTTTCCAAACGTAATACTCACAGTTTGAAAATGAATTTTTGTATTATTTTTGGAATGGTTTGAAGAATTTTACATCTTTTTTTTTTTTTTTTTGAAGTGTTATATTAGAATATTACGTTTGGGAACACTAGGAATTTTTGTGTGTGTTACATTTGAAGTGTTATATTGAAATGTTACCTTTGATAAATGTATACTAAGGATTTTTTTTTGAAGTGTTATATTGGAGTGTTACATTTGAATATTACATTGGAGTATTACAGTTTAAAATTATACATTTGCACAAAGCTTACTAAGGAGTTTTTGTACTCATTTTGAAATGTCTGAATAATCAGACGTCCTTTTGGAATGTTTGAAAGATCCTATATTTCAAGTCATTTTTATACTCATTTTGAAATGTTTTTCAAATAAAAAAGATTCTCATATAGAAATTAATCTCAAATTTAATTCTCGTAAATTGTGTATCTTACCTTTCTAGTACAAAAGAAAAAAGAAAAGGAAACATAATAAAAATAAAGGTATAACTGTAAATCTAATTTTTAAATAATATATTAAATCTACATTTTCTAAATCAATGGGACTAATTAGTTTATAAAAAAATCCTTAGAACTAAATAGATCATCATTTCTCAAAATGGAATTTATGGATAAATTTTTCCACTTTTAATGAGTCTAGATTACTCTTAAAATAAAATGACATGTCACACTCAGATTGACTCACCACATTATAAAGAGTCTGAACTTGTTCATCCTATGAATAGGTCAACAATGCAGGCTTTTTGGTATAAAATAGTAAAGATTTGTCATTTTACCCGCAGTTTGTTTGGGCGAAAAATATTTTCTAATATTTGATAAAATAAAAAAAAAAGTCAATGAAAAATATTTTTCGTGGTCAACAGAAAACAAGTTTGTATAGATAGAAAATATTTCTACTTTTAAAAGGTAGAAAACGTTCTTCGAACTAAAGTCTTACTAATATCACTACATTCCACTGCTACTCTCACCTCCACCATCACACCACACAACCATCACAATAGCCACTTCACCGCCGCCACCACCCCGCCACCATGTCACCATCTCCACCTTCATTTTCGTTTCACCACCGTTACTAAACATATAAAAAATATTTTTCTCATTTCACCATCATTTAAAAATGTTTTTCACTCAAATACATGAAGAGTAAGATAAAACCAATACATTGCCTTAAATATGAAGTTTAAACGTATTATTCCACCAATAAAATGAGTGTCTGAACAAAGTTATAAAAGTCATGTGGCATTAACTATTTTTTCCAACTCTAGAATTTCTGTGGTCTACTGCACTTGCACAGAAATAACATTTAAACTTTTTTATCATTATTTTCTTCTGAGTTTGACCCACCACATGATAAAAATCTTTCCACACTAGTTAAAATTATCCTATTTTTGTAAATACTAATTTGAGAAATTTTATGAAATTATCACTAGTGGCCCAAGATTATTAGATGTCTTAAACTGAATATTAAAATAAGATTTTATCTAAATAAATATTTAAAAAGTTGGAGTCCTCAACACTAAATTTTTTAAAAATATTCTTATGGACCTTAGTCAACCGTTTAATTGATCTAATGGTCAAGTCATCTTTGGATTTTGCACCTTTCAAGCAATGCATGATGTAAGATTTCACTTATTGTTAACATTTTACTAAGTTAAAAATTGAATTTTAAGTTAAATATGATAAGTTATCATCCAATTAAAAATTGTACCTTTTTTTTAAATGATAATTTTTTTTTTCTTTTTTAACCAAACCCGGCAAAAAATCAGAGTAAGTCATAAGTCGACCATGCAAGATGCACGCCGCAAATTAATCTTTTTAAATTTTTATTAATTCTTCTTTATATGTTGACCCACCGATTAACAAGTCATGGTAGCAAAACTTTTTCCAGCTATGCGCTTTCTATGGTAATGCCTATTTTCTACTTGACTAACAAGTCATGGTAGCAACTTTTTCCGACTATGCAATTTGACTAACAAGTCATGGTAGCAAAAAAAAAATTTATTAGTTAGAATTTTAAATTTTTGTTTAAAAACTAACGTAAACTTATTTTTTGAGTTTATGTTTTTTTTCTTAAATTTATAAACTAAGACAATCATTTATAAACAAATAAAAAATTATTAAACAAGTTTTTATGACAGTTTTTAAAATTTTTATAAATATAAATTGAAAACTGAAAACGAAATGGTTACCAAACAGGTCTTGAAAATTTGTGATTTCTCAACGCAATGTTTCACCAATCTTGCCAAGTTCAGATGGTGAGTGCTTCCTATTATCTTGACTTGTTTAGCTAAGAAAAAGACTTCTTCACATGACCTAAGCCATCAAGATGCTTCACTGCAAAGACCAATATCCATATCATCCTTGCCAAAGTTTCCTTTTGAAATTATATCAGTCAGTGACTTTGAGCTCAATTCTATAAGAGAATCTCATGGGCATTCCCGGCACTTCTTGATCTAAATAATCCTCCTTGGTTTCATTAGTTCCTCTTTTTTACCTTGGAACGAAAAAAGGTAAATTACAAACACACCATCTGAGATTTACTTAAATTACAAATTGTTCTTGTGGTATTAGAAATTATATTATGCCCCCTAAGATTTCTAATTTCATAACAAATAGGTCATTTTATTAATAAATTATCAAGTTAATTAACAGTTTTTAATAATGTTAAAATTTTATTTCAATTAATAATTTAGATAATTTTATTATTATATGGGTGAACAGTCAGAAATTTCACTTTTTCAATTAATTCTGTTAAATAAAAAATTCTGACAATGAGGTATTTGTAATTTTCCAAACAACATGGGACAATTCGTATTTTAAACAAATCTGAAGGGGTGTATTTATAATTTACCTAAAGAAAAACAAAGATGAAAATTATAATAAAGGGACCGAAAAACGCTCCGAGTCTAGATACCAGTTTGATTACAAATTGATTATTGACTGCACTTTATATTGACCTTCATTGAGATGATCTTTGTTAGTATATATAGAGCATTTTCCACTTGAATTTTTTCATTGGAAACATCACTTGAACAAAACAGAGCAGCTCTGTAGTAGCAACTACTTAAATAGGCTTGCTTGCAACTACTTCATGTCTATGTACTCATAGCATTTGACATGTCAGCCTCAACAATGAGGTAGGTAACATTCTTTAGCTCTATGAGCTTGTGATGTTTTGAAGCTTTGCAGAACAAATGAATAATTTTAGAACATTCAAGATTATGATGCTTATCATTTATTTATCTGTTTAAAATAGCTTATTTGTATTGCTATTAGCCACTTTTGAGTAACTGCGGTCCAAACTTGCCATGCTATTGTACCATATCTACTGCAAACTAGTGGTGGCCTAAGGATAGGCGCTCTATTTAGGAGGCCCCTACTTACTATATATTCACTACTACAAAATATATACATAAAAGAACTTATACTCAAAATAATTCTCAAAAAAAAAAAAAAAAAAAGAGCAAAAAATCTCTCAGTAAATAAATAAAAATGATTAAATCTTAAATTATCAAACAAGAATAACACTAAGGTTCCGTTTGGCAAGTTGGTTTGTGGCTATTTTAGTTACAAAAGACAAAATAGGCTATTTTAGCCACAACAAACAAAACATCACATCTAACCCATAATCATTATATTCTTTTCTCACAAAAAAAGTGTCACGACCCCAACCCGCCCCTAGAAGGTCGGCGCCGAGATGGCCAGTAACCCGAGGTTACCAAAGGCCTCTTACAAGAATTCACACACAAATCAGAGTAAATATATGGGGCTTACAATTGCGGAAGCAATAAAATTAGATTACCAGTGGTCCATGAGAGCAGTGCTTAATTCAATTGAAATGACATACATCTCCCAATAGTTCAGATACATCAAATCGAGTACAAAAATTACATCTTGACCAAAAGGGTTCTCGGCCTTCAATACAAAATACAATGAACTAACTAAGAAGCATGATCTTCAAGATGTTGCAAAACAAGATGCAAAACACGTCGGCAAACACATCGGCAAACAAGTCTAGGCGTCTCCGCCGCCCTGCTCATCACCTACATATATATATATAGAGAGGGTGAGCTTGGATACTCAGTGAATGGCATAAACAATAAAGGGTTTTCATGAATGATATCCGAGGTCTTTAACAAAACAATACATAGTACATATCAAGTTCGTCTTTCAAACCTTTCAAAGCTTCAAGGGATGTTCATTAACATCAATATAATACAAGATAGATGACATTCCGAACAAGCAAGCCCACGCGGTAAAACCGTCAGTGGCAAGGCAAGACAAGAATGTGCTACAAATGCTTATAGTCCCCTAGCACGTACGGACTAGTGCCACAAATGCTTAAAGTCCCCTGGCACATACGGACTCCCAAACTTTGTGCTACAAGTGCTTATAGTCCCCTAGCACGTACGGACTAGTGCCACAAATGCTTAAAGTCCCCTGGCACATACGGACTCCCAGAATGTGTCTTCAAAACAAGATATATCTTTTGATATTCAAGATAGGATTAACCATTCATGCTTTACAAACACTTTCAAAACAAGGCAAAACAATATTCTTAACAAGTCAAAGCAACATAGCTTTATCAAGAATGCCACTCACATAGTTCTTCGAACGTCGGGGTCAAGGCAAGTCCAAGTCCTACAAATACATGGCAAGTTCACTGAATACACTTTCAAACAAGTTTCACATGCATGCAAATGATCTCGGCATGCTCCAAGACTAAGTCAAATCAAAACAACCATCGCTTTCTTATTTCGAAACTTCGGGCACCTAACCAGGTCTAAGCCGAGGTTCCACACCTCTTCGCCGAGGTGAGGTTCCGAGGCCACATTCAAGGGCAAATGAAGTCGGGAAAAACCTGGGTTTTCCCTCTGCTCAAGAACATCAAGAACATGATCATGAAGAACATGAAGAAATGAATGCAAGGATCATAACTTCTCATTTACAAAATCTGAGTTTTCATGCTATGAGTTGGAAAACATGGACCTGGGCACCCATACTAGAAGATCTTGGTGAAACAAACACAAAAGCATGGATTTCAATGCAAGCTTTCGGATCAAATTATGGCTTTTCCTCAAGAACACATGAATGTTCATATTCTCTTTCCAAAACCAACTTTAAATCAAAGCATGACATGCAAAAACAGATTCAATTATGCAATGCAGCTAAGTGATCACCAAGAACAACAAAAGGAGGTGAAGATTCTAACCTCAAATCACAAACCCAACGGATCAAACACCAAGGATCAAGCTTGCTATCTACCTTCTCTCTCTAGAACTCTTCCTAGAGCTTCTCTCTCTTCTCCCAAAACAAGAATGTAACAAATGATGGGCTTCTCTCTCTCTGCCGGCTGATTTAACACTCAGCTCGGACACGTGGCAGCGGTTGGTTGGTTCTCCTCAAAAGGTGATAGATTGACAAGACAAGTCTATGACAAAGCGTGTTCAACAAGCTAGGCGGCAAGGGACTCCGGCAAGCAATGACATCGGCTAACAACAAGACTTCGGCAAGCGATAACATCGGCTAAAGGCAAACTTCGGCAACAGGGTAACAAAGACATCGGCTAGGGAGGACAACACTTGACTAAGCTGTGCCACACCTCGGCCAGGGATGTGCCACACCTCGGTATATATCATACCTTCCCAGGGACAAAAGGCACTAAACGTATAACATCTCGGCTAAGCAGTAGCATCTCGGCTAGCACGCTGAGGTGAAGATGAAGGTCAGACAAACTGTTCTAGAGTGGTTCTAGGTACAAGGATTCAAAGGTGAACTAGGCTCAAGATAACCTCGGCAAAACACACACACGCCCACCAAAGGAACATAATACTCAAGTATCACTTATGCAAGACAAGTCAAGAATGCAAAGCAAGTCAAGACTCAAATGCAAGCTTAACAAAGCAAAATCATACATAATGCATATGAGTATGATCAAAGCAGTGTGAGGGTTATTACAAAAAGCCAAAAAACCAAAAAGCTTTTTCCAAACCAAGCTTTTTAGCCCAGGCTAAAATAGCCAAAAAAACTAAAAAGCCAAAAAATCAACCCACTTCCCAAACGGAGGCTTAGACTATCAGTCAAATCATAAAGGGAGAAAACAACCTCACTTACTGGAGGACATTTACATTACACCTTTTCCATTCTCTGGTCAAGTCAAATAAATAAATAAAAGGCATTTTTTTCAAAATTATTTTGATTGTAAAGGTTAGGGAAATTGTTAAGAATTTTAAATAAAAATTTAAAAAAACAATATTACAAAGGGCCCTAATTATATTTTTCGCCTTCATTCAAATAGGCTTGATCCGTGTAGTGCACAGTTTAGCCATAGAACGCACAACAGTTTAGGCATTGATCTAATGCGCAGAATCCATGTAAAAAAATGAGGCAAGAAAAATATTGCAAATCCTATTTAAGTTTATCCATTTCTTGTTACAGATCAATAGATTTCAGGAAAGCAGAGGGGGAAAAACATGGCAGTAGAATTTTTTGCTCATCATGTCACACTCTTTTTGTTTTCCCAGTCAAGCTTAAAGTGAGAAAAAAAAATTGCACATTCTGCAGACTAACTGATGTACAAAATGCTTTCTTTCCCAGCAATTCAAGAGCATAACCCTTTAACCAAATTAATTAGTCATAAAATGGCTCCAAATTTGTCCAAAATGTAAGCTGGCTTTGTTCCTTCTTAAAACTTAATTTACTATTCTATGACACATCATTTGGAGAATAAAGTTTGAACGATAACCCACTAATTTGATGTTCTCTTGTTTTACTTGAATCATGGGAAACTCTCATACTCTCACAAAATATCTATCTACTTCACCTTCACCATAGAACTTGAAAATGTTTGAATTAAAACTATGGGAAATCTAATCTTGCTCACTATATTCATGTGGTTTTGTATGTGCTATGGAAATGATGATAGAAGAACTTGAAGAAATAGAAAGGGCAAATATTATTGAGAGAGTTGAAATTTTATCAACTCTACCTAAAACACCATTAATCCCGATAACATGGATTGTGATTTACACAAATAAAAATCTTTGATTATAGTTCACTACATAAGAAATGGAATACAAAAACTTTAAAACAATCAGTTGTAATTTGCTCGTTGGAGTCTACTTTATTTACCTTGGTCCTGATAAAGCTGATGCAAATAATAGAGTAGCAACACCAATGGCATCTCCTTGGTGACCAGCAGCTGCAATTGGTCTTGGCACTACAGGAGTTGTGAAATTATAATCCAAATTGTTTTGAACACCCACTAAACCCTCAAAGACCTAAACCACAACCGACATGGAAGGCCTCTTGGAAAAATCACTTTATAGACACCACACATCAACCCTCATCATCTCAACAACTTTTGTTCTATGTGTTTGCATGTCATTATTGTATTTATCAACGATATTTAGAAGTTGTTCCTCTTTTGCTTTCCTCTTAAAAAGATCTAGCAGATGCATATCTTTCTCAGACTGAGACCTATCCAAATTTTTGCACCCACACAACATTTCCAAAACCGCGACACCAAAGCTATAAAAATCAACTTTCTCGGTGATAATTGAGGTCAACCATTCTGGAGCCAAATAGCTTGGTGTTCCCCTCATCATTGTTATAACTTGGCTTTGGTCCTCATCAATTAGTTTTGACAATCCAAAATCAAAAATTTCCACATTGAAGTCTTCATCTAAGAGGATGTTTTGGGGTTTGATTTCCAAGTGAAATATCTTTTGCCTACATTCCTCATGGAGATAGGTTAGTCTCTTGGCTATATCCATGATGATCTTCCTTTTGGATTTCCACCCAAGAGTGAGCTCCTGGTGCCTTTGGAAGATCCATGTATCCAAGGGTCCATTAGACATGTACTTATAAACTAGAAGTCGATATGATTTTTCAACACAAAATACAATTAATCTCACCAAATTGACGTGGTGAATGCTGCCTATTGTTTCAACTTCAGCTAACCTGACCAAAACCATTGAGACGCTCCATCGCTACTTTGGTGCCATCGCTTAATGTCCCTTGAAACACTGACGCAAATCCTCCTTCCCCAAGCTTATCGTTGAAATTGCTTGTTATGGCTCTTAATTCTTCGTAAGAAAATCTGGTAGGCATTCCTGGTACTTGATCGACAAAGAACTCATCAAAATCCTCGGACTCTTGTTTCTTTTTGAAAAAGAAAATAAAAGAGGAAACCACAAAAAATAAAACAAAAAAAGTTCCGAGAATGGAACCCAGTATGATCTTGACTTGCCTTGATTTCCTTTGAAGAGAATTTATTGCTAAAGGAATAGGATTTTGTGTAGTCAGAGAATTTTGCACTTTAAGAAATACAGTAGCGGTCTCCTGCGTTGTTCCCTTGTTACTTAGAAGAGAAAAGACTTCAGAGAATAATAAGCAACCTTGCTTTGAATCATTTTCCAAAATATGTACAAAGAAAGCTAGTTTGCATGAAGAGATTTCAAGCAACTCATCTTGCAATCCTCTAATGCTAATTTTTCATCCAAGTATTTGTCATGTAACTAGTATTCTTAAGCTCCAAAAGGGTGTGATATTGAGAATGGTCGCAAGAAATGGGTGTAACAGCGGAACATCCAAGGTTGGGTTGCTTATAATTTATTTGCCTGAAAGTGCTGCTGCCAGTGGCTTCCTCAAGACAACTGCACTGTCCATTTGAAGAACAGATGCCGTAATTGCCACACGGCATGGGATAGTGTTGACACCATAAATAGTAATATTATTATTATTGTAGGACACGTGTCACTTTCTTGATCAATCAAAAGTTAAGAGAAGTTACAAAGTCAGTGGTCTTGCATGGTGGAACGTGGAAGACAAAGTGAAAGAAGTTAAAGCACATGTGAAGAATATGATGGACAAAGTGACTTAGTGGAAGACATGGAGGGATATGTGGCATTGTGGGAATGAAGACGGAAGAGTGGATAGTTTTAGGTGGTTATTGGGTAGTTATTGCTGGAAGTTTTTTTCCTATAAATAGCCATTGATGGCTACATGGGGACCCAAACCCAAACCCAGATCCAGAAACCAGTTTATTTACTTTACATTTTCTAGTCTTTTACATTTCCAGTCCTTTACTTTCTTGTACTGCATGTCAAATTCTTAGGGGTAGTTTCAAGTTAGTCTGTCGCTGTAAACCCCTTCGAAACTATGATAGTGCGAAGGTACAATTGTAAACTCTTGTTTACTTAATGAAATTTGATTTTTGACACTGTTTCTCCCTCTTTCTTGTACTCTTGGTGATTAGTTCTTCTGAATTTTCTCCTAAAATAAGCCACCAGCAAAAGTCCTATTCAGTGAGGCTAAAAAAACTTCGAAGCAATCGTCTGTTAATTGGTTGGCACTTAATATTTCTGTAAGGACTTATTGATCCTTGCTGGCATGCTTAAATTACATTTTTAACATTCGAAAGCTAAAAAAGCCAACATTTATTTTTGGCACGCCTAGTGGGACTACCATTATAATGGCTAGACGTAGGAGACAAGGAGAAAATGAGCGCCTTGAAGAAGGCATAGAAGAAGAAATGACAAATGAATTGCGTTTTTCCATTCAAATTTGTCAATTTGAAATATATTGGCGTGAAAGAAAAATTTTGGATCTTCAAGAAGAGATCCATTTTCTTGATGAAGAAAATTTCCAAGTTGTTTCTTTATTACCATATTATTTGGTAGAAGTAAAAATACACTATTTAATTGGAGTAATTCATCAACTTGATATAGAAATTTGCCAATGGAGACATGATCAACCCTTCTCGTCAAGTCTTTAAGCATTGAATTTTGTGGCATTTTTGAACATGGTCAATCCCCCTAAAATGCACAAGAAAAATTCAACCAAGCACATTTATTACTTAGAAGTGTAATAGAAAGAATGTTTTGGGTTTGGAAAGTAAGATGACCGATGATAAAGGATATCCCACCAAACTACAAGTGGTCGACTCAAGTCAAACTTGTTTGTGCAACAATGACAATTCATAATTTCATCCGACGAAGTGAGTTCTACACTATTGCATTGGACTCTTATGATAGATTCACGGATTATGTGCCTAATGAAGAGGAAGGATCTTCGTCTCAACAAGCACGCCATGGAAATGATGTTGCATGTGATGACAACGAGATAAAAGTGAAGAGACATAATATTTGTATGTCAATTTGTAGACGAAATTAAGAGTTCTTTAAATATCTAGGAAGTTTTATTTTTCTTGCTTTAATAGTAACTTATTGTATTTTTATTGCAATGACAATTTTTTTTTGTTCTCTTGTGAACTCAATATTATTTAAAAAAAAAACCATACAGAGCTTTTTAGTATCTCGAATGGTCAATTCAGGTGGACATTGGACATTGGACAATTGTGGACATTGGACAATTCAGGTGATAGAGCAAGGCGATATGCCACAAGACCAACCCTTTTTAGTATCTTGAATGGTCCGATGTAACGTGGGTTTAACTTTCCTTACTTTCCAAATCGGATAACCCCTCTTGTTGGTGGGATTTTTAGGAAAACATGATCTCCTACTTGGAATTCCAATTCTCGTCCTCGTGTATTTGCATAGCTTTTATGGCGACTCTGAGCAGTGCGAATTCACTGTTGGATGAGTTAGATTTTATTACTTGTGATTTGCACGATCTCGGGGCCTAACACTTTCCTGTCCTCGACTTCCGTCCAACACGGAGGTGATCAACATCTCATTCCATACAAAGCTTTGTACAGTGCCATTCCAATGCTTGCTTGGTAGCTGTTGTTATAGGCAAATTCCACTAAAGGTAGGTTCTCATCCTAGTTACCTTTGAGGTCCAACACGTATATACGTAACATGTCTTCCAACGTTTGGATTGTTCTTTCAGATTGCCTATCGGTTTGTTGGTGATAAGCCATGCTAAACTTCAGTGTGGTTCCCAAAGCTTCTTGCAATTTGTTCCAGAAGTGAGACATGAAGTGGGGGTCTCAGTCAGACACGATTGAAACTGGGGCACTATGCAATCGAATGACTTCCTTGATGTACAAAGTGGCAAACTTATTAAGGGAGTAAATGATTTTGATTGGTAGAAAATGTGCCGACTTTGTCAATCGGTCTACTATAACCCATATTGCATCATTTTTCGAAAATATCTATGGTAGCTCGACCACGACGTCCATAGTAATGTGCTCCCATTTCCATTCAGGAATAGGGAGTGGTTGCAACATTCATGCAGGTCTTTGATGTTCTACTTTAACATGTTGACAATGCAAACATTTGGAGACATGGCTTGCTATGTCTTTTTTCATTCCTATCCACCAGTGGTGTTCCTTTAGATCATGATACATTTTCATATTGCTAGGGTGGACCGCAAACCTCGAGCTGTGAGCTTCTACCAATATCTTCTTTTTGAGTTCCGGAATGTCAGGTACGCAAATTCAATTTCGAAATTTCAGTATCCTATTGTTTATAGTGAAATCAGGATCAGGCATACTCCTTTACTCCTCGTACTTTTTCTTCAAAAATTTATCTTCATATTGGAGTGCTCTAATTTCTTCAATTAAGGTAGGTTCCATGGTTATGTTGACCAGCAGTTCATTGATCTTGTAGGAAACGAGAGTACATGCCAAACTTCTGGTCGTCTTTCAGCTCAGTGCGTCTGCCACCATATTAGCTTTGCCTGGATGGTGATGGATTTCTACATCATAGTCTTGCATAAATTCTAGCCACCATCATTGCCTCATGTTCAGTTCCTTCTATGTGAACAAATATTTAAGACTCTTGTGATCAGTGTAAATTTTGCAAGTTGCACCGTAGAGATAATGACACCAGATCTTGAGGGCAAAGATCACCGCAGCTAATTCTAGATCATAAGTTGAGTAGTTCTTCTCATGAGTCTTTAGTTATCGTGAGGCATAAGTAATGACTTTTCCGTTTTGCATAAGAACGCAACCCAAACCATTGTATGAGGCATCACTACAAATTATGAACCCATCTACTCTTGTAGGGATTGCTAGTATAGGAATTGACACAAGTCGACTTTTTAATTCTTGGAAGCAACACTCCTGTTTGTCAGTCCATTCAAAGAGTGTGTTTTTCTGAGTTAGCTGGGTCAAAGGTGATGCTATTTTTGAGAAATCTTGCATGAAATGTCGGTAATAGCCAGCCAGACCCAAGAAACATCGAATTTTTGACAAATTAGTAGGTTGTGACTAGTCCACGATTGTTGTAACTTTTTGGGGGTCAACCGAGATGTCATCTTTGTTAATGACGTGACCAAGGAAGTGTACACTAGTGATCCATAATTCATTTCTTCAACTTGGCATAAAGTTTGTGATCACGTAGTATTTGTAGAACTGTTCGCATTGTCAATGAAGACGATGACGAACTCATCAAGATAGGGTCTGAACACTCGGTTCATGAGGTCCATGAAGGCCGCCGGAGCATTTGTGACACCAAATGCCATGACAAGAAACTCGTAGTGCTCGTAATGGGTTCTGAAGGCAGTCTTTTTGATGCTTTCCGTTTTGACTTTTAGTTGGTGATAGTTAGAATGCAAGTCGATTTTTGAGAATACTCAGGCCCCTTGAAGTTTATCAAACAAGTCATCGATTCATGGTAGAGGGTACCGATTCTTGATGGTGACCTTGTTCAGCTCCCGATAATCGATACATAACCTCATTGTGCCATCCTTTTTCTTTACGAATAGTACTGGAGCTTCCCAGGGTGAGGTACTAAATCGAATGAAACCTCTGTCCAGGAGTTCTTGGAGTTGAGTCTTCAGTTCTTTTAATTCCGTCATTGACATGCGGTAAGGGGCTTTTGATACTGGTTGGGTACTAGGTTGAGTTTCAATGGTGAATTCGATTTCTGTGTCAACCAGGGTACCAGGTAGATCTTCAGGGAAGACATCCAAAAATTCTCGAACCACGGGGATTGCATCAACGGTGGGGACGTCTTTTTGTGTATCGATCACATAACAAATATAACTATAACAACCTTTTCTTAGAAGTCGTTGAGTTGTCATGGAGGATATAATACAGGAAGGGTTAGAAACTCCAGTCCCATCAAAGACAAGGTCGGGTTGGTTTGGTAACCTGAGAGAGACTTTTTTAGCTTTACAATCAATAGAGGCGTGGTTGGCAGCCAGCCAGCCAATTCATCCCTAAGATCACATCAAAGTTCCCAATGTGGAAAGGAATCAAGTCTACGTATAAGGTTTTGCCTTTTAAGGATATAGTACATGATCTATACACATCAGTACTACAGGCAGAATTACCAAAAGGAAAAGACACAGACAATATATATCTTAATGGTTCGGGTATTGATGCCAACTTAGTAGCAAAGTCTGGTGCAACAAAACAATGAGTTGACCCAGAGTCAATGAGGACGTGAGCTAAATGACCGTAAACAAAAAGTATACTTGACACAATGTTTTCGATAACTTCTGGTTTTCCAGGTACCAAGACAAAAGCCCTTCCTTAGCATTTTTGGTCCTTCCTCTCTCCTCCAAGTCCTGTAGATTTTCTGACTAGGCCAGAGGGGCTGGCTGTAGGATTAGTCAGCTTTGGACAATCCCTCAGCAAGTGGCCAACTTGACTGCATTTAAAGCATGCTCCCGTGTCTCGATGCCACCTCTGGGGTTAGTAGAACCTTGATTGCTTGAGCTGGTTGTGCCCGTATCTTCTTTTGTTTCTTTTCCAGAATCACTTCTTTTGGCTTGGTTCCCCGGAACGCGAGGCTTTAATCTCTTTTTTGCAATGTACTCTCGATCTATCACTTCTGCATAGGTTGGTAGTTTCAAAACCTCAAGCCTATCTTTGATTCAGCATCCAATCCTGCTTTGAATTTTCTTGCTTTTCGAGCTTCGGTGGGGATGACATATGTTGCAAACTGAGGTAGTTGTGTAAACTTGCTCTTGTATTCGGCCATCGTCATGGTTCCCTGCTTTAGATGTATAAAGTCCGACGCCTTTTGTTCCCATGGCGAATTTGGAAAGTATTTTGCATAAAATACTTCCAAGAATCTTGCCCAAGTCACAATTTCTTCTTTCTCTAAGGTGAGAAGCCATCATTCCTACGCATTATCTTTGAAAATGAAAGTGGCGAAAGTTACCTTTTGTCTTTCGGTGCAGGGTAAAGCACGAAAAATATTTTCTATGTGTAGACACCCCATTTTTAACCGTACTCAAGACTTGGACGTCATCACTTGTCCATTTGATGATTATGGTTGTATGTGTTTGTTTTGAGTGCCCGAAGTCCTCGGTGGAACGCCCTGTCTTTGAGCCTTTAGACCTTGTCCTTTATGTGCCTTGTTTGGGATCAAAACTTGGTGCTTGGAACTTGTGGTGACCCGTCAGCCACCACTATAGGCTGTTGGCCATGGCTTGTGCTTGTTGGTCATTGGTGTGGCCGGTCGGCTACCAGTAGTGGACGACGACCACTAATATCTTTTTCCAGATATTTGTTGATATTTGTTGACAACTGTGCTAGCTGTTAGCACAATTAGTTGCATCTCCCAACACATGTATGGTAGGATGTTTCTAAACTCTAGACTTGTTTTTCTATATATAGGGGGGTTCCTCCCCTATTTTTGAGAGTTAGAAAATTTAGAGCAAAAATCTCTCTCTCTCTCTCTCTCTCTCTCTCTCTCTCTCTTACAATTTTGTGCCTAATTGTTTGTTTTCTCTACACTTTTGCATACACATCCTAAATCAAATCCTCTTACCTCTGAGTTGAGGTTACTTGGGGTCCTCTTGGATCTCTTGAAGGTGGCTTTAGCTTGGTTTTGTGCCTAGAATTGCCCTTTGCTTCAAGAGGTAATTTACTTGCCTTATTTTCTTTGTTTTGCAAGCTTGTTTTACCATCTTTTCTTACTATTTTGGGGCTGGTTTTCAACTAAGAAAAACTTTGTTTTTGTGGCCTAAAAGTGATGGTTTGAAACCTTTTTTTTAGTTAGGGAGTGGTTCACCTTTCTTGCTTATTAGTTTGTAAAGCTTTTGTGCTTTTATTCATAACTTTCAAATCAACTTTTTTGGGCCTTTTAACCACTGAATTTCAGAGGTTTTTTAGTGGCAAAAAACTTATTTTGAGGTCCAAATTTGGAGGGGTTAGCCTCCTCTTCTTGTGTCTTGTTTGCATGCCTAGTTAGCTTCACATGTTAGCATGTTTTTCAAGCTTAACTTAGCTCAAGTCCAGCATGTTTTGGCCTCTGAAATAACCTGTTTTAGCTCTGTTTTGGGCTGGTTAGTTCATTTAAGGCTTTGTCCAGTGCCTAGTGCTCCTATTTTGTGTCTTGATGCTGTGGTTGTCCCTGTTTCCCGAGAGGTGCAAGGGAAGGTCACTGTTGAGTTCAAATTCTCTCAGCAGAAGCTAGAGATTGTGTTTTCGGTGATCGTTGTTCGTCACTTGTTGAACGAGGTGTATCCTTTTTGCATGTCACAACTCTTCCGAGAGGTGAATCAGAAAGTTGCTATTGAACTTGTTTCGTTAGAATACACTTTCATTCTTACGTAGACTATGCATTCCCTCATTACGTACGGAGAACATCCATTTTACATATGCTGTTGCACAAAATACGTATTCTAATCGTGCATAGAACATGCATTTTGTTATTTAGCATGAAACATGCTGTTAATCGCGCATGGAGCATGCATCTCGTACTTAGCATAGAACATGTATTCAATAATTTACATAGAACATGCCTTACCATTATTGTAATTGGGCATAGAACATGCACCCTTAATATGTCGTACTTGTTGAGTTTTTCTTACGCAGACATGATATTGTATGTACGGTTTGTTCAGCGGAGCCAACGTAGTCAAATGATGTTGTATGTACGGTTCGTTCAGAAGGGTTCCAGGTGAAGTCATTCTTGCCCTTCGAATCACTTCCTTGTACTCCTTCTCCTAGCACATGAGACGCGTTAGGATCACTCCTTTTGGTTAAAAGCATTCGGGTGCGTCCCAGTGTTTACAACCCATTTGGTTAAAAACATTCGGGTGCGTCCCGGTGTTTACACAACTCCTTTTGGTTAAACGCATTCGGGTGCGTCCCGATGTTTATACAATCCTTTTGGTTAGAAGCATTCGGGTGCGTTCTGGTGTTTATACACTCCTTTTGGTTAGAAGCATTCGGGTGCATCCTGGTGTTTACATCACTTCCTTTGGTTAGAAACATTTGAGTGTGTCCCAGTGTTTACACCTCTCATTTTGGTTAAAAGCATTCGGGTGCGTCCGGGTGTTTACGCCACTCCCTTTGGTTAAACGCATTCAGGTGCATCCTGGTGTTTACACCATTCCTTACACATTCGGGTATGTCCCGGTGTTCGCACCACTCTTTTCCTTTTCTGTGTAACACATTAGGATCTCAGTTGAGACCTCGGGTGCGCTCGACGGTCGCTTTTCGCCTTTCTTACGCATGACGTAGTTAACTTTGCATAATTTTCTTACATCCTTTCTGCATGAAATGTGGTTCAGTTCATAATTCCCATGTGTGGTGTGTTTACTTAATTTTGTGTTTGAGGTTGCTATACCTTGTTTCGATTTTTTTGAATGTGGCATTTTCATTGCATAGCATTTGCATTTAAATGTTTCATTACAGCCTCATTGCATGATCATAAGTTATGTTCTTACATCGTGCATATCATTTGCATCTTGCCCCAGAACTATGCTAGTTTGATTCCTTGTAAAGGGATATGTAGGCAGCCTGTGGACACAACCATTTGTTTTGTTTTGCTCATTTGTTTGTCCAAGTCTTCGGCCTTGTCAAAATGGGTCGTCTGTGCTTTGACATTCACTCCTATCACTTCATGACTTCTGAGTTCTGTCAAAGAGGGGCAACTGTAGACACCGCATTTTTGACCGTCCTCAAGACTTGGACGTCATCACTTGTGCATTTAATGAATATGGTTGCATGTGTTCATTTTGAGTGCCCGAAGTCCTCGGCGGAACGCCCTGTCTTTGAGCCTTTAGACCTTATCCTTTCTGTGCCTTGTTTTGGATCAAAACTTGGTGCCTGGAACTTATGGTGACCTGTCGGTCACCACCATAGGCTGTCGGCAATGGCTTGTGCTTGTCAGCCATTGGTGTGGCCGGTCGGCCACCAGTGGTGGCCGATCGACTACCAGTAGTGGCTGACGACCACCAGTCTCTTTTTCCCAATATTTGTTGATATTTGTTGACAATTGTGCCAGCTGTTAGCACAATTAGCTACATCTCCCTACACGTGTATGGTAGGATGTTTCTAAGCTCTAGACTTGTTTTTCTATATATAGGGGGGTTCCTTCCCCATTTTTGAGGGTTAGAAAATTTAGAGCAAAAATCTCTTTCTCTCTCTCTAGATTTCTCTCTCTCTCTCTCTCTCTCTCTCTCTCTCTCTCTCTTACAATTTTGTGCCTAATTGTTTGTTTTCTCTACACTTTTGCATGCACATGCTAAATCAAATCCTCTTACCTTTGAGCTGAGATTACTTGGGGTCTTCTTGGAGCTCTTGAAGGTGGCTTTAGCTTGGTTTTGTGCCTAGAATTGCCATTTGCTTCAAGAGGTAGTTCACTTGCTTTGTTTACTTTGTTTTGCAAGCTTGTTTTACCATCTTTTCTTACTATTTTGGGGCTGGTTTAGAACTGAGAAAAACTCTGTTTTGTGGCCTAAAAGTGCTGGTTTGAGTCTTTTTTTTAGTTAGGGAGTGGTTCACTCTTCTTGTTTATTAGTTTGTAAAGCTTTTGTGCCTTTATTCATCACTTTCAAATCAACTTTTTTGGGCCTTTTAACCACTGAATTTTAGAGGTTTTCCAGTGGCAAAAAACTTATTTTGAGGTCCAAATTTGGAGGGGTTAACCTCCCCTCCTTGTGTCTTGTTTGCATGCCTAGTTAGCTTCACATGTTAGCATGTTTTTCAAGTTTAACTTAGCTCAAGTCCAACATGTTTTAGCCTCTGAAATAACCTGTTTTAGCTCTGTTTTGGGTTGGTTAGTTCGTTTGAGTCTTGTTTTGCATAGTTGTAGTGTAACCCCTTTCACTAGCTTAGTGTTTTAAGGCTTTAACCATCATTGGTGTGAGTTGATTGCATATTTTAGTACTTTTTCTACTTCATTTCAGCACTTATAATCTCTGCAATCTCCCTCATTTCTTCACTTTTTGGTTTTTCTTTGAAAGTGGTTTCAAACCACTTGTTTGCCTAAGTGTGAAATGGAGGTGCTACACCTAATAGTTTAATCCCTTAGAGGGTTCATTACCAACAGTGTAATGCCTCTTTCATGCCCAAAGCAACTTGTGGTTTGAGCCCTCCTTCCATTAGAGGACACTCACCAATGGACTTAATGGATTAAAGGATGATTTGGTAATTAACATGAGTAAACAAAATTTGGCAAGTAAAAGAGGCAAGATAAGAATCTCTTTGTATTGCATTGCATGTGTTCAAATCGGACATTAATTTGAACATAAGGAAAATAGGACATTTCATACTCAAAAGTGATGAAATGGGCCACTTTCCTTGGTTTCCATTGCCCTTGATCATGCATGATAGGGTGATGGTCTGTTTGGTCTCAATTTGCATTCATTGAACTTGCACAATTGGTTTCACAAGCCATCATGCAATGAATTTTCTTGATTGATGGTTTGTAAACCAAAGATTGTCCCTCCTTTGATTTCCCCATGAAAAGGAGAGGCAAAGTGTGCAAACAATCCTTGAGAAATACACTATTTTGCTCTTTGTTGCAGCAAGGAAGTTCAAACCCACAGTGGTCGACAGCCACCACCAGTGGCCGACCTGCCCCCTGTCGGCCACCAATGAAATTTCCACAGTGTATTGGTAAGGCGGAGCAGAGGTGATCTGGAAGTGGACAGCATTGTCAGTGCTCAAGTGTGCAAACAGAGGCATTCAGCAGCAAGGTAGTGGTTTTTCGGGTGGAAACCGAGCATGCATAGGCCTCCATCGCTTCTCGGGATTAGCTAATTAGTTTAATTAGCAATAGATCAAATATTTGTTGTAATTAATTAGTTGTAGCTAATTAAGAGTTGTAAATAATTAGTTAGTTTAACTAGTTATTTGGTTTTGGTTTGTAATAATTAGTTAACTAGAATAGTTAATTAGTTTCAAGTTTTGTATTAGTTAGTGTAATTAGCTTAGCATAGCTAGTTAGTTAGCTTATTTATTCGGACCCTCCTTTGCGAGGGCGCAATGTTGTAATAAGTGTGCGTGCGTGTGTGTATGTCTTTCAACCCCACGTCTTTGTCCCTTTTATATAATCGCTTTTGATGGTTAGATTATGGACATGTTTTAATTGGCATACCTTATGTTTGCATCCATTCATTCATATTGCATGCACCGAGGCTCAGCGCATCATTCTTTCAATACTTATTTGAATACGTGTTTAATCACATGTCGTTCAAATCGCTTCACATGCCATATTAGTAGCCGAGCCTATTAACTGCATATTGTATGTGTTGCATTGGGCATCTTGTATAGTTAGGCATCATGCATTATTTTCTAACTCATGTTTTCTTGGCTTGGAGTACTAGGTGAGTTTTTACGCTTTAGCATACTTGCATAAGTGTTAATGTTGCCATGATTAGCATGCTTGCCATGAGGTTATGTGCTTAAATGTTAAACTGCTTGAATGCCTGTGAATGAAGGCTTGTTGTTTGAATTGGAACAATTCAACGAATGTGCATTTTGAGCCCACTTTGTTGAGTGACAAATCATGTTTTAAGCCCACTTTGTTTGGTGGCAAACCCGCAATTTTTAAGCCCACTTGAGGTGGCTAATTCAAATCATTTTCGCAAACAAACATGAGTTGAATTGTTCCAAATTAAGCAAACTAGTCTATACTTGCTTGTGCGCATCACATAGTAATACTAGTTTAATAACCGGAACAAGAGCACATAATGTTTATAAAAATCATATCATGATTAGTAGAGGCCGATCTTTGATCGGGTGAGCAAGGGTGCTCAATTCATGACTTTCCTCTCTCATACCTAAGTTCCCGAGCCGAGGCAACTTTGGTGATGACGGACATGTGTCCTTTGGCACAAGTTAGGGTTTCCTAAATTTTCCCAAAATAAAAATATTTAGGTGGCGACTTTGTATTTGGCAAAGCAGTCCAATTTTGACATTATTTGATTTAAAATCGATTTTTCAAAAAGATTTGCCGGATTTGGACTCTTTAGTGTTTATCAGTTTCACATTGCACTTGTGAGATTAGATTCAGAACCGTAGGAGTCCGAACTGTGAGGCCTTTATTTCAAACCTTCCAAAAGGGGGCACAAAAAAGCCGAGCCACACCATGTCTTTAACCCAAGCGTCTGCTACCATTGGGTCTGGACCGCCGGCAAATGTTCAGATCCTAGAACTGTTTTATGGTAACTGGCTCTTCTCACCGTTCTAGCATCCCATTGTTGATGTTGGTCTACAAGGCTTGCAAAAAGTTAGTAATCGCTCTTTCCATGATTCTTTCCATTGATTTAGTGCCACGAACTGATGATTCACTTCCGTTACCATTATTGGCCATTTTACAAAGTAATAAATAAGGCATTGTATCCATAACGCAACATAGATATGTAAGCATATATAGCGCAATATATATAAAATACCGACTTTATTATTTTTACAATTAATATTACATCCTTGTCCAAAAGTCAAAATATGTTAGTGTCTCGTCCCTGTGGTATAACAAAAAACAAAAACCAAAAAAAAAAAGGGAATCAAAACGCATCATGGTTAGCGTACAAAAGAATTTTTATCTCCAAAATCTAGAGTGGTGGGTCAAATGGGTCAAACAACCATGGAAAGTAGTATTTCATAAAAAGCTCAAATTCTCATTCCAACTGTACCACACCAAAACAAACCCATGTAGCCTAGACGGTATAAATGGGGAAGGACTATATGTAGCCCCAAAATGCTCGATCGACGATCCATCCCGGTTGCTCAATGTATGATAGGTCATTACTAAAATCAACATTTTGAATATTAATGATTTCCCACGAGTTAGGGACAGTGGCAAAAATGTAGTTTTCGAAGTACACATTTCTCCTTCTTGCCACAAAATTTGGGGGCAAAAGGCCAACGATGTAATGCGGGCAATTATATCCTGGGGCAAGGCCGAGGACATGGATGGGTCCGAGAAAGTGTCTGTGCGTGAAGGCATGGCTCCGCCTCCACAATAAGTATGGTACGTCAATATAGGATTGGCCTATACATGATTGGCCTATACATATATCGGTTGACCCATCAATTGGGCAAGGCCAAGATGCAGTCTCCTAATTATATCCTCCGAGTCTCTACATCCTTTAGGTGAGGCGAGGGCGGGGTGCTCTGCTCAAATATCCTTTAAATGAATGGCCCCGAGCTCCTCCCAAAATGCCTCATCAAGGTTTATTTCGGACATTCCTACATCACTAGAATAAATGTGAGATTTACAGAAAAGGACTAACGTCGAAGGTAAATATTTATTTCTTAGTTTATTTTATTTAATATGTCTAACCGTTGCTCTGATATCACCTTTGTCATGATCCAACCCCAGGGTTTAGGGCTAGAATCACAACTTACTAAATAATTCTAATCGTACCAAATTAAGTGGCGTAGGTGGAGGCAAAATGGAAGTAAGAAAATAATTAAACAGAAAATTAACTTCATTCGACTATTTTGATAAAAGAAAGTACATCTATAGGGCTTTTATTTATTTTTTATTCAGTGACCGACCCTTAGTAAAAAACAAAAAGAAGAAAAGGAAAAAAAAAAAACAAAATAACGGATCAGTCTCAATTCTTGTATGGGTTCCACTATATGAGGTTACGGGGTCTTCCTTACATCTCATCACCTGAAAGGGTAATAGCTATAAGCACACAGCAGAGTGAGAAATATTATGCCAAGAGTATAGGGAACAAAAAATAACCATGGATAGCTAGTTAGGCTAAAATATTTACATAACTTAATTTGAATAAACAAATTATTTAAGTGGCAGAAACTAAAATATAGAAATTATATAAATAAATAATCATAACCATGGTACAAAACAGAACGGAACATAGGTCACTGGAGTGACAGTCAGAACAAAGGTCAATGGATCCACGACAAGCAGAGGACCACAAAGTGGCCAAACAGAAGCCAATGGTTATTTAAGTCCCCCCAACCATGGGACTTCTATGGTGGTACTTACAAAACATAATTGGTTATAAAATTATTGTCAAATAATTTCTAAAAGTTAAACAAACATATCCATGGGTCTCAATTTAAGTAAATAAGTTTAGAAAATAATTAACGTAATCAAAATATTAATATAATTTATAAAACATAGATTATGTAAAATAAATTATGGAAACCCAAAACATACGTAAAATATATTATGGTGACTCAAGGTATAATATAACTCACTACAATATTGAGTCTTACTACTTCCTTCCTATTTCCGTTGGTTTTTGGCCCTTCCCTTGCTCTCTATTTTTGCTGATTCTTTTTTCATTTTTTTTCGTTAGCACTACTTCACAGCACCTCCTCTCTTTTTATACATATAACTAGGTGATGACTTATCCTACCTAATGGCCCTAAGGTGATGAATCACCTCTCCCTAATCCTAGGTGGTACATATGGGTCCTATTCATTCTTCTCAACATATTTGTAAATCTTCATAATTAATTATTTCTTAATTTGTTTAACTAAATCTATACATGCCAATCTTCTCACATTAATTAGTGATTAACTTAGCCCCCAAATAATTCCCTTCATCATATAATTGATAACCACAATGGCAAATTAATTTACATAGCACGTATAACTTAGTTATTTTATTATTTCCATTATTGTTGTTCTTATTCTTATTATTATTATTATTATTATTATTATTTTGCCTTCATCTTACAGTAACTCTAGTTAATTGTATAATAAATTAAATTATACTTTATCGCATACCAACATAAAATTAATTATTTTATTTTACTATTACAAATTATTATCATTATTCTTATTAATAATCGTGGTGGGTTGTGGTATTACTTAAATATTTAGGGTGTCACAAAAATAGTATAAAACAAATTAGATTTTAATGTACATAGGAAGTAGGGAACTACAATAGACAGATGTAACACATTGAAAGCAACACATTAATTGTATATTTTCATACAAATGTTGGCTAATTGACACATGTAGTCTCCATATCTGGAAGCAAAATTAAGGTTGTGCTTATATGTTAAACTTGCTTGCATTTGTTTTACTTCACCACATATCATATTACCCTCTCTCCATTTTCAAGGAATATGCCGATGAATCCATGAAGAGAACAATAATGGCTTCATTTAGGAAGAAATGGAGAGATTGGAAAAGTTGAGTGAAAAAATGGGATATAAACCCTTCCAGAATGATGCAGAAAGGTTGGCTTATCGATTAGATAGAGTACATGAGGATTAGTGGCGGGCCTTGGTCTACTATTGGGGCACTCAGAGTGCATCGGTACAATTTTATTTATGTGAAAAAATGTTTATATATGATAATTTTTTTTTATAATATCTTAAATAAATTTCATATTTGACAGAAATCAAGCAAGAAAAATAGAAAAATCCGGAAGAAGAAGACATTAATCATAGAACAGGCCGAAAGCCTTTTTTAGTAGTTTGAGTGGAGGTATAATTTTTCTCTCACATCATAGATATGTATGTGTGTAGGTGTATTTAATTCTGGTTTATGTTTTGTAAGTGTGTGCTTATAAATGCAAGTTGTTGTATTTAGCACCAGACACAAATCTGGTTTTTGTGTCTAATGGTAAGAAAGTCGGGTCTGAAATCAGTTTGTGTATAGTATTACTTGTTACTAAATTATTAGATGATGAAAAAGGGGAAAAGCTAGAAATTGGAGTTAGTTTGATTCCATGATATCAGCTGTCTCTGTTATGAAAATTGAAGTATGAGAGATAGTTTAAAGATGTGTGTTCGGTTAGACTCTTCAAGGTTATATAGGGCTTGGACTTTAAAAGGTGCATTTGTCATGACCCGAATGCATTCCTATGGATTAGAGTCATAACCGGCTAGTAATCATGGGATTACCTACGGCCTCAGTCAGAAATCAAATCGTATTTAATAGTAGGGGGCCAAAATGCGGAAGCAAAATTTGCAAATACTGTCCAATGAGTTGTGCATACATGGCTTAACCAAAAACTTTTCTCATATATGTAATAACTCACACTATACAAACATCTATAGCATGTATATATAAGTCTAGGATCATTCAAAAGTTAATGTTAACAAAAACCAAGGTTATACACAAATTGGTCACATATGACCACAAAGAACAAAAACGAAAAGCAAAACAAAAGTGAGGTCTCTTGCGTGAGGCGACCTTGGTTGACGCCTCAAAACTCAATTTCTCATAGCTCACTGGGGCTGGGGCTGGACATCCCGCTGCTCACTTATATACAGATAAAAAAAGAGTGAGCTAATGTCCAGTGAATAATATCAAAATAAAGGAGTTCATGAATGAGATTCATTTAATCAAAATTCATGACTAAACTTGTTGCTCGATATCAATGCAAAACGACCTCAAGTCCAACATATCATATATCGTATCCATATACAAAACGACCTCAGGTCCAATTTATATTTACAAAACGACCTTTGGTCGACTATATGCAAAATGACCTCAGGTCCAATTCTTAGACAAAACAACCTTAGGTCCATTGTATGCAAAACGACCTCAGGTCCAATCAATTCATATTCACATTTGTGCGCACTTTTAGATCCATGATCATGTTCACATTCGCCTTCATATTCAAAACAACCTTAGGTCTAATTCTTATTCAAAACGGCCTTTGGCCCATTTAACAGTTATACAAAACGGCCTTAGGCCCAATTTATATCATCTTCAAATAAACCGAACGGCCTTGGGCCCATTTCACATTTGTACATTAATCACTTCACATTTTTCATTGCGAATCAAGCGGATAGGATACCCATTCATAGCATCAATTCTGAAACTTAGAAACTTATCACATATGTAACATTTAGAAAATAATGCATACACAAAAATATCTTTACTAAGGTATTACTCACAGTGTTCTAGTGCTTGATTTATCCTTGCACTTGACCCTACATAATTTATAACACATTAGGTCATAATACGATTCAATCCGTTCTATAATTTACTTAATGTTCTTAAGCTTCTTTTGTGTTCTTTCATTCATTTAGGATGCTCTATGTGTGCCTAAGAATACTCAGAAATGAAAGAGAACAAAAATTGGAACATAAAACATCTGTTCAAAAATTTCTAAAACAGGGCACTCCGCTTGAGTGGTCTGTAAAACTCTGTAAAGTACTGGTTGCATGAATTTTACACTCGAGCAAGATTTCAGTCGTTCAAGTGATGAGTCTTGTAAAACAGGGTTCGCTCGAGCACAAGGTTTACCGCTCAAGCTACTGTGCAATTCTTTGTAAAGCTTCTGAGAGCTTGATTTTTACGCTCGAGTGACACTTTCCTCATTTGAGCGGACAAGTCGAATTTTGGAATTTTCCAGGTTTTGTTTGAGCTTCTAAACATGATTCCAACGTGTTTTTCTTGCATGTTAAGTCCTATATCTTGGCCAAATAACTTCTATCATGAAAATAAAAGTGAATTTTACAAGAATTGAAGTTCAATTCTCCATGAATTCTTCATACAAGCTCAAATCATTTCAATTTCATGTTCATAACTTTAAGACTCTTGCATTCAAGTTCTATATCTACATGGATTGAGCATGCATGTGGGATATAGCTTCTTTCCTCACCTCAAATGATACTAACAATGCTCAAACATATGAGATTTCTCAAAATTATGCATTTAGTACCATATTCTTCATGAATTTGTCAAAATTATGTTCAAAACTCTCATGAATGTATGATCTTACATGAATTCTTGTTCTATCCTCTTCAAAACATGTAATTAAGCCTCATAATCTCATTATTCATGGATACATGTCTCAAATGACTACCAATTCAACTTGTTTAACATGCTTTATACTCAAATATGAAGATTCATAGCAATTTGTTACATGCATGTACATATTGATCTCATTTTCATCATTTTGAACTCAAATCTTGTTCTTTACTTCATATCATCTTTGAATTCACTTAGTTATGAATTTAAACCCATGAATTTGAGTTCAATTACTCACCTAGAAGCTTCAATCTTCCAAATTCTAGCTAGTTCTTGAGTTAATTCTCCCAATTCTTGAATTCTCTTGCAAAATCTTCAAGGATGCTCTCTTCCTCTCCCTAGAATCGGCTCACTCTCTCTCTCTCTCTCTGAGTGTATAATTTCATATTTTTGAGTTCATGAAATGAGCTTAAGCACATTTAGCTTCTATATATATGCTTCCCTAATCAAACTTAATTAGAACTAATTAATTATGCTTAATTTAATCAATTTAATCTAATTAATTTGATACGAATCAATTTTTAATTAAATTTCATCGTAGGCTCTAAAAATTACGCTAAGCGCAATGGTACAATCAACTTCACTTCTTGTCGCCTCTACGACTTTCAATTTAAATTTTCTAACAGAAAATCAAATAGATTTTCCCTACGGTAAACAAATAGAAATTTAAAAACATATATAATCATATAATTAGCACTCAAAATCATATCAAGCACATAATTTGTAACGCCCCGACCCTTTACACGCCATCAATATTGTCCGCTTTGGGCCACGCCGGCACGGATTTGTTCTTCCCAGGGGGGTCACCCATCCTAGAACTACTCCAGGCTAAGCACGCTTAACCGCGGAGTTCTAATAGGGATTTCACCACTTGGGAAAAGGCCTCGATGCTGTATAAGGGTCCCGGTCTTTACTTTTATAGCCCAGGAACTCCCCCTCCATTCCCGATGTGAGACACCGGGGCCTTACATAATTATAAGCATAATTAAGATTAATTAGTGTAACACAGAGTAGGGTTGTTACAGTATTGAGCTCTCAACTGCTCTATCACGCAGGCAGTAATGAGCATAGAACCAACTGCTCTTTTTTATTTTGCTTTTAAAGAAATTGTTGCTTGGCAATCCAAGATGGATTTGCATTTGGAAATTTTGATAGAAAAATTACATCTTTGAAGTTGGAGTGAATTACAATGTGGAGTTGAAGTGAAAAATAGTCTTAATTGTTATATCCAAAATTTCTTCATGTTTGAGCTAGCAAGAATTTGCAACATTGATGGTTAGTAATTGATTTGTGGACTGAATTAAAGATTAGCTCTTGTTATTTGGAGTGCTATTAATTAATTAATTATTTAATTTTCATAATGTGATAATTTGTTTGATTTCACTCTAATGTTTTGTTTTATCTGTCTTTTATTTACAGGAGACAAAAAAGAACAATGGGGTTCATGCTAGTCGGCCACAAGTGTGGATGGCCACATACATGAAAGATGGGATGCCAAATAGTGATTTAGTTAATGAGGTTATGGTATGTGATACTACTTTATTTCTAGACTTTTAATATGATTCATATTGGAGGCTAATTATTGAATTTAAAACTGTTGACTCAAATGAATGAGTTAACGGAGCACATGGAGGGATCTTCTACTAAACCTACAGCATTACATGAGCAGATCTTCACATAAGTTATGGGCCTAGAGCGATCTTGTCGTGTTCGTATGTTTGGATTGGGACCGTCCCCCACTGATGTGTTTAGAGATGGATATGGACGCCTCATGTTGAACACTCGATAATGATAATGTTATGATGTACAATCATTCAATTTCTTCAGCAAAAGGCTTTGGTTTTGTGTTTTACAACCTAAAACCTTGCACATTCTTTGGACCAAAACCTAAATCTAGCCTGACCACTCAGAGGCTTGCTGGCCAAAAAGTGGCTAGCAGGCCAATTTTTATTGGCCAGTCGTCCTTCTCCATGGCCGACTGGCCGGCCATGTCTAGCAACCAGCAGATATTTTGTTGCTAGCTACCCCCTCATGTGCATGCCTTGCACCAGCTGGCTCAATACAGATATTTCCGACAGGGAAACCTATTTTTCTATAAATACTTCACCATCCCTTCTGGTTTTAGGTTAGAAAATTTTGCCAAGAACCTAAAGCTTGCTAAACACTCTTCCTTTCTCTCTCTCTTGCATTATACATACACTATCCATACATTTCCTAAACCAAAAACATGAGGCCTTTTGTTAGGATTCTTGACCCTAAATTTCAGCTCTTGAGAGTGATCACTTTGTGGTTTGTAAACTAAAGAGCATCCTCTCTTCAAGAGGTATAGTGTTGGCCATCTCTTTCCTTGTTTACACTACTCTTTTTCTCTCATTTTCTTGTTGTTTATACTCTGTTTTGGACTGAATTTAAGTGTTGAAACTTGTGGTTTAAAAGCTACCAAAGGTGGATGAGTTAATCACCCTTTCTTGAACCTTGTTTCTTTGATTTATATACTGTTTTTTAGAGTTTTCAACGGCTAAAATATGTGATTTTAAGGTCCAAAAAGTGGAGAGGTATTTAGGCTTGCTTACTAGCTTTGTTCTCTTCCATATTTTGTCTATATTTTCTACTCTTTTCAAATTGACTTCAGCATTATTTTGTGCTATTTAAGGGCTGTTTAGTGTGTTCATTTAGTTTATGCTTTGAATACTATGCTTGTATTGTTGTAAGTCCTCATAGATTTGGTGGTTTAGGCCATAGACACCAATCTATTTGAGTTGATAGGTTTCTTTATATAGTTTCCATACATATATTCACACTTGTAATAATCATCTTTGCATAATCATCTCTACAACCTCCCTCATTTCTTTGCTTTTTTTGATTAAGAGTTGTCTCAAACACTAGGTTGTTGTTTAAGGCATGAGAAAGAGACCTTCCATGCTTAATGGTTTAATCTCTTTGAAGGTTCATTACCAGGGCATTACATATCTCTCATGTTAAGCACAACTTCTTGTTTGACGCTTCTTTTTATCGTTTTTTGCATTTAGTGGACATAATTATAACTTTTGGACAAAATGAAGAAAAGATAAGGAAATGGCAAGGTAATACAAAAGAGGTTAATAAAATTGGGGTAAAAGAGGTAAAAAAAGGTAATAACATTGAGTTGGGTTCAATCAGATGAACCTATTGTGTCTTGACTCATTACATACTCTCTAGTGATGTTCAATGATTCAAGAAGCAATGTCTACCCCTTCTCTTAAGGTAACTCCATGATAGGGAGGAGGTATTGTTGGGTCTTTCATTTCTTTTATTGAGTTTTTGTCTTATCAGTTCATAGATCATCACGCAATGGCCACCTTTTGTTGTGCACACAGTGCTATTTTTCTTGCAGAATAGAGTAGAAGCTAGGGGAAAAAACAGATTAATTTTTTGACTGCGAACAGAACAAATTCTGGTAGCAAAACAGAGAGGTTTTCGGGAGAATGTTCTCGACTGCGCACATGTGGCTCCTCGCCTCCCATTCTGTTTAATTAGTGCTTTAAAATTAATGTGTTGTAAATTAAGTAGTTAGATTAATTTAGATTTGTAATAATTAGTTAATTTAGCTTATCCATTTATTTGGTGTTGTAATATTTAGCAAAATCGGACAATTATTCAGACTCTCTTACACGAGGGCAAACTTGTAATATTGTGTATGCCTTCCAACCCCCATTTCTTTCTCCCTTTTATTTACTTACCTATGATGGTTGCATGTAGTATCATATTTTGGTTTCATATCATTACCACATGTAAATATCCATTTTTGCACGCATCGGGTTCGATTTATCATTCTAATATTGTTGTCATTTCTTACTTACTTACTTGAATACGTGCGCTATCGCATACTTTGAGTTAAGCTATATGTCATGATTTTAAAACTAAACCTAGTAATTGTATTTTGTATGTGTTGCATTAGTCACTTGCATATTTGAGCATGCTGTCACAACCTAAACCCGCCCTGTAACCGGCCAGTAATCCATAGATTACCGAAGGCCTCTTAAACAAAAATTAAATTATTAGGGGCTAGCGGAAACAAATAACAAATATACAATGTCCATTGAGCTGTGCAGACATATATGAGACAGAAAAAATTTAAACTTTATATGCATATACATACACATCATTCTTATGTCATCATATATATACAAATTAGACAAAAAGGACCTAGCCTTAATTATAGAATAAACAAAAACTTAAACTTTAATCACATAGCCTTGACCACTTGACGTATCTGAAACCTCCACGGGAGGCACATAGGTTGACTGACAATGACAGATTCCAAGCAGAAGCTCTAGGCCTGGTTACGCGCCTGATCACCTACACACATAAATAATATAGTGAGCTAGAGCTCAGTGAATAATAACAGAGTAAAGAGTTTTAATGAATAATGCCCGTAGCAGATATAGAAAATAGAATTCAGTTTATATTAGAAGTGGATTCATATACTTGTTCAAAAATCAGTATTCATAACAGAAATAGAATCAAAATC